>OU342455.1:5842500-6442500 GCA_910589575.2 Carcina quercana | reverse complement strand
TCTTTATAATTTTAGAGATTTAGAGAGTCATAAACTAATTGAAGACTAATCTCATCTTATTATATTTGCTAAATGTTATGATGATGCAACGTGTTGTTCTTACACTCAGACTCTTAAACACACTACATAGGAACGAGAAAGGGTGAATGTGTCATGTTACAGTCGAGGACAAAAATATGTATACACTTTTGTACCATGTCACACTCACTTTTGCTTGTCCCTATGCAGTGTGTCGAGGGAAATGTCAATTAAACGTGAATGTGACATGGTTCAAATGTGAATATATATTTATGTACTCGAGTGTACATACATTCGTTCCCTAATTCATTCACTCACCACATTCGCGTATCCATTCGCTAACTCCCTTCAATCAACCAATCATCATTCAACACCCCAGAACTAAATTAAATAAAGTACTGAAACAAGGTCGCCACATAAAAAAAACTCCCACTTGACATTTGCCGATTGCCTTTTAGCGAATTCAAGAAAAAACTAAAATCATTTTTCGAAACCAGTCCCTTCTATTCTCTTAACGAATTCATAGAATTCATCATCATCATCATCAGCCGGGAAACGTCCACTGCTGGACATAGGCCTCCCTCATGGTACGCCACATCGACCGGTCCCGAGCCACCTGCATCCAGCGACTCCCCGCGACTCTAACCAGGTCGTCGGTCCATCTAGTAAGGGGACGGCCTGGTAGAATTTATTTTATTTATAGAATTCATAGAATTACGTATGACCAATGAAATGTTCTTTTCTAGTTAAACTTTTAGGTTAATATAATTAGGAGAAATACTTAAGTATAGTTTATATGTAATATTGTGACGTGCCGAGTGTAATGCTCATATTACTAGGTCAATAAATTCGCTAATACATTTGACGCGGTCTCAGTGCATTCGTTCACTCATTCACCATTCATTCACTCACTCGTTCATTACTGGAATGTGTTGTATGTTTCCAGAACTCGCGGAGGTAGAGGAGTTCCGTGCGTACGTGCGCTACGCGAACATCGTGACCCGCAAGGAGTCCCGCGAGGCCCTCCAGAACATTGTCGACGACCCAGCGGTGAGGATTTATATATGTGTGATGGGTTGCCACTTGGCCTTCATCTCATCTGATGGCAAGTGACGATAAGGCTGCTGGACGTTAAGCGTGTGAAGGTCCCGAGCCACCTGCATCCAGCGACTCCCCGCGACCTTAACCAGGTCGTCGGTCCATCTAGTAGGTGACGGCCCGGTACACGCTTCCCGGTACGTTGTCGCCAATCGCGACCTCTTACTCTCCATCGGTTATCGGTTCGCCGAGTGATGTGGCCTGCCCATGTCCACTTCAGCTCACTGACTCGTCGAGCTATGTCGGTGACCCTTCTTCGTCTACGTTAAGATCTATGAAGGTGATAGAAAGACACTTAAATGGGTTCATAAGAACTGGAAACCGACAGCAATTGCCCTAAAAGTCTACTCTTACTAAGGCAAATTTAAGGTTTATATCGTTTTCTCATGGATGCCGTTGTCAGAACTGGGCCAAATTGTAATGGGACCACACGGGAAGCACCACCTTTCAAATAAAAATAGAATCATCCAAATCGGTTCACCCAGTCAAAAGTTCTGAGGTAACAAACATTTAAAAAAATACCCATCAAATTAATAACCTCCTTTGTTGAAGTCGATTAAAAATCCCTACTAATATTATTAATGCGAAAGTAACTCTGTCTGTCTGTTACGCTTTCCCGCTTAAACCTGTGAATCGATTTTGATGAAATTTGGCACAGACAATCTTTAGTTAGACCCTGAGAAAGGACATAGGCTACTTTTTAATGCGAAAAATAAAGTCCACGCGGGCGAAGCCGCGGGCAGAAGCTAGTAGGATATAAATATGAACTCATTTAATGGATATTGTGGATAATGGAGGATTTTGATTTCAGTGAATTTTAAAATATGATATTCTTCCCTTCCCTTTACCGCCCCCCTCTAGGTCTGCAGCACATAAGGGGGCGTTTTTGCCCACTTTGGGAAAGACTGGTGTAGCCATACAGTTTGTCATAGGGGGAGTCCTGTGCGACAGGTGTAGGCTCTCTTCCTCTACGGATGACATTTTGTTTTTTACTATAGATTTAGAATTTAGAATAGATTTTTAAAGCGTGTGTGTGATCTCTACGACGAATGAGTCTTGGGATCGTGTGACAGCTTCCACTAACATTCATGTATTGTTTATTGCACATAATAATAATTACAAAGTCAATTATAACTTAAATTGTACAATAGGGATGATGACAAAAAAAATTTTATTCCCTCATTCAAGAGACCGTGTGAAGAGATAAATGGCCTTGTCAAAGATTTTTCGATACGACTGATAGTTTACCTAATATAACCCGTCGAAAAGTGATTTTAGTCACGTGGTGCAAAAACGCTCCATACAAGTCGGTACCTAGGCGTGACGTCACGGTTAAGTATTGAAGTATAGATAATGTATGAAACTTTTAACAATATTTGAGTTATCTCGTAAAATAATGTTTTTATGTGACCACTCCCTTACTAAAAAATATTCACAATGTAATTACAAAGCAAAACGTAAAATAAAAATGTTTATACGAGCAAGTTGGTTTTTTGGAATTTTTGCGGGCTTTATAAGTGTAAAAGTCCAGAAAAAATTAAATAATATTAGATATTTTAAATTTTATAGGAGCTTTTTGGTTTAAAATACAATTTAGCCCCAATCTGATTTGCTGTCATCTAGCCTATTAGAGTGGCCTATCCCTAACAAGAGATTTCTGCCGGCACTCACGCTGGAGCTTTAAAAAAAATACTGTAAGTAGACCTACATACATGTATATAAACAAACAAAAAGTATATGTTAGAGAAGATAATCTAGAAAAAAAAGCATAACAATAAATAAAAACATGATTTACATAATATATAAATTCTAAATAAAAACATACATACATATAAACTGCCTAGTATTTAAATTCATGTGTGCATTGTGTAGTTGTCTGAGCGCCTGGACACGGCGGGGCACGGGTTCCGTCTCGCTGTGAAGTACTACCTCCCGAAGCTGCTGCTGGCTCCCGTCGGGCACGTGTTCCTCTACCACAACTACGTGCTCATGCTGCTGCAGGTCGCGAGCGCACACGACGACATGGAGAGCTTCAAACAGGTAACAATACATAATCAGATGTTTTACATAAACGCTAGCTTTTTTACATAACCGCTAGCTGTTTTGCAAAACCGCTGGTTGTTTTGCAAAACCGATATATGTTTTACATAACCGCTAGCTGTTTTGCAAAACTGCTACTTTTTTACCTAACAACTGTTTTATATTACCTAATCTCTTCAATTTTATTATATAATTTTTTTGTGCATGCAGTATCAGCTTGTAATAGGTTACGCACTAGAATTAGAATAATGTAACTTGTAAATGTAATATTGGAGTGTTGTAATTGTTAGCTGATCCAATAAATAAAATAAAAATAAAATGAAACCACTAGCGGGATGGTACAATGTCTAGCTGGATTGTCATTGCGTTGAATTTAACAAAATAGCTACCCATATTTAGACGTTTTAAAGAACGGTCTATCTGCTTCATTCTGCCTCTCCCTGAAAATAAGTGAACCGCTCAGGGGTCGGTAGTATCGCGTGCGCGTACTCTCATAAAGATGTTGTTGCTGAAGTTAGCTCTCTGCAATTTCTCGCACGTACAGTCGGAATGTACGTGTATTATTTTCTATAATAACTATCCCTAGATGACATACAACACTAGGACATTTCTTTCCACCCGCTAACTTGCCTTGCCTCACATTTATACGTTAATAATTGATACTTCGCGGTCTTTTGTGGCTAACTTCAGAGGGGAAAACTTATTGTGCGAGTACTATATAATTTTTTTCTTCTTCAGGTGGAATGTAATCTTCATCCGATCAAGAAGCTATTGATGAAGGCATTAGGGAATGGACCAAAAATGTGAGTACGAAAACCTTTGAAAAACTATGTTTTATACCAGAGAAGATAAAAGTAATTTTGTAACTATGTTTTATACCAGAGAAGATAAAAGTAGTTTTGTTTATTTTATTTTTATTTTATTGTTTTTGTGTGGCTAACAGCTATCAATACAGAGAATAGAGAAAAAAATAAACGACTAATAGCCATTGATAAGCCTTCGCATATGGCTTTTTTATTGCGCACTGTGCGTAAATACTTGCAGAGCTGGTCCCGATGTGGTACTCGTTTCCTTCTCGTGGACAACCTCAACTCTCTATCTGATGCAGTCTCCACTCTGCCATAATGTTTAACTAAGTCACACGTCAGCACCATGATGTAGAGACAAGGGACAGTCAGAACCCGTCGATATATGTCGGTTTGGAAAGAAATTTAGTACGAGCGAAATCACCGGAAACATGTTAGTTTCAAGGAAAGCTTAACGTGTGTGTGTGTCGCCAGGGACGCGACGCTGCCGATGGCGAGCCGCGCCCGCCGCCAGCAGGCCGTGGACCGCTGCAACGAGCTCTCCAGGATCGTGGACAACTGGGACACGAGGGACATCTCGCAGTGCTGCAACGAGTTCATCAGAGGTATGTAGAGTACACCACTGTGCGCTGAAGTTAACTTCATTAACAAGTAAATTCGTTCAAAAAGAACTGGAAATCGACTTCAATTGCCCTATTCTACTACTTTGTCGGCGTGATTAACATGCCTGTACCAAATTACAGCGTTCTAGTAGTAAGGGTCTCTGAGCCGCGGACGGTCAGAGCGAAACTATAAGGGTTCCTTGTTTGACTACGGACTCCAAAATTTGTAAAGAACCACCAAAATGAGTTTTATGAGCAGAGTACAAATCCGAGATTCCCAAATATATAAGTAAAGAAAGACCGAAGTCTACATGCTTCCAAAATAATTGCTACTGGATGTGTAGATCGATATATAATAAAATATTATTACTGTTAATTACTGTTTGCATGTCAGAACATTGGCTGAATGTGTGATCTAGAATTTATTTGAACATCTGAAATGTACCACATTTATTGCAAATAAAGGTTTATCTTATCTTATCCTAAAAACTGTCCCCGGTGTCCATGTTGTTATTTTGTTGTACAGAGGACACGCTGTCTAAGATCGGTCCCGGCAAGCGGATAGCGGAGCGACGCGCGTATCTCTTCGACGGCCTGCTGCTGCTGTGCAAGCCCGTCACCAGCCTCGTGAGTGTTCTCTCGCGACGTCATATGTTGCCTTGTAATTACTAAGTGGTGCTACAGATGGCGCTGTTTTCAGATATCTATTTGAACCTACTACAGCGCCATCTGTTGGCTAAATGGTTTCATATGTTGCCCTGTATTTAGCAATATTTAGACTCAGTTGGCTGTGATCACTAAAAATGATTTTACGGGATCCCGCGCGATCAAAATTTCGTAATAATAGATGTTTTAAATTCGGCCTGCACTTGTACACTATTTAAAAATTTTTTTTTATTTATTTATTAAGAAACAAACAGTTATATACACATTTTTCATACATATGTGGCAGATACACAAATTAACCTAAAGTTTCATTAATGATTACAAACTATGATATAACTTAACTACGCAAGGGATGGAAGCTTAATGCACAAATACGAAACTACAATACTATACTACAACTAATATGATACAATTACGAATTTACAAATCATACAATATTTCAGTAACTCTTTTCTTATATGTTGCCATACTTGATGAGAATATGTCAACGCTGCATAATGTTTTGTTGTAATGGTCGCAGGCGCGTCTGATTAATGTGTTTTTTGCATAATTGGTGTTGTAAGGAGAAACATGGAAAGTTACTTTAGATTGTGCAGAGCGTGAGCAGGGTCTTGGAATTTTGAAAAAGATTTTTTCAATAAGTGATTCGCAATCAATGTAATTATTTATTATTTTATATAAAAATAACGTGTCTAAATATCTTCGTCTGACTTCTAATGTTTGGACATTGTGGTTGGTTGCACTTATTTTATAATTAATGTGCGAGCATCCCGTCCGATAATCTAGTGACTTTAAAAATTTGTTTTGTATTTTCTCAATACGAGCAACATGGACGGTGTACTGCGGACTCCAGACCACACTGCCGAACTCCAAGACACTACGAACATACGCATTGTACAATGTTTTAATTGTAAAAGCGTTTTTAAATGGTCTACTCAAGCGGAGTATCAACCCTAGCTGCTTGTACGCTTTGGAAACAATATTGTCAATGTGCGTGTTGAAGTGCAGTTTAGAATCAAGAATGACGCCCAAGTCCCGAATGGCAGATACACGTTTGATATCATGTCCAGAAATATTATAATTAAAACAAATAGGATTATGTTTCCGCGTGAAAGATATCGTGTAGCATTTATCGGGATTGAGGAATAATTGATTTTTAGTGCAGTAACTTCCAAATCTCACCAGATCCCCCTGAAGTTCTTGACAGTGTTCTGGGGACATTATGACTTTGAATATTTTTGTATCATCTGCGTAAAGCAGGTGACAGGAGTCCTCAAAGCAAGTACCAATATCATAAATGTATAAGGAAAAAAGGAAAGGACCCAGGTGGGATCCCTGCGGAATTCCAGACGTGATTTTTAGGAAGTTGGAACAAGATCCTTTAAGTGCTACTGCCTGACTTCGGTTGTCAATGTAAGACTCAACCCATCTCAGAAGATCGCCGTGTATGCCGATCCTACATAACTTTTTAATAAGGGTGTAGTGATTTATTTTGTCGAACGCTTTAGAGAAGTCGGTGTACACGGCGTCCACCTGGCAGCCGGCGTCGAGGGCGTTTAATATGAAGTCAGTATACGTGACTAGATTGGTGTCGACACTACGACCGCGGAAGAAACCATGTTGTTGTATCGGAATATGTCGGCGAGTGTGTGTTGATAATTCATTTGTAACAATCTTTTCAAAAACTTTACCAAAGATACAAAGCTTGGAAATTGGTCTATATTGTTGGACGTCGTGCTTGTTTCCTCCTTTGAGAATGGGAGTAATCAAGGCCTTCTTCCAGATAGGGGGAAAGCACCCTTCAGAGATTGACTTTTTATAAATGATAGTAAGCGGAAGCGATAATTCTTCAGACAACTTTGAAACAAAGAATGGATGTATCTCATCGACCCCGGCACCTTTGTTTGAGTCCACTTGTCCTAGCAACTTGGTGACTAGTTCTTGCGTGATGTGTATTGTGCTGATGTCAACAATGGATGCGGCTCCGCGATCATCATTGAGAATGGTTTGATCGTCACTACTCTCATTGCTGTTCACAAACACTGAATAAAAATAATTATTGAACATATTGCTTATGCTCTCCCTGTCCGTAGAAGATTCACCAAGATAAGTCATAAATGCGGGAATGTCATTATTAGAAAATTTTGATTTTATAAACGACCAGAAGTAGCGGGGGGAAGCCGTGATTTTTTCTTCAGCAAATTGTATATAGTTATTATAGCATTCTGATTCTAATCTTTTTGCCCGAGTGCGGAGACGCGAGAACTCCTGGTAGTCCAAAGAATTACCGTATTTTTTCCACTTCGCATGTGCTTTCAATTTCTTGCGAATTAACTTAATGAGTGCTCGAGAGTACCACGATGGATGACCAGTGTTGGATGATACAATCTTTTTTGGTATATAAGAATCAATTAATTTTTTTAGTACATGATAAAAATACGCAACCGCCTGGTCGGTATTCAAATGTTGCAGATCTGTCTGCCACTCAACACCCGTCAACCCCTTACTTATCTCGTCGTAATCACCTGCATGATGCATGTATTTGAGCCGCTCATCTTCTTTTAAATAAATAGTCTGGGACAATGTTAATATGATATCTAAGGCTTTATGATGAGCATCCTCTGCTGTGAGGGGTGAGGGGGCAGCAGTCACTGTGCAGCTGGAGTCACTCAATACTAGATCCAAGATTCGGTGATTGGCGTTAGTGCAGTTGTTGTATTGCGATAAATTAGTAAGGTTCATAAAATCACAAAGAGATATGGCTTTATTATCATTATTCGGATTTAATTGTAGTTTATTATTTTCATCTAAATACCAAACACAATGAGATATATTATAGTCTCCTAGTAACAAGAATGTATCGCTCGAACTGTTAACTATACGCTCGGAAGCATTATCAAAGAAGGCTTGAAGGTATAAAGTCTGATTATTTAGTTGTCACGTGTTCTTTAACTGCACAAATTAGTCTGTGTTTTGAGAGGAGATGATCAAAACAAACCACGATACTCAGTTCACGAAACAATACGTTATTTATTCAGATATTACACATTTGTCTTAGATTAGACGAGAATAATGTATGACGCAATAATATAGCGCTGTGCGCGCGTGGTCGGCTAGGGGCGCGGGGAACGACTGGCGAGCCCCGAGTCGCAAAACGTCAAGTCAGCATACTGTGACGTATGCGCCCCTACATCACACCCCCCTAGAATTTGGTACGATGAAAAATACATAAATTTTGAAATCACAAACCAAATTATAACTACTAAGATATGACTCGATATAAACAAAGAATGCACTGCGATAAACCTACAACAACAATGCGTAACATGATAGCTTTGCTTACATCATGACTCTGTAACAGTTCAATGTTCATGCGAAATCATTAAGTATACATTGCTGGCAATATACATTACTGTTTGTACATTATTAAATTTAAACAATCAAGTTCTTATATACTAGATCAAATATTTTTTCTTTACCAAACTGTGAACGAAATGCCTTTTATTAAAACGTAAGTAATATTTGTGAACTAAAGTGAGAAAAATAAGTAAATGCTAAAACACTTATGAAAATATCACCTTAGTGGGTGTGGGCTGCTTTACCAAATAAATGTAAGGTTAAAAGAAATTGCAATAAAGTACGCACATGCCTAAACTATTTTGCTTACCTAGATGACCTTAATTACTAGAAACGTGCTGGCATCTTTGTTACGCGTCCACTGCGCGTTTTCTTCAGCGGTGGTCTATCACCGCGTACATTGCCGTGCACTGCTTCCGAAGCCGTCTTGATTTCTGTACTTGGTGGCGCAACCGTGTTTTCCGAATCATTAAGAACGTATGCCGGTTTCAGTCTATCGATAGAGATATTTACCCGCCTGTTTGGTAGCTGCAGTTCGAAAACTTTCGAACCTCTTTTAATGACCTCGAAAGGACCATCATACGGAGTTTTCAAAGGCTTCCGCTCACCAAGCTGCATCTCTCCAACGAGCCTCTGTATTTTTCTATCCTCTGACTCCTGATAGACGCTCAACAACCTTGCTTTGATTGCCTTGTACTTCTCCTTTTCCGGCGGCTTCTGAAGGATGTCCGTTACCTGAGGTAACACTTGCTTGCCCAATTTCGTGACAAGTAGCTGGAACTGTGCGGCATCACTGGCATGCTGCGGCAAAACAGCAGCTTCGTACTGCAGGAACCACAGCTCCGGTTGATCCGTCCAGAAGTCCGGTACGCGTGCGTCGACGGAGATTCCTTTGACCTCCTTATTCTCTTCCGCCATTTTTACACGCGCGGTGATAAAAAAGGTAGTTATATATCTAATATAGCCTACCTAGCCAACCGAAAGTGAGTCGCCCCCTAATAGCGTGGAACTGAGTATGTACAACACTGGAACAGTTCACTAAAACGGGTCACCAATATAAAGTCTGATTATTTAGTTGTCACGTGTTCTTTAACTGCACAAATTAGTCTGTGTTTTGAGAGGAGATGATCAAAACAAACCACGATACTCAGTTCACGAAACAATACGTTATTTATTCAGATATTACACATTTGTCTTAGATTAGACGAGAATAATGTATGACGCAATAATATAGCGCTGTGCGCGCGTGGTCGGCTAGGGGCGCGGGGAACGACTGGCGAGCCCCGAGTCGCAAAACGTCAAGTCAGCATACTGTGACGTATGCGCCCCTACAAAGGGCTCCCGTGTGATTATTATTGTGAGGGAAGTAACAACAGGCGATGTGCAGTGTAGTGGATTGAGTGTGTTGTGCGGCTAATGAGGCAGGGCGCGGCGGGCGCGCGAGAGTCGAGCTCGCACCACAGCCATTGTCGGGGCCGACGATGACCGTGGCGGGCGCGGGTGCGGGCGCGGGCGGGCCGAGCTCGATACTCACCCACAATTCCTCGGAATCGCGCGACGAGCGCCAGTCGTCCCGCCGGCGCGCGCGCAGCCCGCGACGCACGGCAACCAGCACCCCGCCGCCCCGCATCCCCTCACGACCCACACTCTCCTCTCGATCTCGACGATAAACGTCGTAATTACAGTAAAAGTATTCCGCATCAAAGAAATTAGACGTGAGCCATGTTTCCGTCAAACATATGACATCATAACTAGACTGTAGCACGTTGCGGAGAAAAGAATCAGACTTGGTACGCAAACCTCTCACGTTCTGGTAGTAAATATTGATAGTATTCATGTCAGACTGCACTGAGACCATTCAACATACGCATATGTTTACAACGAGGATCACAACAATGTGCGCTACTAATGTACTTGAATCTAGATTGTATAAAACGTGTCATGATTATGAAACAATATGTATGTGAGTGTTGACGATGCGACCAGACGAGCATTACAACGCGACGCAGTGCAAACAACAAAGTTAAATGTAAGCGGGTTGGTGCACAGCGTACCCGCGTATTGTAATAACTTGTAATTAGTAATTTTGATTGGATTGGAAATTTTTTCGAGTGGAATGTTAAATCAGAGTGCTGAATTTTAGGTACTGAGATATTTAAAATTTTGAAACAAAATGTGATTATGTAAAAAAGTGGTATAAAGCCGAGTCACTTGATTTTCTTTAAGTCAGATTCTCTTGAAATGCGGATAATATTCGATGTGTCGTTTTTCCTTATCAAAATTTTACAGTCTCTGACCCATAAGTGTGAATAGTTAAATTCATGTTTAAGTTCACGAGCACGTTTCAATAGCAGTTTGTTGGACGGTGTTAGGTGATCATTGAGGTACATGTTTGCGGCTGGTCCGTCGACGCCGATGTCCGCGGTGGTGAGGCCGCGGCGCGCGCGCACCGCCGCCAGTAGCTGATCCTTGCGCCGGCGCTGCGTGAAACGTACGATGACGGCAGGGGGGCGCGGCTGCTGGTTTCTACCCTCGTCTTGTGAATGGAACGCACGAACACGGTGTATAGTGTCAATGTCAGTATCGAGAAGTGTTATTCCTACTTTGACACATATGTCCTTGAATAACGACAACAGATTCTCACCGCTTTTAATAGGTATTCCAGATATTTCAACGTTGTTTTGCCGAGAAAACTGGTCTTGTTGATTATTTTCATATTTTAAATTTTGAATGGTTTCTTTGGCTTCGTCTAAATTCTTTTGTATTTTGGGCAGACAAGATAGTTTATCTTCGACAACAAGTAATCTTTCCTCCATTCCATTAAATCGTGTCTCCATCTCGCTCCACTTTGTGCTTAGCTCATTGATTGCATTAGAAGTAGATCGTAAGTCAGTCTTCATCATTGCGAAATCTGACTTCATGTCGTTGAAGTCGGTTCTAAAACTCTTTATTTCTTTAAGTATATCCGCTGCCAAGGCATTGTCGATGCCGGCGGGGGTTGGGCCGCGGCACGTCAGACACCGCCAGGCTGCTTTTTTGTCCGACCCCATTTTTCTGTAGCTGGCCTCGGAGACACCAGCACAGCCGTAGTGGAAATGACCTCGGCATTGTCCACATTGGACAGAATCGGTAACACTTTCATTACATTTTCTGCACTGCATTATTCTCGACTATGAACTTTCAGTATATGACAATAAGGTAACTAATAAATTAAACCGTAGTTACGGATCCAAACATAAAACACAGCCGTCCCTTGCGAGCGCAACGACTGACTCAAAGTCTGAAAATCAAGTAATAAAATAAAGATGTATAAAAAATACTAAAATTACATTTTTGCATTTATTTTAATTGTACAAAACCGTTCTTTTTGGACTAAGTGACAGCGTCAAATGTCATATTATTGACGCCATCTTTGTTTTCAACGTCACGTCTTACCTGTTTCGTGCGTTTTATATGTTTTTGTAGAAATAAACTAAACCAAAATATACAAAAATGGTAACTAAATTACTTTTATTCGATAATGGCCGTTTAAATTTGTTAGTGTACAAGACCAGGCCTTGGCTCCATACATCCGCAGAACGTGTCATTTATTTTGTCTTACGTATTTGTCTGTGTGTGCAGGTCGGAGTTAACAGCAGTAACGCGGTGGGCTCCGGGGGCGCGCAGCAACTCAAACTCAAGGAGAAGTTGCACGTCCGCAAGATGGAGCTAGTGGACAGAGCCGACACGGACGGTATGTTAAAATCACTAGTTAGTATAGGATATTATTATACAACGAACTTTGCCGAGCTGGTTAATGGATGAAAAGTATTTCATACTAAATACAGATACTGTTTAAAGCTTCATAGTAATTAATCCTTTATTTAAAATTTATCTCTTAGTTGCATCAATACGGTTACATTTAGTAAAACGAACGAACCAAAGCGTTTTATTGCATTTACCACGTAATATTTTACGTAAACACCTAAATTAATTACAATCGTTACTTGCGAGTTCAGTATTGAAGCATTTAAATATGTACTTTCACTGTTTCTAGTTTAGTAGAAATTTTAATTTAAATCGTCTCATGTCGTATTGTGTGGGTGTGCCACAAGGGTCTATACTAGGACCACTTTTTCTCTTATTTGTTGTATTTTAATTATATTTAACAAAATGTATCCTGAATCGAGTGTTCCCCATTTCGAGGGGGGGGGGGGGGGGGGGGGGGGGGGGGGTTTTTTTTTTTAAAGTAAACACACTTTTATATATAGCTTTATTTATTATTTATACTACTTTTATATATAATTTGTTGTATTTTTATAAAAGCTGACCCTACATCGAGTGTTCCCCAGAGATCTATATTAGGACGTCCTTTATTCTCATTTGTTGTATTTCAATGAAATTTACCGTAATTTAACGTATGCAGTGTAAACTACGCCCACTTTTATTTAAAGTATTTGTTATGACTGGTTATTTTGTACTGGTGCTCAGAATGCCGCCACATGCTGGAGCTGTGTCCGCGCGTGGGCCTGAGCGTGGTGCTGGCGTGCGCGTCGTGCACAGAGAAGCGCAACTGGATGTGCGACCTCGTCATGCTCAACACCAAGCCCATGTTGGACAGAACGCTGGACAGGTGAATATAAACCACTAGTCGAATTCGTATTTTTATTCGTATACCTACGTAGGTACACAAATAACAATTTTAGTACTTGACACCAAATTAGTTTGAATAATAATAATAAAGGTAATAATTTTCATTTTTAATTTGAATTTCGCAAGAATTTAAAGTCCCAAAAATTGCGAAAAATATAGATCCTCAAATTGTAAAATGCTTATTAGATTTAGTTTTTTCACTGCACTTTTAACATTTTCTTGTAGGGGTATACATCGATACAAGCTTCATACATTTAGCGCTCCAATACAGGCAGATGACGTCACATAAGTCACCCGATTCACTTTACAGGTGTGAGACAAAAGTGTTAGTCGTATCGAAGAAAAATTGATAGAGCTATTTATCTTTTTGCATGGACTATCGAATTAGACAAAAATATTTTTCAGTCAAATCTATATCTTCTACTCTACAGTCATGGACCAGTTAAAGTTCATTAATAGTAAATGTCCCATTGCATTCCTTTACTTACATGACAGACCTTGCAATGACCCACCATCTCACAGATATTCATCTTCATGTTTTAAGTATCCTCCTGGACCTGGAGCGACGTCACCCTCTGAAGCTGCCGCCAGTGTCTCTATACCGGTTCGCGATACCGGACTCCCCCGACAACATCGTGCTGGAGGAACGAACCTCGCAAGGGAACTCCCCCGCACCACTCATCAAGGTAACTAAGAAACATGCGCACACGCATACACCCCCTCACACACAGAACTGTGATCATATTGAATCCAAATCTCTTATAGTGATAATTGACAGTGTTCCCACAGGGAATCGAACTCAAATCTTTCGAGTGTGAATCTAACGCTCAGACAATTGGTTCAACTTCTTCATTGTTTTGATTATATCTAGACAAATAGGTCAGGATTTAATTCAAACCAAAGACATTTAAAATTAATAGTAATAGACTGGACAAAGCAAACAATTTTTTTTATCCTAAACTTATTACCAATTGGTAGTAAGTTACTCAATCTAGTGTCACATCACGTCACGCGGCCGTACAAGACATTTGACATACCGTTGACTTTTGAGATCAAAATGTTTATATGAAACGTTTCCCAATGCCTCCTCTATAGCCTATTACTATATTTGAATCTCTCTGATTCATACCATGAATACCTGTTTCAGGGTGCAACACTATTAAAACTAGTGGAACGTCTGACGTACCACATCTATGCGGATCTGAACCTGGTGAGAACGTTCCTGACGACTTACCGGTCGTTCTGCGCTCCCGCCGAGCTGCTGGACCTGCTCATAGAGAGGTTCAACATGCCCGACCCCAGCGAGGTGTACGACGTGACCACCCAGGGTGAGTAGCAGTGTCTAAATACAACCGCTTAAATGAGTCCTCGCCTGCGCGGTGCAGGGGCGCGGGGTACGGCGACACAGGGGATCGAGAGAAGAGACTCCACCAGTACGTAGTTGACATCCCCATGGGTCGGACTAAGCGCTTTGCTTCTAATTTTATCATGCGTACAACCAGGGAGTGGAACGCGCTGCCGGCGTCTGTATTCCCTGAAAACTATAACTTGTGTGTCTTCAAGTCGAGGGTGAACAGGCACCTTCTAGAACAACGCGCACCATCGTAGGCCACATCAGACCGTGGCCAAGCGTTGATCTATACTCTGTAAAAAAGGATACTATGCTTTCCTGCCTGGAGGATCCCGTTACCAACATTTGACAGATTTATTCACACATCAGTTATATTCTCTTTGGTAGGTGTCATCATCATCATCATCAACAGCCTATATATGTCCCCACTGGAGGGGCTCAGGCCTACTCTCCTACAGAGAGTGTATGGGCCATAGTTGGTAGGTGTACGACAGTACAATTTAATGGCTTCGCATCAAGGAATTCAGTATATAAACTCCTTGCTTGCAATTCATACGAAAAAAATCTAAAATCTACGAGTATCCATGAACGAAGAACCGTTTTACTTTTTATATAAAAACGTCTGGTTATATTTCTTATTTAAGTTGATTTCCGTATTTTAGGTTAGATTTAAGAATATCAAACATTTTTGTTGTTTTCATCAATCATGTCGCAGTGATGTATCATTTAATAATAACATATGTTGGTATGTTTTTCTTTATAACTGTGTGTAATATCTCGCACGCCGCTCAGTACCTCGGATCAAGGCACCCATGAAGGACATCAGCCCCAACTCGTCGCTAGCGGATCTAGGTAATATAACACATCGACCATCCACGAGACGTTTAAGAGGATTTGCTGTTGTCAAAGCGCCCATATAAACTTAGTACCGTCATATTTATATCTGTGTCGGTGGCGAGTCAGATTTTCGTTAAAGTATAAACTTTCAGAGTTACAGGGCGTCAGAGTATTGTATTTTACGGTAACAAAAAGCCCCAACTTTGAACCTGTTTTACAAGAGTATGAATCAATTTAGAAACAATTTGGAAAAACCACCGACATCTGAAATTTTATTAATATACTGTATTGAAAAAATGTCTACATAATATATTGTATCCTTCAAATGATCACGGGACTACGAAACATCCAAATAACGGGTGGATAACTTCGCGTAGTGTATGCGGTCTCGCCGTACGCGCTCGGGTAGGATTGGGCTCGGATAGGGACAGCTACAAAACAATGCAAATTTGAACGCGGCCACGTGCTCTAAACAGACAATTCTCTTAATGACGGACAAATTCTGTAGACATATGAGTCGCAATAAGAACTTAACATTTAATTTGGGACAGTCATTATATTTTATGTACGATATCGTATTGAACAGGTTTTTAAAAACTGTTCTACGCTGGACACTGATGTTTAAAGACTCAGAAAATGTATACTTAACGATCCATTACATATAACGCAAGAAAAAACTTACATGTTATGCAAGGCTGCAAAGTTGTTGTTTGGCGCGAGTTCTCATATTGAAACCCGAGATAGCAAAGGATTCTAGGATTGAACCATGAGCGAAGTGAGTGGTTCAAAAATAGAATCCTGCGCGTAACGAGAGTTTCAAGGCACGAGACGCAAAATAACGTCGCTGCCGAGCGAAACACACAACTTTACATACTGCTTTTCATGACGCGTCTCCTGACAATATGGCGTCTCATGTCTGCGTGACGTCACCTGCTTGTAAACTTTTGATTGGCCCCTTAATCCGCGCTACCTCACCTCGTGCTACCTCTGCGCTAAAGAAATGATATTGCACGCTCTTTTACACTTATGTCAACCTGGTAGTCTGTAATTGAGATGGTGGCCAAGAGTGTGCTGGAAATACTACCCAGTGAATAGGAAAAAACACTGGTAATGTTTTCCGAATGGTTTACACGAAAACCTCTCCTCCCCCCACAAGAAATAAGTCGGTGGAATAACGCGCGCGTACTTGCGCGTGCGCATGTATACCAAAATCATTTGTCCGATGTATGGAACGAACAGATATCTGGACGTTTGTCTGCAGTGTCCTGCCTGTAACACTAGTGTCAAATGTGTATGTTTGATGTTGTCAGCGGAGTGTATAGAGAGCGTGGCCAGCAGCGACGCGGAGAAGTTGAGCAAGAACACCGCGAGGGAGGACTGGAAGAGATACAGGAAAGAGTTCCAGCAGCCGGTCAAATTCAGGTCAGTAACAATATCGTTTGTTCACAGAAATTTCGTCGGAGGGCTCCTACACGACATTTATCTTGCCATAATCTTTTAAAATAGTATCATCATCAGCCTATACATGTCCCCACTGCGGGTCTCAGTCCTACTCTCCTACAGAGAGTGTATGGGACATAGTACACCACGCGGGACCAGTGCGGATCGGCGGACTTCATATGCCTGTTCAAGACATGCAGGTTTCCTCACGATGTTTTCCTTCACCGTTAAGCAATCGGATAATGTACTTGAATTGAAAAACAACTCATAGGTACACGGCTGGATTCGAACCCGGAACCCTCAGATTGAGAGTCCGCGCCTTATTCACTGCGCCACCGACGCTTAAAATAGTATATAATATAGTAACAGACGTGGCAGCTCAGTTGTGTAGAGCGTCAGTCCTTGAACAGTCGAGGTCTGCGTTCGATCCTGGCTCGTACCAATGAGTTACAATTCTTGTTTTGGAAAATATGTACGAATGATAACAATCATTACCATTGTCTTTTCGGTGAAGGAAAACATCGTGAACAAACCTGCACACTCCCGAGAAGGTATTCAAAGGTGTGTGTGAAGTCTACCAATGCGCACTGGTCCCGCGTGGTGTACTATGTCCCATACACTCTCTGTAGGAGAGTAGGCCTGAGACCTGCAGTGGAGATATGTATAGGCTTTGAGAACTAAAATTTTACAATCCGAAGTTTCATTTCGCGCTGTTTTACAAAACCGCTAATCATCGACCCACTACATTGACGAATGTAAAAGGTTCCTTCAATCCCGCGGGTTAGTTTTCAGAGTAGAGTTCAGCTGTTATGAAATATCGCAACGTCGTTGAGCTGCTGTACATAACGGAGTTGTTTAATGAAACAGCTAGCGGTTATATATTGTTTATTGCCTTAATTGCATACATGTACTTAAAAATAATCTAAATAACATGTACCCTGTCAGGGTGTAGCAACATTTGATAATTTCATTTATATAATACAACGTTTCATAACATTAGATCTTAATTAGTAGTTACATTACATAATATAAAATTGTCATCAAAATATTCCTTCATTAAATAATAATTCTTAGTCTTTAATAATTTATTTAATTCCTTGTCAAATGGTTTTCCTTGGAGGGCTTTAATTTCGCTGGGTAAGTGGTGAAAAAATATAATACACATTGTGTGACAGAGTGATCAACGTCCTCCGCCACTGGGTGGATCAGCACTTCTACGACTTCGAGCGCGACCCCGCGCTGCTGGAGAGGCTGCGGGAGTTCCTGGAGTCTGTGGACGGCAAGCCCATGAGGAAGTGGGTGCAGAGTGTACTCAAGACAATGCAGAGAAAGGTGAGACATATCATCATCATCATCAGCCGGGATGCGTCCACTGCTGGACATAGGCCTCCCTCATGGTACGCCACATCGACCGGTCCCGAGCCACCTGCACCCAGCGATTCCCTGCGACTCTAACCAGGTCGTCGGTCCATCTAGTAGGGGGACTCCCTGGTACGTGGTCGCCACTCGAGAACTTCGACTCCCCACCGGTTATCGGTTCTTCGAGCGATGTGGCCTGACCATTGCCACTTCAGCTACGCTTCCGACTCGTCGAGCTACGTCGGTGACCTTCGTTCGTCTACGGATTTCCTCATTCCGGACCTTATCGCGTAGAGAAATTCCGAGCATAGCTCGTTCCATTGCTCGCTGAGTGACTCATATAATACTATATAATCATATTGAAAGACCTTGCAGGATACAGTTTCCACTCAGCTGAGGCGCTATTTAATAGTTCAATTCAAATAAAATTTATTACACACACACACTTTTTGTCAAAGTCCCATTCAAATCATGTTGTTAAAATATCTAAAGCTTTTCTGACTGTCATCAGATGTACCATATTCGATGCTACAAATATCTGTACGTTACCACCAGGCCGGCGCGATCACGGAGGTATCAGAGACACTGCACGTGTTCGACAAGCTCCCCCCGATCCTGTACCGCCACTACGCGGACCCGGAGCGCTTCGGCTGGCATCCCCTGGCGCTCCACCCCCTCGAGCTCGCGCGGCAAGTCACCCTCTGGGAGTTCCAGCTTTACAGACAGGTACAGACTATTCATTACACGAGCGAAAAACAGTGCTTCTTAAAGTAATGTGATATGCCATTACATTTACCGTGTTACATCGTAACATTACACATCACTCTAAACAACGAGGAGTCAATATGATGCGTATGTTTTTGTTGTATGTGTGTTACGCGATAACTCCGCCAGTAGTGAATCGATTGTGATGATTCTTATTTTGTTTGGTAGAGCATACTTCAGAGGTGGTCCTATATAAATTTTATCGAAATCGATTGAGTGCTTTTTGAGGAAATCAACAAATACGACATGTGTACCCAGATTATTCTACCTCTCAGGGTAAACATTTTTAAGGCAGTTGAAGTTAGTTTTTTTCGTAGAATTCGTAGAATGTCCATATCGTTCTCGTAAGTAATCCTATAAGCGTTTCTTTTAGGGTAAGGAACCATAACAAGTAAATGCGTTCAAAAAGAACTGGAAACCGACTTCAATTGCCCTAAGTGTACTTTTAGTAAGACGTATTTAAGATTTATATCGTTTTCTCATTGATGCCGTTGACAGAACTGGACTAAATTGAAATGGGACCACACGGGAAGCAACACCTTTCAAATAAAGAATCATTCAAATCGGTTCACCCAGTCAAAAGTTCTGAGGTAACAAACATATAAAAAAAAGAACATGCCCGTCGAATTGATAATCGATCCTTTTTTTTAAGTCGATTAAAAAGAACGAATAAAGACGCCACTGTCGCTAGATATAGTCTTCAGTCATTTAGAAAACGTACTAGGTGTCCACTAGTGTAAGTATTTTAATGTTTGTTTGTACGTGTACACATGAGCATAGAAAACTTAAAATAGGAACTAGGATTAAAAGAAAACCATAACATTTAAAACAGGTTAATTTTTACTAACATAATAATAAGTCTTTTCCTTAAATAATACTCTGTAAATCCGTCCGGAAGACGCGGTGCACTTCCAACACAAGTGTCGAAAGACTACTTTCTGGAAGGCCCCCTTTTTTTTCGAGGGGGAAATCTTTCAAAGATACCCGACTCCTTAGGAGAGAAGCCGGGCTATGTAGAATTTCCATCCACTAAAACCCCCTCGGTGGTCATCCTCGACGCAAGTCGAGGAGCCCTGGGAACTCCAGCGGAACACACCAGTGCTCCTCTCGCGCTTTGCATTTAGCCCACCCCTTGACCAGTCAGCCACTACATCTCAGCAGCTCCAGGCTGCAGCGGGACGGGACCACGCCGTACTACCGCTGCCTTCCAGTGGTTGCCGGTTCACAACGATAGGGCGGCCAGAGCTCCTACTCTGACCCTGCAAAACTCTGTAAAAGTTATTTAACAAATAAACACTTTTTACTCACTTTTTTTACGTTTGTGTGTTTTTGTTCAGGTGAAACCCTCTGAGCTGGTGGGAGCCGTGTGGACCAAGAAAGACAAGGATAAATCCAGTCCGAACTTGCTGCGCATCATCAAACACACCACCAATGTGAGTTCACAACCACACGAGTTCATTGAAACAAAAAAGTCAAAGTCAAAGTACTTTATTTGTAGAAATATGTAAATTACAGTACGATGTAGAATAGAGGTATAGATCGTTACTTCGTACCTATTAGACATACAAATATTACATTTATACAATTCAAAATGTCAAAATAATGAAGTTAATAAGATTTAAATGTCAACATATTACAATATACAATTCAAACGTCAAAATAATAGTACGATAAAACAATATAAATGTCAAACTAATGATTTTACATTGAGGAAATCTGAAATTATGTAATAACATTTCTCTGATAATAATCTTCGCAGTTTGCTTTTGAATCAGGTATAGTACATACATACAGCTCGAGCCGGTTTTTAATGTCATGAGTTTATAAACATATTCACCCGTAGATCACACGACGTTTTTCAATAGAAATCATCAGCCTTTACATGTCCCCACTGCAGAGAGTGTATGGGACATAGTACACCACGCGGGACCAGTGCGCATTGGTAGACTTCACACACACCTGTGAATTTCTGCTCAGGAGTGTGCAGGTTTCCTCACGATGTTTTCCTTCACCGAAAAGCCAAATTGTAACTCATTGTTACGAGCCAGGATCGAACGCAGACCTCGATTGTTCAAAGACTGACGCTCTACGCAACTGAGCTACCGTGGCTTCATTTTCGTGGGTTATCAATACAGCTGTGGGAAATAGTAAAAATCAAATCAAAGAGCTAAATATGTTTATTGAGAATTCAACGCAAAGACATACGGATTCATTCATTTATGACATGTATAAAATCTATCCGATTTTGATGTGAAACATCTATAGCCGCACGTAAAACAAATTTCTGGCGTGGCGACGCATGCCGTGGCGACGCGTCGCCACGCTATATGATGGTGTATATATACAGTATATTTATTATTGATATGTATAATTTACGATCTTTAGTAATATATTACAATAACTAGCTAAGATTCTTAAGTTTACTAGTATATTAAAGCCAATTAAAATTTTCTGTATATTTTAATAACATATTTTTTATAAATATTTCAGTACCCAACAATCATCACAGGGGTCACAAAATATTATTATTAAAACTGGACATCACCAAGATCAGTTAAATACAAGACATACTATTAATGTTGTGTAAGATTTTATTAACTTATTCATCTAATATACAATCTCATAACAAGAATATACTAATTTTTTATTTTAACTTCTTTTAACACTTAAAAATCGTAATATTTTATATTATCATTATGCCATATTTAGTTTATATCGCAATCTGTTCTTTTCAATCATATTACTTTTACTAAATAATGTCGATGTTTCACATCTGCCAGGCGTCCCGTGACGGATCACATTTTATTATATGTATGGAAACTCTTTACTACTGGACTTTTTAAATTGACTTATGAATTTAAAACTAAACTACAAAAGTAATGAACGAGCTCGTTAAAGTCAAAGAGTATGTATACTACGTAATAAGAGACGGGACTCCATACAGCGAAAATAAACCTACCAAATCTCAAACAGAGCAAAATTTACATCCATTCTCTACCATACATAATGTAGGGACAGTGGCGACAACAATGCGCCAGTAGCGCCTTTGATGCTTGCACATGTTTCATACAATTTGTCGTGAAGTAATTTGGAACTAAGTTTCGTCACACTGGTTAAAAGAGAGATGCCTATGCAAAAGATTTTCGAATCACAATTATAGACTCAGAAAAGTACGTCATGTTTAACAACTGTATTGAAAAGTATATTTGATTTGATGCACTAAACTCTATCTGTGCAGTTCACTCGCTGGATGGAGAAGTGGATAGTGGAGAGTGAGAACATAGAGGAGCGAGTTGCGGTGGTGTCCCGCCTGCTGGAGGTGTCGTGCGCGCTCCACGACCTCAACAACTTCAACGGGGTGCTGGCCGTGGTGTGCGCGTGCGGGTCAGCATCCGTGCACAGACTAAAGAACACATTCCAGGTAGGCATGCGCAAAACAGTGCTTTTTAAAGTAATATCACTTCGAACCATTACGCATCACTCGAAACTTTTGCTCGCGCCGCGCTAGTGATGCGGAGGTAATGCGTGATGCTTGAGATGGTCAAGTGATGTGTAATGCAACAGTATGCGGTCGGTTATTATCACGTGTAATACATCACTCGCATCACTTACACATGTCTAATTCCAGGTAATATATAAGTTCATCAGTGATCACAATCATACACTCTTTATTCAATCCAATCCACACATAAAACAAGAGCCATGAGTTGTTGGTTCATCGTTTGTCTACAGTTGGATATTTGACTGAAAAAATATTTTTGTCTCGTTCGATAGTCCATGTAAAAAGATAAATAGCTCTTTCAATTTTTTTTTCGATAAGACTAATATATTTTTTTGTACAACCCCCCGAAAAGTGGTTCTAGTCACGCGATGCTAAAACGCTTCATATAAAGCGGGTGAGTGTTGTGACGTCACGTGCCAGTATTGGAGCGTTAAATGTATGAAGCTTGTTCGATATTTAGAGTTATCTCGTAAAATAATGTTTTTATGTGTTATATACTCCTGTAATAAAATGTTCGAAGTCCAATAAGAAAACTAAATCTAATAAGCATTTTACTATTCGAGGAACTATATTTTTCGCAATTTTTGAGACATTAAGATCTTGGAAAACCTGTATATTTTTGGGACTTTCTTTTTATGTCCGTTGCGGTATAAAATACAATTCAACCCCAAACTAATTAGGTGTCAAGTACCCAATTACAAGATCAAAGAAAATATAATATGCTACGTAATACGTGACTTCATACAGAGAAAACAAACGGACCAAATGTCAAACGTAGCCAAATTTAACATCCGTTACCAACCATACATTATACAAACAGTGCCGCCAACCATGCGCCAGTAGCGCCTTTGACGTTTAACCATGCTTCATACAATTTGTCGTGAACGGATTCGGAACTATAACACGTTTACCGAAAGAATGGACCTCGCTGGAATGTGACGCCTCCGCACTTCCCCGCAATCGTCCTGTCGCATCAGTACGGTGCGCATACCGTCACAGTGACGTCATCGCAGATCCAAACGGGTTGTAAGTTGCGTCAGACCAGTTCCCAGCAAACTTGGACAAAAATTTGCTCGATGAGTTCAGCCACTCACGCGCCACAACGCGTTCGAAATGACATTACCCTCCCGCGCACCGACAGAAAGATCCAAAAATCGGTTCCTGCGCAGCCAAGGTAATTTTTTGCCGGTAATTATACAAGATGGCGACCAAAGATGGCGTACAAAAACCATACCTGCCAGAAAAGCACGAGCTTGCTTGCAAATGCTAGCTAGACAATGTAACATTACTCGTCTCGTATGTCTATGTGTTGGTGTTGTATGATTTAATGTGAGTCCGTGATGCACAGTTGGTGCCGCTGCGACTGATGAAGTCGCTGGAGGAGTTCCGCGAGCTCAACTCTGACCACTTCAAGAAGTACCAGGAGCGCCTGCGCAGCATCAACCCCCCCTGCGTCCCTTTCTTCGGAATGTACCTCACAAACATACTGCACATAGAGGAGGGGAACTTAGGTGAGGGCTATTGTACTTTTATAAAAATAAATTAATGTCATGGTAGCTCAGTTGTGTAGAGCGTCAGTCCTTGAACAATCGAGGTCTGGGGTCGATCCTGGCTCGTACCAATGAGGTACAATTTGTTATTTATGTACGAATGATACAAATCATTACCATTAGCTTTTCGGTGAAGGAAAACATCGCGAGGAAACCTGCACACTCCTGAGCAGAAATTAAAAGGTGTGTGTGAAGTCTACCAATGCGCACTGGTCCCGCGTGGTGCACTATGTCCCATACACTCTCTGTAGGAGAGTAGGACTGAGACCTGCAGTGGGGACGTATATAGAAGGTTCATGATTATAACAACGCTACACCTGATCTTGAGTATGTATTCAAATGTGTTCAAATTCGTCCTGCACTTGTACACTATTTAAAAAATCAAGTAATAATCTAAATATATACAGAAAAATACTAGAATTACATTTTTGCATATATTTTAATTGTACAAAACCATTCTTTTTGTACTATATGACAGCGTCAAATGTCATTTTATTGACGCCATCTTTGTTTTCAACGTCAAGTCTTACCTGTTTCGTGCGTTTTATATGTTTTTGTACAAATAAACTAAACCAAAATATACAAAAATGGCTAAATCACTTTTCTTTGATAATGTTCGTTCAAAATTATAAGTGTACAAGACCAGGCCTTGGCGCCATACATTCGCGGAACGTGTCATTTGTCAATTGAAGTCACTACTGTGCGTTATTTTATATTACTTGTGTCAATCTATGTTTGTTTTTCTCATTGCAGACTATTTACCAAATTCGGAACTAATAAATTTCTCGAAGCGACGGAAAGTGGCGGAGATTACTGGGGAGATACAGCAGTACCAGAACCAACCTTATTGCCTTACCGTAGAGCCCAAGACAAGGGTGAGTTGATATTCATCATCATCAGCAGCAGCCGGGAAACGTCCACTGCTGGACATAGGCCTCCTTCATGGTACGCCACATCGACCGGTCCCGAGCCACCTGCATCCAGCGACTCCCCGCGACCTTAACCAGGTCGTCGGTCCATCTAGTAGTGGGACGGCTAGGTACGTGGTCGCCACTCGAGAAGACAGTTTGTTTTGCTTGAGTCGTGCGTTTTAAAGTACTAGTAACGCCATCTAGTGACGCGTGAGCAAAACTATAAAGAGAAAATTGTATTTAGGCGCCTTCGTTTGAGCATTTTTCGGTGCATATTATTGATTATTATTATTATATTAATTATGGATATTGTGTACGGAACCCTCGGGACGCGAGTCCTACTCGCACTTGGCCCGGATTTCAAGTTGTCATTTAAGAATTCGTCTACCCTCGAATATTTTTTCAATTGTAGGAAATATTTTAATTTTTGTTCAAAAGCAGAATATTTTTCTTCGTTTTTGATTTCATTTTCATTTCTTTAAAGCAATCAACCTGCTACCTGTGTATCTATTGCCCACACCTGCGTGTAGTAACACTAGTGTTGATTGTCGTCAGTCGTTCCTGGAGAGCCTGGACCCGTTCCCCGGCATGGAGGACAACACCATCACGAACTACCTCTACGAGAAGAGCCTAGAGATCGAGCCGCGGCAGCCGGTCAAGCAGATGCCCAAGTTTGTAAGTACCTCACTCTACCGTAGCATTCAACAACCCGGTATACTCTAGCCTATCTAACACTACTCTGTCCTAGCATACACTAACCTGGCCACTACTACAGCGTGGTCTTTACTAACATATAAATATGTATGACAAATATATCGTTTGCAGCCCCGCAAGTACCCTGACCTGTCGCTGAAGCAGGTGAAGCTGCCGCGGCGATCCCACCACGACCACCACGCAAACTCCAACAACGACGACACGCTCAGTGAGTGGCTTACGTTACTACAACATCATCGTCAGACAGAAAACGTCCACTGCTGGACATGTGCCCTCTCTATGGCACCCGTGGGACACTTGGAACAAAAGCTATCGACGCATAATGACATATTTCGGCCATGCAAAATGACACATACGCGAAACGACATACGCAAAGTGGAGGAATGACGCTTAGGCAAAATGATACTTACCCAAAATGTCACAAATCAGATAGCCTTTATTCAGATCTGTTTACATAAATTATGAAAGTATTGAATCTAATATAAAATTTGTTTCTTGATATTTTTTGTAGATCTGTTTGCTAGTCGGCAAAGGCCTCCTACAACCTCGTCTTCGCTCTAACCAAAAAGTTCCCATTGAGGGCTGCGACATTCATTTTTATTGTTATTAAAATTATGATGTTTGTCTTCCTGTTTTGTTGGAAGGTTCCCTACTAACTTGTCATATATATATTTCAAATTACTTGTGCTATAAGACATCTTGGCAAATTCCATCATTCTAGGATAGCGGGAAATAACCTATAAGTATATAAATAAAATCATTTTTATTGTTATTAAAATTATGATGTTTGTCTTCCTGTTTTGTTAGAAGGTTCCCTACTAACTTGTCATATATTTTTTCAAATTACTTGGGCTATAAGACTTCTTGGACAATTCCATCATTCTTAGATAGCGAGAAGTACCCTATAGTATATAACTATAATCATTTTTATGGTTATTTAAGTTATGATGTTTGTCTTCCTGTTTTGTTGGAAGGTTCCCTACTAACTTGTCACATATATTTTTTAAATTACTTGTGCTATAAGACTTCTTGGCAAATTTCATCATTCTAGGATAGCGGGAAGTACTCTATAAGCTTCGATCAATAAAAAACCTATGTGTGTGCTCCTGTCATTATGCATATATACCGACCGAATGTCGTGATATCGTCACACATTGAACGGATGAAGTTTGTTTACATGCGCATGTGTGAATTCCGCGTGCTTTATACGCACTGGCCACTTTCTGAGCCAGTCTCTTGCGGGGAAGGTGAGGTATCGCGGATCGGTGGGGGGTGAACGTTCGTTCTGTACTTAGTACTATAGTAATTCTGTGTCCACGGTGTGAACCATTGACTGGTCCAGGACCATTACTAGGTTATCGGTCCATCCAGTAGGGGAACGGCCCGGTACACGTTTCTTGGTATTATTACTCCGGCTATGTGTTCTTAGAACGATGCGGCCTGCTCACTGACTCGTCGAGCTATACCGGTGAATCTAGTTAGTCTACGGATTTTGATATTTATATATTTATTTGAATATTATATTAACATAGTATTATATACGTGTGTGTTTGTCTGTCAGGTATGTCATCGTCTCAGCTGTCACCGACAAACAGCTCGTGGGACGGACACTCGGTCGCATCGCTGCCGATGTACCACGAGGACCATAGAGGTGAGTCTAACATCAAACACTATATTCGTTTCAGTTTGTACCCGACTGCGCCAAAAGGTTATGTTTTTCGAGAGTATGTATGTATGTATAATTGTTTGGCACGGCCTACAGCCCAAACGGCTCGGTGGATTTTAGCTCGAGAGGTGGCGTTAGATTCGTATTTACTGTGAAAGTGACACTGGATTATGTAGACATATACCACCTAAATTTCCGCTGGCGGTGACGCCATCTATTGTCGCACAGGTGTACTACGTTGTTGAACAGCTGTCGTGATTTCACAATTGTATTGCAGGGTTCCGGTCCGAGTCGGTGTCGCTAGTGAGCCCGAGGCTCGAGCGATCCGCTACGAACAGTTTCAGCCAGCTCAGCTTGTTCGACAAGGGCCTCGCGCTATTCGACAAGAGTAAATCCACACACACCCTCAACACCAGGTCAGTATATGACGCTGTTGGAACACACCCTCAATGTTGGATAGAGACCCTCTGGGTATCAGTCCTACTCTCCTACAGAGATTGTATGGGACATAGTGCACCACGCGGGACCAGTGCGCATTGGTAGACTTCACACACACCTTTGAATTTCTACTCAGGAGTGTGCAGGTTTCCTCACGATGTTTTCCTTCACCGAAAAGCCAACGGTAACGATTGTTATCATTCGTACATAAATAACAAATTGTAACTCAAAAAAGTTTGTTGTCTGTAAAACCGGTTTACGGACGATTATTAACCGGAGGAGGTTATCAATTCGACGGGTATGTTTTAAATGTTTGTTACCTCAGAAGTTTCGACTGGGTGAACCGATTTGGATGATTATTTTTTTATTTGGTGCAGTTCTGACAACGGCATCCATGAGAAAACTATATAAATCTTAAATTTGCCTTAGTAAAAGTAGACTTTTAGGGCAATTGCAGTCGGTTTGTAGTTCTTTTTGAACCCATTTACTTGTTATACGTGATAACTTCATAAGAAAATGTGCGTCACAAGCCGAACCCTTGGGCCGAACTTGCCTCTCTATCGTTTATTCCGCGCTCTCGCTGGAACGCTCGGCTCAGGCGGAACGTGACACTTTTTCGTTCGTGCAGCGGGCGTCCATCGATTTATAAGACGTTGTGACATAAAAAAAACAAGATGGCGTTGTTTTTCCATAATCATTCGTATCCCTACCTAACTGTAACCATGCTGCCTCTTTCTTTACCTATTGTGTTGTGTTTGTCAGGAGTATGTGTCGCGGGGAGCGTGAGGAGCCGGCGTCCCCCCGCGACCGCCAGTCCCCCCGCCACCAGTCCCCCGCGGAGAGGAAGGCGCTCTCCCCCCGCGGGGCCATCGTCGACGCTGAGCTGTTCTACTCTAGGAGCGTCGACCATCTCGCCGATAGGAAACACGAACAGGTAACTAAATCATAACATGGGACAATAAGGTCCGTATTAATAAACGCTGCTTAAGCTAGAACTTAAGACAGTCTAGCTAAAGACCTGCTTAGCGTTGAGCAGCTGCTTAAGACCTAGGTTTATTAATAAACGCTACTCATCGTTACTAATTTGAGATCATTTCTATCACAGAGCATATAATCTTTTATTTTGGTAAGATTTTTTTTGTGTATGTACCCCCGACCGACAGTCGCTGGAGCAGACGAGTGCTCGAGGCAAACGTAGTGTAGGACGTCCCCCGGCGAGGTGGAAAGACGACTTACGTAGGGTAGCCGAACGTGAATGGATGCGGAGAGCAGAGGACCGAATCGAGTAGCCACTCTGGGAGAGGCCCATGTCCAGCAGTGGACTGCCGCAGGCTGTACATGATGATGTACTCCCACTGTGAATGTACCCGGGTTACATTGTCCTCCGGATTGTAGATCCAACATTTAGCCATTAGGCCACGGAGGCGGTAGAAATATATATTTGTTTTTCAGGAGCGCGTGCCGCCGCTGTTCCCGCGCAACAGCACGCTGTCGGTGAGCAGCTCGGCGAGCGCGCCGGCCGCTCCCACGCAGCACGCGGACGCGGACCGGCCCCCGGCGCTCCCGCGCAGGGACCCCCTGCACGGTCAGTACACATACCTTGACAGCAGGGCGTGTCCAGTGACGTCTATCAGTTGAGTTCTCACAGGGCTCGACAGATGGCGCGCAACTGCTCGAAATTGATCTGTCATAAATCATCATGGCCGTCCACACACACACAAAGTCTTTTTAACAACTTAGATTTATTTACACAGCAGTTATATTCTCTTTGGTAGGTGTATGACATTAGACTTTATTGGCTTTGCATCAAGTAATTCCGTATATAAACTCCTTGCTTGCAATTCATACGAAGAAATATACATTTGACAGTTTGCATTTGCTACGACGGTGACATCTATCAAGGAATGAATAACTATTTTTTTAAACACGTCTTATGGGATACTTGACACCAAAATTCGTATTTTATACTGTAACGGGTATTAAAAGAAATCCCAATAAAATTAAAATACGTAATAATTAAATTTTGAAAATTATAGTTTATATTTAGTAAAATGCTTGTTAGATATTGTTTTTACATTACTATTTAAACGTTTTCTTACGGGAGTATATAACACATAAAACATTATTTTACGAGATAACTCTAAATATCGAACAAGCTTCATACATTTAACGCTCCAATACTAGCAGGTGACGTCACAAAACTCACCCGATTCACTTTACGTCGGCTGTGAGAAAAAACTAGTCGAATCAAAGATAAATTAAAGAGCTTATTTATATTTTTACATGGACTATCGAATTAGACAAAAAATTCAGTCATATACCTAATAATAGACCTATTGGGTCCTATAGAAACACTAAACCAGTTTTTTAAATTTCATATCTAAAAAGTAAACAACCGTCCCACCGAGGGCTCCGTACAGAATACGAATAATTAATAAATAACGTGAACTAACGTAAACTTGAATTTTAAAAAAATGAATTTGTTTGTTGCAGCGACATCTACCTGCGATCCACCCGAGCCGCCGGACCGGCCGCTGCCCAGTCCCAAGCTGCAAGAGCTGTTCAGGTCAGTCAAAACATCACACCCACTGCTGGACATAGTCCTCCATGGCACGCCACATCGACCGGTCCAGCGACTCCCCACCGGCTATCACTATTAAACGACATTTGACATATATTCCTGACATATACACATTATTATGATAATCCTTTACAAAACATAAACTTGCAAGGTGTTGCCATTTTAAAAGCTTTTTTTCTGATGAGAAGTTTAACTATGCCTAGATGACATACAACACTAGGACATTTCTTTGCACCCGCTAACTTGCCTTGCCTCCCATTTATACGGTTTTTTTTAATAATGGCTTTAACCAGTGGTTATCTAGCCAATGACGAGTAAAATTAGGTGAACAAATTTTGAGGTTATAAACTATGCCGAAGCCATTTCTTTAGCTTTCTCAATAAAATGTATAGTGTGTACATTTTATCGCTTAATTTGGATTCTTGACGAGAACATCAAAGGCCAGCCTTGGTTTCAACATTATTCGAAAGAATCCATATGCCGAATGTACTCGACATGGTAAACTCTTCCGATCACGTCGAAACCCTCGCAATTTTGCGTAATTGATACTATAACACCGTCCGTGACACTTTTTGCACTATATCACACCATTATAACACAAATCACACACATAACATATTATTATTCAATTAACAAAATTGCAATGAACCACCATTTTTCAAGTTCGCGCCAAGAATCCATTTATACGTTAATAATTGATACTCGTACTTCGCGGTATTTTGTTGCTAACTTCAGTGAGGCAAACTTGTGTGCGTATAATAGACTTGCTGAAAGTGACTTTTTGCGAGAGGGCCCTTTTATAAAATGGCCAAGGGACATTTTGCGAACAGGACATTGTCCGCCTAAATGCCGTACATTTGTAACACTACTATAAGAAAAAACAAGTCGATCTGATACTGCGCGCATGCGTTCGAGTGCCACGCATTCTCTCTCGCTCTGTCTCTTTCTATTCCCCCTCCCCAGGAGCGTTATACATTTAACGCAACCTTGTTGGAAGTCGCATTAGAAGTTTCACTTCAAAAACTAAGTCGATCTGATACTCCGTTACGGCGTAAAGGAAGGACAATCCAACTCACCCATTTATATTAGATCAATCAACAATGTAGTCAGATGCGCAGTAAAACAGTCGCGTGAAACATGATCTGCGCGTGCGATTCGTAACACTGTACCGAATGCGATAAAGTTATCTCACCACACGTTCCGTCCATCCGTCCGTACAGTCTAGTGAACGACGTCGACGAACTAGCTCATGTATTAGTAATTTATTAGTTTACATGTATATGGTTATTAATTGAATATTGTTGTAAGTGAGCTTGAGTTTTGTTTTTAAGAGGATTGTCTGTTTAGAGCACGTGGCCGCGTTCAAGGTTGCATTGTTTTGTAGCTGTCCCTATCCGAGCCCTATCATACCCGAGCGCGTACGGTGAGACAGCATACATTACGCGATGTTATCCACCCGTTATTTGGATGTTTCGTAGTCCAGGGATCATTTGAAAGATACAGTATATTATGTAGCCATTTTTTGAATACAGTATATTAATAAAATTTCAGATGTCGGTGGTTTTTCCAAATTGTTCTAAATTCTTGTAAAACAGGTTCAAAGTTGGGGCGTTTTATTACCGAAAAATACAATACTTTGACGCCCTGTAACTCTGGAAGTATATATTTAAACGAAAATCTGACTCACCACCGACACAGATATTTGTTTCTAGATTGTGTCTTGAAAATTTCATAGATTTTCATAGCTTAATACTCAAAATATGACTGGACTACGTTTGTATGGGCGCTTTGACAACAGCATACCCTCTTAAGTGTGATGGGTTTGCACTTGGCCTTCGTCTCACCTGGTGGTAAGGCCGTGGGGTAGTAAGCGTAACACAAGTCTCACTCTGCTACTGGAACCTGCTTCATACCTGCCGCTTAGAATAGAAATCGTTCATTGTCGTAAATGTGAAAATGATGGCGTACAAAATCTCTCTCTTCCCTTCTTCTCCTTTGATTTCTGTTTGTTTATTCATTATAATATCATTATTCATAATCATGTATGTATAATGTATATATATTTAGCACCACCTACTTACCCCTTCTTAATCACAGGATTCTTCTGCCCCAAGGTTGCCTGGAAGAGATCGCTTTTAGCGATAAGGCCACCTTCATCGTACCTGTTATGTTCTTTTATGTTTTGTGTGTGTGTGTGTGTGTGTGCAATAAAGACTATTTGAATTGAATTGAAAATATTTAATTACATAATATATATTACATAAGCTATACACAATTTATTTTTAAAAAATATCTGCTACTTTATATACAACCCTTTCTCTGAGCAACACGGTTAATTTTTTCGTAAATAGTCGTTTTGGTAAATCTTTTATTATTCTTTTATTAGAATAAGTGGTTTTGCTTATTGCATGTAAATTGATACATTTTATAATGGCGGCTAGACGTTCCGTCTGCTGTTCTAAGGGGTGAGGCACTGTATGATAAAATACAAGTTTTTAAACTTAGTTTAGCTGCAGACGCTTTAGTATGTAACTAGATCAGATATTCTAGCCCAATTAGATTTAAGAAAAACATTTTGTACACTGTTATAAATAAATGCATTCTTATTCTTATACCGGAACACAACAGTGCTATTAACACTGCGGTTTCGTGGCAGACTTACGCAAAATGTTGTTAGCTAGCGGCCATAGAAACTTCCACCAACCAAACCCCATAGGCACCTCATTAGTAATTGAACCTGGAACCTCCGGTTTGTGAATCCAGCATTTATCAATTAGGCCACGGAGATGGTAATATTTTTTGCAATTTACTATAATGACGTGTTGATAAAAAAATTAAAATTTATAATAAATTACCGATGTATCTAATAAACGTAGTCCCTGTTTTCAAAAGCAAACTGCGAAGATTATTATTAGAGAAATGTTATTACATAATTTCAGATTTCTTCAATGTAAAATCATTTATATTGTTTTATCGTACAATTATTTTGCCATTTGAATTGTATATTGTAATATGTTGACATTTAAATCTTATTAACTTCATTATTTTGTCATTTTGAATTGTATAAATGTAATATCTGTATGTCTAATAGGGCAGAAGTAGCGATCTATACCTCTATTCTACATCTTACTGTTTTTAAATATTTCTACAAGTAAAGTACTTTGACTTTGATATTGTCTATGACAGAACATCAACGTCGGGGATGTCCCCGAAGCGCTCGCCGGCGCCGCAGCCCCCCGCCAGCCCCCTCGTGCCAGACAGGTAACAACCTTCACACTGTGACGTCATCACATCACGCACGGCGCCGTAAATATTGCACATCAACAATGATCGCATTTCCGAATACAACCAAATACTGATTTACATGTATTATTAGATTTATTGTTTATCAAAACTTGAATTCAGAACTAAGCACTTTGTTGTTTTGTTGATTCCTGCGTGAACTATATAGAGCTATAAAACTATTTTTTTATTATTATCGTTATCCCTCTCCTGATCCTTCCATACTAAATTTCTGTTGCCATAATCTTTTATAATATAATATCTAGCTTTGATAAGTAATTACCTGAAAATAGATGAAATTATAGTGTCGCGAAATAAATATCATTAATTTACAACTTTACAGTTAGCTACAATAGCAGTTACGCAGCTAATGGTTCATAGATGGCGCTTTGAACAATAATCGATAAAAGGTGTTTAAAATGACAATTGTGATTCACTGTACAGTTGTATGTTAATGTTACTCATTTCGCGACATCACAATCCGATGTACTATCTTTAGATAGTTACTGCACAAATCCAGCTATTATATTTTCTATTATATTTTAAAAGATTATGGAGACAGAAATTTAGTATGAAACTTTTATGTTAGCAGTCAGTGATTATTACTTATTGTAGATAGTTTCACGTGAATAAAAAAGATCGTAAAACTTTAAATTGTTTAACGTTGATGGATAGGAATCCCGTTAAGTGCGCAGTGTCATGTTTTTATCGTCATCTCTGTCAATCTACTAATTTGTTTGTGTGCCTGCAGGCTGGCGTTCAGCTTCCCCGCGCGGGGGGCGCCCACCCCCTCGCCCCCCGCCCCACCCCTCACACCACACCCGATACAGTGTACGTATGCCTTATACAGAGTGTATATTTCAAACGGGTGTATAATTTATCCAGATATAGATTACGACCGTACGAATCATATGTGAATGCAATTTTATTAAAATATTGCGTAATTAATAAAGAGTTAATCATTTTTTAATGTACGACCGAGCAGCAATGTATTGCGTCCAAATTGACTTGATATGACAATGGATAAACGGTTCATTGAACTGTCACAATGACGTGTAAAAAGAGCCGTCAATCAGTCGATAACTTTACATGTAATTAATGCATTGCGTGCTCAATTATTTTGTATGGAAAAAATACACAATTAACTAACGAAATGTCACGTTCCTCGAATGTATGGCGACAAAGCCTGGTGGTCTTATATAATATTAAAAGGCCATTATCAAATAAAAGTGATTTAGTTAACATTTTTGTATATTTTGTATAACACTCTTGTACTGCTGGTATAAATTCAATATCAAAAAAGTTATTTGTCACTTACATGAGAATTTACAATATACAACGTGTACAAAAAAGGAGTGATAATACTTAAAGGTGTGTATATATCCCTTGTATAGAATACACTGTGAAAGTAGCAGCGTTACAGTTAGTTTACATTTCCATATATTTTTATTTCATAGGTGTAACGTCGTAATTTTTGACAACCCTAAATGTTTGTTTACCAACGCGAGCACTGGGGTCAATGATCGCAGACCTTATCTTTGGTTTTAGGGGTTATTGACACATGTAGAACTAGGATAGGGATAAAATTGAAAAATTTTAGTCAATATTTTAAATTCGTTTTTCTCAAGATTCGTACGGTTTACAGATGTCTACTACCGCTCCAAAGGTAAAACCTTACCTAACATATACCGCACTTAAGTTTTATCACTCCTTTTTTGTACACGTTGTAGAATTTTTCAAAAAATTATTCAATCATAGTTAAATTTCAACAATGTGTTTATGATGTTTATTTTTAAACACATTTAGAGTACTGTTTCTTGTCTGTGGGTATTTTGTTGAACAAACGTTCGCCCTCGTGGGTGACAGATTTGCTGCCGTAGTTGGTTCTTACCCGGCTCTTCGCTTGCCAACTTTATAACACTTAAGTACTCATAAAGGTGGTATAAGACTCTTGTACTATATAGTAACCTTGACCTTGACCCGGCAGCGACATCGTCGTGTGGCACGCCACCCCCTCTCCCTCCCCGTCGTCGCGTGGACTCGCTGCCGCCTCCCACGCCGCAGCCGGCTCCCCCCGCGTGCGCCCCGCCGCCGCTCCCGCCGCGACCTGCGCCCGCGCCGGAGCTGCAGCGACCAGCGCAGTCAACTATCCTACAAAGGCGGCACAACAACAATAATAATACGTGAGGATTTATATTACTATGTTTATTTATTTAGAAATAATGACAATTTTATTAACAAATATTTACTGATTGGATCGGACCGAAATGGTGATCAAAAACTGGTTTTTGTGTTTATAGCGGCCCCAATAGATTAAGTCTGTAGCAGAGCTAGCTATTAAAATATAGTTGTTGAATTTATAAATGATAAGTGATGGCCTTTTGAGGAGGCCTTTACCCAACCTGTGGACCTTGCTAATTAAATATAGTGTATTAGAATGATAGGAAATCAAACAGCAATGTAGCAGGATCAAGTAAAAGGCTTTTTTATTTTATTTATTGATGCCATGCCATGGTCAGAACTGAACCAAAATGGGACCACACGGGAAGCACCAGATTACAAATTAAAAAAAGAATCATCCAAATCGATTCACCATGTCAAAAGTTCTGAGGTAACAAACATTTTTTTAAATACCCGTCGAATTGAGAACCTCCTCCTTTTTTGGAGTCGGTTGAAAAAATCTAGACCCTGACCCTCCGTTACGACGTAAAGGAAGGACAAACAAACTCACTTTCTCATTTATGAACGGTTGTGTTGTTCTCAGGGGCGCGGCCCCCCGCCTGCCGCCGAAGCCCGGGGTCTCCCTCACCCGTCCCTAGCACGAGTTGTCGGCGCCGCAGTGCACGCTGCGGGCCACACGCATCACCGACGACACCATCGAGATATACTACACGTGCGACACGCTCTGAGACCTGTACTGCTCATTCACACACTACACCACTCCTATAGCACCTTTATAACGCTTGCGTACTTATAGAGGTGGCATAAGACTATTGTAATTGCCGTTATAACACCTTTATAAAGCTTGAGTACTTATAGAGGTGGCATAAGACTATTGTAATTGCCGTTATAGCACCTTTATAACACTTGTGTAATTAAAGAGGTGGTACTCCTGGTGTAGGAATCTTGTACTGCTGATATAACACTCTTATATAGTTCCTGGTAAATATCTTGTACAAACATGGGCATAGTGGGGTTAAGTTTGCCAAAGAGACCCGAAAATCGTTTTTAAAGTAGTAACATTGGATTTGTCAGCCCTTCTTCTTAGTTATTCTGAACGGATTTCAATTTAACGGAAAGACGCTCCGAATGCTTCCATACAAAATTTCTTTTCTAATTTTTAAAAATGGAATAACTGACGTTGATAAGTAATTACCTAAAAATAGGAGATGAAATTATAGTGTCGCGAAATGAATATCATTAATTTACAACTTTATAGTTAGCTACAATAGCCGTTACGCAGCTAATGGTTCATAGATGGCGCTTTGAACAATAATCGAAAAAAGTGTTTAAAATGTAAATTGTGATTCACTGTGAAGTTGTATGTTAATGATACTCATTTCGCGACATCACTATTGTATTTGTATGCTATTGTAGCTAACTATGAAGTTGTAAATTAATGATATTCATTTTGCGGCACTATAATTTCATCTATTTTTAGGTAATTACTTATCAAAACCAGATATTCTATTTTAAAAGATTATGGCAACAGAAATTTAGTATGGAAGCATTAGGAGAGGAATAACGTTAACGAAAATCATTGGTCAGAATCATTTCAAAGTTCTCCTAAGTGAGCTGTTATTTCTCGAGTCGTGTATATGTGGTGACCTGATATCTTTTGTGAATTCTAGATAGGTGATATTCAGTATGGAATCGATGAATTAAATCGGAAATTATGAGTAGTACGCCATTATCGTATATATTAAATAATATAGAGATTCACCTGTGCAGTGCCAATAGCCCTACAATGTTTTTATGGTATTAATCGAGTTAAGAAATCGATGTTTTAAATCCGGCTCGGGCTTGTACACTATTTAAAAATAAAGGAATAATCTGAAGACGTGTTGAAAAGTACATAAAGCTAATGTTAGTACGTTAAGACAGGGTTTTCTCTATCACCACAACTCCGATCAACTTCCCGTTGGGGTAGTGAATACCCCTTGGTCTCCTGATCAAAGTAAGGGAGTTTGGTTGCGGTGGGTGGTTCTAAATGGCAAAAAAATGTGAAAAATATATATCTGTCCTTGTCTAACTCGTGCGAACTTCACATGAGTGCAGAAGTTCACATGAGAACTTCTGGAAAGTTCTGAAAATTTCTGTAATGATCTAGAAAGATTACATTTACTCTAAGTTTATGCCAAAATAAATGTCCACCCGTGCGAAGCCGGGGCGGGATGCTAGTAATGAAATAAAAGTGATTTCATTAAATATTTGTATATTCTGTTCTAGTTTACTTGTACAAAAACAAAAACGCACGAAACAGGCAAGACTTAACTTAGAAAACAAAGATGGCGTCAGCGCGAGTGGCGCGCGAAATGTAATTTATGACGTTGACGTTGTCATTCAGTACGTAAAAAAAGTAGATCTATTTTTCTATACATATTTAGATTATTCCATGATTTTTAAATAGTGTACAAGTGCAGGCCGAAATTGAAACAACTCTTTTGTATGTGAATGGATCTCACTGAAGTTTAAAGTAAGCACATACACACTTCTGGGTGCCCCTGCTGTCCTACGTAATGTTTAAACATGAAATGAGTCTATTACTGTTACAGACAACATAACTACTAACTATAATTAGTATCTATAGTAAAATGACAAATGGATTTTATTAAAATTAGAGCGAGCCGAGTGTAAAGTGCATTTATGTAAATAAATAAATGATTTGTATGGTGAGCGCGAATGGTGTATGGAATAGTGTAAGTAAATAAAAAAACTGCTCGTGACATTAATGATTAGTTGAATTTGTGTTATATCTATGGTCGGTCGGCCATGTTGAATCTTGTTGTTGACGTGCGACGTGCAGAGATCGACGGATAACTCACAACTCGAGTGGCATTCTCATAGCATTTAAATTTATTTATTCCACAGGGAATTTGTATTCTGAGAATGTGTTTTTAATATATCATTTCAAATTGTGTATATTATAAATTTGTGTCCACATACCAATTTAAATAACCTGCTTACGAGAATAATCAGATTTGCTCATAGCATTAACCGAGGTTAGAAATGATTTGTTATATTGATTTGGTCATACCTTTTTTATCCTGTTGTTTACATATTATTCTTTTTCAAATTCAGTACGATATCAAATCTTGATACTTGGGCCGCAGTCAGGTTTTTGACAAAACTTATGCGTCAAATTTATATAAACCGCTGTCTAGGTAAAGAGACGTGCGTGAGACTGCGCCGCCGCGCCGCCCAGCTTCATTCGAGTGGATAGTAATGTCATATACATAACCGCTAGCTTTTCCATTAAACAACTTCGTTATGTAAAACCGTTCATCGACGTTAAGCAATTTTACATGCTGCTGTACGGCAAAAATGGCGTCCAAAGCTGAATTTAGTTGGTCAAAATTATCGAATAAAACCAGTAACATGAGTGAAAATTACCCATACTTAAATGAAAACAGTGATTTTAAAGGTTATTTATTGATATTTAATCATGGTTGCCTTGCAAAAACGCTTTTTCTGTATGCAGATAATCTATTCGGCAAAACGTCTAAACATGCAATATACAGCTGATTTACATTACGGAACTGTTTAGTAAAACAGCTAGCGGTTATGTAAACCTAAGCAATCCAATTTCGACAGTAACATTACGTCAGCAACGAAAGTGCAACTCGGTTAGGTCTCCGTCGAAATGTATTTGTAATATTGTTTGTGAATGCAATGATCGTACAAAATAAAGATATATATTTATATTTAAGATGAACGCTTTGAAATAACAATGCTTTTGAAACATGTCGTCAACTAATTGATTTTTATGACGACTATGCTAGTTGTAAGGTAATGCTGCTGGTGACCGGTTGCGAGACTCCATGTCCAAAAAGAAACATGACAAATACAAAAAAAATTCTAATGGGGAACTTGCAACCATAATGGACATTAAAAAGAAATCCCCTCAAAATAAAAATGCGTAATAATTTACAATTTTATTTGGATTTTGCAAAAATAAAAAAAGGCTAAAAATATAGTTCCTTGAATAGTAAAATGCTCATTAGATTCAGTTTTTTCATTGCATTTTGAACGTTTTCTTTTTTACCCGCCGAATTTAAAATTAATGTATTAACTGTACTGTAATCTGTATGCCGAATAAATTATTTCTTTCTTTCTTTCTTCAAAAGTGATTCCAGTGCTAAAGCTATGCTAAAGCTCTCCATATAAATCGGGTGACTTTGTGACGTCACCTGCTAGTATTTGAGCGTTAAATGTATGAAGCTTGTATCGATATTTTGAGTTATCTCGTTAAATAATGTTTTTATGTGTTATATACCTCTATAATAAAATGTACAAAATGCAATGAAAAAACTAAATGTATTAAGCATTTCACTATTCGAGGAACTATATTTTTCGCAATTTTTGAGACTTTAAATTCTTGCAAAATCCACATAAAAAATTAAAATTATTGCGTATTTTTATTTTGTGGGCTTTCTTTTAATGTCCGTTACGCTATAAAACACAATTCAACCCCAAACTAATTACGGTCCAGTACCCACTTTTCACATATATTTGTATATTTTAGAGATTGAACACAAAACCTTTTTCTTATTGGTAGCCATATAAAAGCTACGCAAACTTGGACACTGTAACAATTTGTCATTTTTTGCAATCAGACATTTTTACATACAGAGACATTTGCTGTTGGACGTGGTTTGAAATTCTTCTTTTTGGACAATAGTCTCGCAAAGGTGTCCAACTGAAGATTCACTTTGCGAACTCAAAAACAAAGAGGTAATACACAAGACACATATATTTTTATATCACAGCTTTATATTGTTAGTTAGGTACTTAGGATACAGTGTGTGTGCATACAAAGCAAGAATTCGCAACAGTAACGACTTTTAGGTACATTTCACCGTTTGGTGAGTCGAATATTCTTTCGTTCCTTATCATCTTAATTTCACTCCATAGATGGCGCTATTTCGTGATGCATGTAATTTGCATAATAAAAACAAACAAACAAACATCCTCTCACCCTAAACGCATACACTGTCTCCGTTCTGTTGTGGGTAAATAAAAGCTGACGTTTAAAAATTCATAACACCTTTTTAATACTTGAGTACTTATAGAGGTGGTATAAGACTCTTGTGCTGCTGATATAACACTCGAGTACTTATAGAGGTGGTATAAGACTCTTGTCTGGTGGTGTAACTCTAGAGTACTTATAGAGGTGGTATAAGACTCTTGTACTGGTGGTGTAAGTCTAGAGTACTTATAGAGGTGGTATAAGACTCTTGTGCTGCTGATATAACACTCGAGTACTTATAGAGGTGGTATAACACTCGTGAACTGCTGGTGAAGATAGTGTCGATAAATTTACAACTTTATTGTCAGCTAAAATAGCCGATAGCGCCATTTGTGAATACAAAAGAAGTGATGAACATTTTAAAGTATATTCCCCTTAGTAAAATATAGGTCCCTTTGGCGGCGCGGGTATAATGTCGTTAGGAGCGTGTTGATTGGCCGAAGACCCCATCACCCGCGCTGCGCCCCGATGCGCAAACCGTTGCAAGTAGCATGCTGGGAACTCTGTCCTATTTTGAACATTACAAACTCAACTTTTTGTACACTGCGTATCTCAAAAGAGTTTTGTAATTGCTTCTAGTCCGACCAATTTAAGAACGTAGCTACGAGTACTTGCTTTTATTCGATTTCTTTCTCTCTTAGGTTAGTCATCTATTGTCCATTTCTTGCTCCTTCTTATTAAAACATCTCTCTCTATAACTAGAGCCGGAGTGCCTGGAGAGCGTATATTCCCAGTAGATCCACTGAAGTTGTACCGCGACTGGACTGCTGGGAATTTTATTCCCAAAAAGTTACATTCAAATCTATTTGTGCAACATAGGTATAACAGAGATCTTAATAATATATAACATCAGTCGCTATTTTGAGTCTTGAGTTCTTACCATATTGCTCACACTACTGCCCTCCGACCGGAGGATGATTAACGGAACTTCTGGGAATAAAATTCCCATCAGTGCGTCTACCATACGCAGGCGGTAACGTATATCGAAGCTGCTCAGTCAAGATGCGGGTGACAAGGACGGAGCGATAGTTAAAGATACACGTTATCGCCTGCGTAAACTCATGGTAGATGCACTGTGCGTCTACCATGAGTTTACACAGGCGGTAACGTATATCGAATACTATCGGAAATGCTGCTCAGTGGAGATGCGAGTGACAAGGACAGAGCGATATTTAACGATACACGTTATCGCCTGCGTAAACTCATGGTAGATGCACTGTGCGTCTACCATGAGTTTACGCAGGCGGTAACGTATATCGAATACTATCGGAAATGCTGCTCAGTCGAGATGCGGGTGACAAGGACAGAGCGATAGTTAAATATACACGTTATCGCCTGCGTAAACTCATGGTAGATGCACAGTCCAGTCGCGGGACAACTTTAGTGGAACTGGGAATATACGCTGTAGTGTTTGATTCTGTACTGTCCAGGATCATTGGGCAATCGACATGTTCTCAAATACATTGTTACTATCAAAGCGTTGTTGTAGATGCCTCACGTATGTAACATATGCAATAGAAGTATTCTTTTAGTTAGCTGTAAGAGAAGACCACCTGTACATAAACTAGTTATATTAAATATACTTAAATGAAATGTAAATACATAGCGATTCATATTATATACAAAGTTATTTAATTGGTTTTATTTATTTGCTAGTCTGTGGCTAGCTTCCTTGTCATCTGGGAAACGTCCACTGCTGGACATAGTCCTCCTCCATCGACCGGTCCCGAGACACCTGCATCTACAAGGACGGCCCGGTACACGCTTCCCATGGTCGCCACTCGAAAACTTATACTCCCTATCGGTTATTGGTTCTTCGGGCGATGTGTCCTGCACATTGCCACTTCAGCTCACTGACTCGTCGAGCTATATCAGTGACCCTTGTGCTTTTATCACGCAGAGAAATTCTGAGCATTGCTCGCTGAATGACTGCGCTTGTTTATTCGGTCCACAGTAAGGGACCACTTGAGTCAGGACTACTCTAGAAGTAATATAATCTATGGTAGAAGTGTCAAGCAAGTGTAAACTGCTGTACACGCAGAGTACCTATCTTACCAACCTATGAAAAATTCGAAAAAAAATATATAGTATAGGATCCGAAGTAAGGTCGTCCTTCACTCATGTGTCAACCAGATAAAAGTGATATTTTATCGAAATTAAATAAGTGTCTTAACATAATTTTATACGGCAACCCCCTAAGAAATGGCCAAGGTTATAATTAATTTAAAAAAAAATATTTTTTTAATAATTTCATCGGCGTGCCTACTAAACAACAAATGAAATGAAACACCGCAATTGACCACCTTTTTCTGGACCCTATTAGTTAATATCAACTTACCTGTTTGAGCGCGGCTGCCAGGTAGGAAGGAAAGGAAGTATGGGTCAAGGAGATTCTTGGCGCGAACTTGTCAAATGGTGGTTCATTGCAATTTTAGTAATTCTTTAGTAATACTGTTATGTGTGTTTTTTGTGTTATAATGGTGTGAGATAGTGCAAAAAGTGTCACGGTTGGTGTTATAGTATCAATTACGCAAAATTGCGAGGGTTTCGACGCGATCGGAAGAGTTTACCATGCCGAGTACATTCGGCATATGGATTCTTTCGGATAATGTTGAAACCAAGGCTGGCCTTTGAAGTTCTCGTCAAGAATCCAAATTAAGCGATAAAATGTACACATTATACATTTTATTGAGAAAGCTGAAGAAATGGCTTCGGAATAGTTTATAACCTCAAAATTTGTTCACCTAATTTTACTCGTCATTGGCTAGATAACCACTGGTTAAAGCCATTATTAAAAAAAGCCATTATTTATAATAATAAAAAATGTGTCAAGGATATTTTTTTAATGGCTTTCGTCCTAAGACATTTTGCCAGTATCACGTTGTTAAGGTAAATAAGAAGATATAATAGGTATAGGTGTCAAGGATATAATAGGGGCATTTCACGTCAAGCGGACAACCAAAAAAAAGTGCGGTCCCGAATTTTGTTTATACTCTGGTCAGTTATACTTCTAAAAGACGTGGATGTGTACACCCAATATTTTTTTCGTATGATCATTTATTGCTGAGCTATGAGCTTTTAAAAATTTACTAAGAATGAAGTCATAAATTTTTGGATACTTATTATCGTTATCAGCTAATTTGTAAAAAACACTAAAAAGTATTGTTTCTTATAGTAAAAAAGTTAAAGTTTTTAATTTTTTTGTCGAATTCTAAATTTGATTTTTTTTACGTATAGTAAACCGGAAGTGAAAATTTCAAATCGATGTTTAAGTAACTTCGACACTTTTTTTTTAATTTTTTTAACTTGAATTAAAGCTTTAAATGTACTAATTCTTCACAAAAAAAATTAAAACGTGATCGCCAATAGTTTAAGACTTAGAGCACATAGAGTACATACACATAGCTATGAGCACTTTCTAAGCAATCGAGTTTATGTGCTAACATGCTGAAATACTACGCTTTTAATATTTTATTCCTTTATTCTAGCATGAAAAATAAAAAATTAAACGATTTTTTTTAAATAAAACGTAATTAACAATATAAATATACGCATTTGTTATAATAATGACAAGTTCATACAAAATAGTATTTCAAAAACTGTGATACGAAGGTGAAACACACCAGTAACGCCATCTCATAGCTACAATAAGTGTCACTAACAAATACAATATTAATTGTCGTTACTTGCTAGAAAGAGACAGCTATATGACGCTGAACTGTCTCGGTAATGTGTAAAAATCCGTTATTTTTAGTTGAAACTTTGACTGCTTATCAACTGGACGCGTTACTATTTCCTAATTGTTTTTTAATATGGCTCCCTATGGTGATCGCTGTTTTAATCCGTTTCTCTTGACTCGTCATAAAAAAGGTGTGAAAATTAGAAAAATATCTAAATTATTAAGTGAAAAGTGGACAATTTCGCCTGATGTTTATGTGTGTGAGTCGTGCAGGAAACGATGCCTGACTCGACTTGATGCCTGACTTGATTGTGACTGGACAATATTTGCCTCTGAAGGGGATTCACGTAACAGTCGTTATGGCGATTTATTTATAAACGCAGTATTTAATAATCTCTCTTATATAATAACAAACAATACATCATAAATATCTACTAAACGTAATAATTACAATCCAACGTGGCAATGCGTCAAGTGTACGTAATGGGGACCTTAGGAGAGCGACGCGAGTCCTCACGTTAGGTTAGGTTTTTCTTTCTGTCGTGGGTTTAATTTCATAACTAATCTAGTCTAAGTTTACTAACAAATATAATTTAGAAGTAATTTTTAATTTGTAATATTGATATTCTCTAATGATATTTGTCATGTTGATTTTGATTTGTCTGACTTACTGCTCTCTTCGCTAAACGAATGGTACCTATCGACATGCCGTATGAAATTTTGTTTGGTTGGAAATGTTTTTATACATATGTTACATTTATATAAATTATTTACTAAACTCGGCGCGCGTTGGTCGGGAGTCAAGCGAGTTTGATGGAAACATTTGCTGGCAACATCGGCACCAGGCTTCGTTTGCCTTTTCGTCTTCTTGGCTGTCGCAGGCTGCAGAAGCTCCAACTCCCTAGCTTGTTCCTAGGAAATACATGAAAATTCAATTTTAAAGCTCTATTTTTTATTCCGCAGAATTCTGACAACTGTCAATTTTTGACATGATCTCAAACCTTTTTGGCCGGGCACATTTTTTTTATTAAATTCCAGATTTCAATAATAGTCTCAACATATCTATGAGTCTATACATGATATTTGTTAGTAAATGTAACGATTTTATTAAGTGCGGCGGTTTAAATCTTTTTAAAGCAACACTTATGAAATGTCAGAATTCTACGAAATAAAAAATTTGCCTTTAATTAGAATATCGTGTGAGGACGGAATGAGCACCCATGAGTGATTGGGAGAGACTTACGTGATCGATGTGTGACCACAGATGGTCCAACAGTTGTTCATCGCTCTCCCACACAGATCTGCAGATGTGGCACAGGCGCGGAGGTCCTCCAGCCTTCTTGGACTCTGTCACAGGCGGGCGCGTGCCGGGGAACACATCTGCCATCACAAACAAACAATAACAGACACGCTGTAGACAAGACTGGCATTCTATTATTAATAGAATCATGCTATTACTCGAGTAATGATATCTTTCACACAAACTTCTCCATGTCCGTGGACCAAGGCCCCATGGTCTCCATTGTAAGCGCCGCAAACCCGTTATCGTTGGCTATTGCAGAGTATTTGCGGCCCTTGATAATTTGGGCAGCCGCGCCGGCCCTGCGGGCGGTCCCCTGTGTATGAGACGGAGCCAGCGTGTCGACGTAGGTTACCTCCCAAACAAGGGCACGACTAAAGTCGCGCCATCAGGTTTCTTGCCATCGTCCCGAAACATGCCACAAGGCTCGAGCGTGGCAGGCACCGAGGCGGTGACAAACCTCCGGACCAAATCGTTCAATGTGCCATGACGGTAAGCTCGGCCGGCGCTTCGAGGGCAAGAAAGACCATGGAGATAAGCTGGTCCACAAAGGTGCTGCACGGACAGCGGTGAGGCTCACACGTTTTTATTCCAAGGCGCAGGCTCACGGCTACTCTCAAACATGGTGGGTCGAGAACGGTACTCAAATTATTTGAGGGCAGTGCGTGGAGCCAGTGTCCGGATTCATTTTCAAGAAGACCAGCATGCTTTGATTTAATGTCCGGGAGATCGCAAAGGCTCTGACTGGTGGTGGTGGTTGGAATACACTCACCAGCGTTAGCCCCGTGCCAAGCTGTAACCGCATCAGATTTATTAAAGATCAACGGATTTAAATCTTTGTGTAAATCATTAGAACAAAAAAAGCTCATATATAAGCCCTCGACTTCATCACCACATGAAAAGATCAAACACACAGCGAGAGGAACAATTCCTTTTTATTTTGCTAAGCAACAAGCCATACTTAATGTAAATAAAACAGTACACGAGGCATCACTGAATAAGACATCTATCGAAAATAATGAAAAATGTTTTCGCAGCTCACAGTAAAAATAGCAATGTAAATAATTTCCGCATTCTTCATCAAAATATAGCAGGACTATGCAAAATTGATCTCATGGAAGTTTGTTTGGATGAACTGTTAAACAAGGATAGAGAGATAGATGTGATGTGTTTTAGTGAAACTTTTATCAAACATGGCGCCGAGAACAACATAATTTTTAAAGATTTTAAGCTTGTGTCTTCTTTCTCAAGGACAAAATCGAGAGGAGGGACCTGTATACTTGTTAAAAAAAACTTCAAGTAAAGCCGTTGGGTATAGCATCTGAATTAGCCAACCCTATCTATTTCGAGTGCTGTGGAACTGAAATAGTCGATGCTAATCTAATTATTTTATGTATTTATAGAGTCCCGGATCAAAGTAACTACAGAATTAATCTATTTCTTAATAAATTAGAAAAACTTCTAGATTATTTCAGCCAAAAATTTAAAAAGAAGAAAATCGTACTCTGTGGGGATTGGAACATTGATCTTCTTAAACAAAACAATCACTCAAAAAATCTTATAAGTATCTTAGAAAATCATAACTTCCGTAGCCATATAAATACACCGACTAGGTTAAATTCCTGTCTGGATCTAATTGTCAGCAATATAAAAACGGTAACTGCCGAAATACACGTATTAGGTCTATCTGATCACGAAACGACACAACTTATTAATTTTAAAACTAAAATTGACAAATCATTTAACCATTGGTCAGAATTTCGTCGGGACTATAGTAGAGAAAACATAGAAAAATTCAATGAAGCAATTTCAGCTCTTTCTTTCTCTGAATCCCTTGAATCGAGTACTCTGTCGAGCGCGTTTAAAAATTTCCATGACCTCATAATTCTATTTCACGATTTATGTTTTCCGGTCATAAAGGTTAAACTAAGCAACAGACCCAAAAAATTAAACTGGTTAACATCTGGTATCAAAAAGTCCAGTATAAAAAAACGAACATTATATTTAAAATATCGACAGGCTGGTAGTACAAAAAGACTCACAAAACTACTTTTAAACGTTACAATGCTCTCTTGAAAAAATGTATTAACAGGTCACAAAAAATTAACAATAATAGATACATAAATACAAGTAGTAATAAATGCAAGGCCACCTGGAATACAATAACTACGAAAATTTCTGCTTATAATATGAATATAAATAATATTGACATGATAAACTATAATGACATCTCTTATAATAATCCTTCTGACATATGCAACGTACTGAACAAACATTTTATAAATATTACGAAGTCCCCCATACAAAATACAAAATCTAATGATAATAATAAACATATTAAAAATAACGTTAAAACCATGTTTCTGAAACCTACCGATAATACTGAAGTGTTTAAAATAATTATGAACCTAAAAAACACGAAGGCTGCAGGTTACGACAACATACCCACTAAGTTATTAAAGGGATGTGCTACTTACATTTGTCGACCCCTAGCACACATTATAAATCTATCATTCCTTGAGGGAGATTTTCCAAGAGACCTAAAAATTTCTCTAATTAAACCGCTTTATAAAAAAGGAACGAAGACTGACCCAAATAATTATAGGCCAATAGCTATTTTACCTATCATTTCGAAAATACTAGAAAAAGCGTTCCTAATACGATTAAACGACTTTTTGACAAAAAACAAAATCCTACATTCGTCACAGTATGGTTTCAGAAAAGGTAGTTCGACAACACTCGCCACATTCAACCTAATAAAAAATATCACTGAGAGCATAAATAATAAAACTCCAGTCCTGTCACTTTTCTTAGATATGAGTAAAGCTTTTGACTTTGTAGATTATTCTAAACTATTATATAAACTAGAATTATACGGCGTTAGAGGCAACGCAAATCACGATAGAAAACTATCTAAGTTGCAGAAAACAATATACCGTGATAAATTCTATAAGTGGCTCTAAACGCACATTGGTCAAGAAACAGCACTTTTCAGATCTATTAATAAATAGTACTGGAGTTCCACAAGGGAGCATCCTTGGTCCCATAATATTCTTAATCTACATCAACGACCTTCCAAACGCCACTAAACATAACTGCTTATTGTTTGCTGATGATACTACTCTTACGGTAAAATGTGATGATAAGGATTCATTTAATAATACGGTGAATGAAGCGTTACTGGACGTTACGACATGGCTTAAAAATAATAACCTCAACTTAAACGCAGCTAAAACTAAAGTTATGCAATTTCTATCTTACCAGACTAAACCACTACCAATTGACATCCTACATAATGAAATTAAAATAGAAGAAGTCAACAACATAAAATTTTTGGGAATTCTAATTGATAGCCATCTAAACTGGAAAATGCACATTGATCTAGTCTGTAAAAAATTGATAGATTTGTATATTCTCTGTGGAGACTACGACAGACAGTTTCAAAAGACGCAGCTCTTACAGCTTATCATGGTTACGTATCTTCGGTACTAAGTTACGGGCTTATTATATGGGGAAACTCTGTAGAAATAGACAGAGCTTTTATTGCTCCAAAAAAATGCGTCCGAGCAATAGATATGGCATATTACCTGGACAGTTGCAAACCAATATTTAAGAAGCACTCCATACTTCCTTTACCCTGTATGTATATAAGGGACTTATGCCTCTTTGTAAAGTATCACCCAGAGTACTTTATCAAATTAAATGAAACTAATACAAGACAACTTCGGCTTCAGTATATAAATAGGTTGCACCAACCAACATGTCACACGTACATCTATAAGAAAAATGTATTTAACACATGCATCATTGCTTACAATCATCTCCTAAGGGTTTTACAATTAGAAAACGGCATAGATTTTAAGAAAAAAATTACGGATTGGCTTCTTGGAAACTGCTTTTATAGTTTTCCTGAATATTTAAATCACAAGCATTAATCATTTTAAATATACCTGTAATTATAGTGTGACATAAATAAATGAGTTGTGAATTATTTAATGACAAAATTATTAACATTTTACTAATTGACATGCGATGCTATACTGCTGCTATAATGCTAACTAATATTTTTTTTAACAATTAAATTCCTTATTAGATATGTTTATAATATTTGCACACCTGTGGACAGGTTAAGTACATCGAACAAAATAAAAATTACTATCTAAACACCATGTAAAAAACTATGTACTTGGCAAATAAATTTTTTCTTTCTTTCAGACAAGTCCGCCACACGAACATCGCAAACGTTTGTTGTGTTTAAAAACTTGCTGATGAGTGTGACAGAGCTATGTGCAGATGACAGGAATGAGAGCGACACTAGAAGTAGTGCAGACCTATACGTCACATTTCTCACTTTTGCAATGGTACTTATAGAACCTTAACCAATTTTTGGCATTAACCATGGCAAAGTGCGATTATTGTGACTATTGTACGTAGACACGCGTAAAACATTGCTTCTTAAAGTAATGTAATATGCCATTACATTTCGTTCCACGTAATATTACATCTGAGGGTACCGGGTTCGAATCCAGCCGTGTACCTATGAGTTGTTTTTCAATTCAAGTACATTATCCGATTGCTTAACGGTGAAGGAAAACATCGTGAGGAAACCTGCATGTCTTGAACAGGCATGTGAAGTCCGCCGATCCGCACTGGGCCCGCGTGGTGGACTATGGCCCATACACTCTCTGTAGGAGAGTAGGCCTGAGCCCCTCCAGTGGGGACATATATAGGCTGTTGATGATGAATATTACATTGCACCATTACACATCACTCTAAACACCACCTGAAATACGCTCCTGTAATATTTGATCTTTAAACATCACGTGCTCCGATTTAAAATACGTAAAATGTAAGCCTTATCTTCCTAGTAATACGGTTGAATTTCAGTATCATATGCGCGTTCTATCCATCTTTAGGTTCTGTCGGAGGATCCGAGCCCCCGCAGCGCACCCTTTCGCTCGCGCCGCGCTAGATGCGAGTGAGCGGAGCAGAACGAAGACATGCGCCCGTAATGCCATGAGTAATGCGGAGGTAATGCGCACTCTGTAATGCGTGATGTATGAGTTGATCGAGTGATGTGTGATGCAACAGTGCGCAGTCGGGTGATATCACGCGTGATGCATTACTCGCATCATTTACACATGTCTAATTGTAGAAGTTCATGAATAAATAAACTTAAAATTACTAGCTAACAATATAATATGCAAATTACCTGTCCTCTCCAGCGGAATAACTAATTCCTTCAACAGAAATTTCCTCTGGTACCTCCTCGCCAATTCCTTATATTGACAATCATCGTTTCTGTTATTTCTTACAGTTTTTTTCACCCTTTGGCAACTAGTATTTTCTTTACAAATCTTCCCCTTTCTTTTAGTATAATTTAAGGATACTTTAGCGTCCATTCCGACAGAAGTATCTCTGCGTGTGCTTGAACCGTGGTTTATGCTAACAGGGCATCCCCCGTCCCCCACCCGCCGACTGCCCTTTTCACCACCTGCCCCAACCAGCCGACTGCACTTTTCATCACCTGCTTCAACCAGCCGGCTGCACTTTTCACCACCTGCCTCAACCCGCCGACTGCACACTTCACAGGCGCACAGCTGCACTCCATGATCGTACTTCTTGTGCGCAACGAAATATTTCTCTTCGCAGAAGTATTTGCAGCACAGAGCGCAGTACAACGGTTTCATTGGAGCTGGAGAAAAACGAGATAAATTTATAGACATAATTTTAGTTTAAAACAACAACAAAAACATTGCTAAAAAGTAAGACTTTTCGTAGCTATATAAATTTTTTTCGATACGACTAATGACAACACGCCGAAAAAGTGGTTCTATTCGCGCGGTGCTAAAACGCTCCATATAAATCGGGTATGAGTTGTGACGTCACACGCCTATAAATTGGAGCTTCAAATGTATGAAGCTTGTTAGATATTTTCATTTATCTCGTAATATGTTTTTATGTATTATAATACCCATAGAAAAAAATGTTCGAAATGCAATGAGACAACTAAATCTAATAAGCATTTTACTATTCGAAGAACTATATTTTACGCTATTTTAAATTCTTGCCAAATCCCAATAAAAAATTACAATTTTTACGTATTTCTATTTTGGGGTGCTTTCTTTTAATGTCCGTTATGGTATAAAATACAATTCAACCCCAAACTAATTAGATGTCAAGTATCCAATTAACATTTTCGTATACCCTAATAATAATTATTTTTCAAGAGTTCAGCTTAATTCTGTTTTTACCCTCTCAAGCTTCGTCACTTTCGTCGAATAACATTAATTATGTTTTTATCAAAATCATGAATTGAAAGAAAATGCAATTTTTTCAGTAAATAAAAATATGGCTGCGGTCATATGTCAGTTTCTACCCAAAACTAAATAACATCTGCTTATTTTGAAAGGTTGTTTATAAAAGCATTACCAGTTACTGAAATGCCAATATAATTTTATTGTTTAACATAAACATGATATACAACCATAAACATGATATACAACCATAAAGATGATATACAACCATAAAGATGATATACAACCATAAATGACTTGGTATCCATGACTCTATGTAAATGCTGTCATAAATAATATAATATGCAAATTACCTGTCCTCTCCAGCGGAATAACTAATTCCTTCAACAAAAACTTCCTCTGGTACTTCCTCGACAATTCTTCATAATGAAAATCATCTTTTCTGTTATTGCTTACAGTTCGTTTCACCCTTTTGCAACTAGTATCTTCTTTACAAATCTTCCCTTTTCTTTTAGTATAATTTAAGGGTACATTAGCGTCCATTTCGACACAAGTATCTCTGCGTGTGCTTGAACCGTGGTTTATGCTAACAGGGCATCCCCCGTCCCCCACCCGCCGACTGCACATTTCACCACCTGCCCCAACCAGCCGACTGCACTTTTCACCACCTGCCTCAACCCACCGACTGCACACTTCACTGGCGCACAGCTGCACTCCATGATCGTACTTCTTGTGCGCAACGAGATATTTCTCTTCGCAGAAGTATTTGCAGCACAGAGCGCAGTACAACGGTTCCATTGCAGCTGAGGAAAATTTACTGTAAAACACTTATGTCTATATACGTGAAAACGGGATATACTCGTTTATGTGGCCAAAAACAGTGTGACACATCTGAAGATCTGGTGCGTGCTGGACCTCGATCAACGAACATCACCTACTCGAAGTTAATAAAAAGCCACAAAATCGTCTTATGGTTGCAACAGCCAATGGAAGATTGAAATATATTATAAAAAATCGGAGCACTAATTTAATCAAACCATAAAAAATTTTCTGCTGCTCAATTTGGACAACGCTTTGAAACTTCAACAGAAGACTTAGTTTCCGAACTATCGGACACAGTTACTAAGGCACTTGAGGATGAGGAAAAGTAAATAGGAATGTTCGTAGACCGTGCAAAAGCATTTGACACTGTGTCTATCCCAATCAAAGTAGACAATTGGAAAAGATAGGTTTGAGGGGAAATATTTTTCACATAGATCAGGAGTACCTCTGTGATCGCACCCAAAAACTAAAAGTAGGGCAGTATCTCAGCTCCGAAACACATATGTTCTATGGCGTTCCCCAAGGCAGTGCGTTGGGCCCAAGTATTTTCCTGATGTCGACGATTTATGTGATATGGAACTGAACAATGGACAAATATTTACATGCACGCTCATGCACACCTCCTCAAACACAACGCTCACCTTATACACGGATGTTACACTTTCTGGCAGCTCTCAATCTCAATACACGCTCGTAGGGATAACACAAAAACACATTCATACACTCACACACTCTTCCTCACTAAAATTGTTAACTTAGTCAACAGTCTATATATGTCCTCACTGCAGGGGCTCAGGCCTACTCTCCTACAGAGTGTACATACGTACAATAACCTATATTTATCTTCACTAATATTGAACAAAACAATACTGTCCTAATGAGAGTGAGAGGGGAGGAGACAACATTTTTCGCACAGATCTCCTCCCATGACGGACTGTATGGCTACACTATTTATATGTAATTTGTTTATGGTCAACAAACATTTTTGTATTGTTTTTGTTTGTATTTTTTGTTATTAAACAACTACGAGTATTTTGTTAGATACCTTTCTATATGATTGAGCTGAATCTATAAATCTATTTTTTAGCATGTAACTATCTGTGTAAATCTCTCATTGACTTGCTATTTCAATTATATGTTCAATACTTTCTAGGATTATAGCTTCTCTTCTTATGATATATGATCTTTTTTAAACTAAATAATCAATGGTAATATATGCTAAAAGTGGATAGTACACAAAACAACTTACCGACACAGTTGTTTTGCAAACCGCGCAACAACTCATCACATCGCAAGTTCAATTCTGTATCCACTTCTATTACGCTACCTTCATCTGAATCTCTAGCGTCATCATTGCTGTCTTGTAAACTGTCCTCATATTTCAATGGTTCGTGGTCTGAACTCAATTCATCTCCATCTTCGTTTACATTTCGAATCGATTCTTCATTATCATCAGATTTTATTTCATTTAGAGTATATTGATCAACTATTGCTACATTAAGTTCTGGGTTCTTATGATCATTTATTTTTCGCACATCATCGACTGTGCCTTCAAGAGCAGCTGCAACTTGATTGCTGAATGGTTCAAAAAAAGAACAAGTTTCATCTCCATCTTCGTTTACATTTCGAATCGATTCTTCATTAGCATCAGATTTTATTTCATTTAGAGTATATTGATCAACTATTACTATATTAAGTTCTGGGTTCTTATGATCATTTATGTTTCGCACATCATTGACTGTGCCTTCAAGAGCAGCTGCAACTTGATTGTTGAATAGTTCAAAAAAAGAATTAGTTTCATCTTTATCTACGGTTACACTTCTCATTGATTCTTCATTTTCATGGGATATTATTTCATTTAGAGTATATTGATCTACTATTGCTACATTAAGTTCTGGGTTCTTATGAACATTTATGTTTTGCTCATCATCGACTGTGCCCTCAATAGCAGTTGCAACTTGATTGCTGAATGGTTGAAGAAAAGTACTAGTTTCATCTTTATCTACTTCTGCAATACTCATGGATTCTTCATTTTCATCAGATATTACTTCATTTAGAGTATATTGATCTGCTATTGCTATATTAAGTTCTGGGTTCTTATGAACCTTCATGTTTTGCACATCATCGACTGTGCCTTCAAGGGCAGTTATAATTTGAGTGCCTGCAAGTGTTTCATTCTCAGAGTCAGACAACATATCAATCCTTGGCGGGTCAAGAACTAAATTAAATTGTTCATCAGATGTTCTACATTGACCAACTTGTACCGAACTTATATTACAATTGACTTCTTTACCAGTTGCTACGAACTGATTGACTATATCTGGACCGTTGTTTAACTGTACTTGTGTGAAGTTATTATGTATCGGTTCTAGATTGGAAATATTTTCACTCACGTTTTGACCAATTTCCGCATCGTTAGAATCTGAAGTGCTATTATTTAAATCCGTCAAAGTCTGTTCATCGGGATCTATCTTGACAACATCAACAGTTGTGATGAATTCAAGTTGCATTTTTTGATTGTTCGATGCCTTATCAGGGTTGTAAAAACTTGTAACAGCTGAAACATAACAATTACAAATGATTCAACGTAAACAAGTGATAAAAGTTATGGAATTGCGAAATGGGATGAATCCTAACAATCCACGCGGACATAGTCGCGGGCAGAAGCTAGTTTTCATAGTAAAAAATTATCATTTTATGAACAGTGGGTTTGCACTTGGCCTTCATCTCAGGTAATGGTAAGTGACTATAAGGTCGTTGGATGGTAAGCGTGCGCACCAGAAGACTTCCGCTTTTGAGGCGCTGGCTCTGCTACCTTTCATATCGGAACACAACAGTGCTGTTTGATGGCATATTTAGGTATAATGTGGTAACTAGATAGACGGATTTAGGAAATGCCCTACCACCAACTAAACCGAATACCGAAACGTACCATTGGGATTCGAAACCCGGACCACCGGATTGTTAATTCAGGTGTGTAGCCATTAAAACACAGAGGCGATTACAATTATCAGGTTCAACAGATACAATTATTAAATTGACTTACCAGAAAACCCCTCACTCTGTGATAACGCAGGTTTTACTGTAGTTTCGACCACATAATCTTTGAGTGACTTTGAGTGGTGCAGTTGAACAGTAGGCATTAATAACAGTTGTTCTTGACCACTCCTGTCTTCTCTTCTCTCTGTCTGTGCAACGCTGCCATTTACTACCACCACTGTCTCTTCAATGTCAATACTTTCTTCATTTCTTCTCTCTAACTCTCTGACACGATCATTTATTCTTCTCTCTGTCTCTTCAACACCATCATTTTCTTTTTCTCTGCTGCCATTTTCTTTGATGTTATTATTTGTTTCTTTGCTTTTTATTACTGTCTTTTCGACACAGACGTTTTCGTTTTCTCTCCTGTCATTCTGTTTGATATTACAATTTGTTACTTTTGTTTTCTTTTTCTCTTTAATACAGTTATCTCGATTACATTTCGATATGATTTTAAAACTAGACTGTGATTGTTCTAAGAGGTTTAAATATTCTTTAGGTTTGAAATTCGGTAGTCCTTTGACTTGATTTTTTGAATTATGCTCTCTTTGGGCTTGATTATATTTTTTTGACTTACGGTTCATTTTGTTTATTTGTGTGGATAGATTATTGGAGCGGTTCTGTGTTGTAATAATAATTAAATTATCACGTTCTTCGTTTAATTCCTCGACATCAATACAAGAGTCCGAATGTTCGTAGTTTTTTTCTTCTTGTCTGTTACAATTTTGATTAACTACTTGATTAATTCCTATTTCGATATCTGAATTAATTTTTGACATTACACTTGTTATATTTTTTACAGTTCGATTTCTATCGTCTTTATAAGGAGCTTTGTTGGTGGGAACATCGATTAACGTCTGTATGCTGATACTTGTTTTATTTTGTGCTTTTCTTCTTGTATTTTTTCTAGTTTTATTTTTAACTTTTATGCTGTCTGAAATAACATCTAGAGGGTTTTTATTGCTTTCCATATCGTCTCGGGATAAATTACCTGTTCCCTTTGGTTTATTTGTACATATTTGTGTTACACTGATCAAATTGTTTAGTGGTTCATGCGCTGAGTTGTCAACGTCAGAAATAATGCCTTTACTTACTATGTCAGCTTTACTATTACATCTCGTACTGTGTTTCTTTTTGTTTTTACTTACTATGTCAGCTTTACTATTACATCTCGTACTGTGTTTCTTTTTGTTGTGTGAACTTAATTTCTGAGACTTTTTAATATTCTCGTCTATGATAGCTTGTATTTTCGCCCGAAGAAGTGGATCCTCAGTGGCCGTCTTTCGCTTAATGTAACAACGTTTCTGACTTTCAGGATTATTTGATTTTTTTAGCATTTTGTCCAAAACAGCCTGTACTCTTGCTTTAACTGTGTCGACTGGGTCAGTTTTTGATCTTATTTTAACTATTGGATTTTTAGTTTTAACGATATCACCTATACTGGTTTTGGTCTTAGTTTTATTGTAGTTTTCCGGTGTACTGATGTGGAGAGATTGTTTCTTACTTTCGACTGTTACACTGTCATTATCAATATTAACCCGATTTTTAAAAATAAAATATTTTGGTATATTATCAGGGTTAAATTGATCTATACATTCACTGTTTATTACATTTTGATCACTTGTTTTGCCAATATTACTCGTCACGCTTTCAATGTCTTTTTCATTTGCTTCGCTGTTACTTGCAATAACATCGACAATTTTCGCTGATTCGGATGTCACACCATTGTCACTCGAAACATTAAACATGCTTCTGAAATCGCTCAGCCGTAACCTCTCAATATTGACAACAACTTCTCTACAGCAATTCATAATATTTGTAGACGTATTTATTTTGTTAACAGGCTCATTAATCTTGGATATTTCTTTACAGCTCAAAACATCAAACTCAGCAGTATCTGCACATTGGGATGTATGTTTTTCAAGCGGTGTAGTCTTCTTACATTGAATGTTATCAGGTAGTGCAGACTTTCCCATGTAAGCTTGAACAGTATCTGTACATTGGGTAGCCAGTGTTTCAAGAAGTTCAATCTTTTCACATTGAATGCTATCAGGTAGTGCAGACTTTCCCATGTAAGCTTGAACAGTATCTGTACATTGGGTAGCCAGTGTTTCAAGAAGTTCAATCTTTTCACATTGAATGCTATCAGGTAGTGCAGACTTTCCCATGTAAGCTTGAACAGTATCTGTACATTGGGTAGCCAGTGTTTCAAGAAGTTCAATCTTTTCACATTGAATGCTATCAGGTAGTGCAGACTTTCCCATGTAAGCTTGAACAGTATCTGTACATTGGGTAGCCAGTGTTTCAAGAAGTTCAATCTTTTCACATTGAATGGTATCAGGTAGTGCAGACTTTCCCATGTAAGCTTGAACAGTATCTGTACATTGGGTAGCCAGTGTTTCAAGAAGTTCAATCTTTTCACATTGAATGGTATCAGGTAGTGCAGACTTTCCCATGTAAGCTTGAACAGTATCTGTACATTGGGTAGCCAGTGTTTCAAGAAGTTCAATCTTTTCACATTGAATGCTATCAGGTAGTGCAGACTTTCCCATGTAAGCTTGAACAGTATCTGTACATTGAGTAGCCAGTGTTTCAAGAAGTTCAATCTTTTCACATTGAATGCTATCAGGTAGTGCAGACTTTCCCCTGTGAGCTTTAGCAGTATCTTTACATTGGCTAGCAAGTTTTTCAAGATGTTCGATCTTCTTATATTTAATGTTATCAGGGAGAGCAGACTGCTTAGTGTATATCCGGCTGGATTCCGGTTTAATGAATTTGCAACTGTGCTCTAAATGTTGCGCGTGCATTTTTTTACTGTAAAAGACACTGTCACACATAGAACATTTTAGATTTTCCATGTAAGATCGTGGCCTCAAAATATTTGGCCGGGATTTCTCGTGTTTTTTGTCATCAGGGCGGGTCGTCATTGTTTGTTGATTCGAACGAAGATGTTGGCCCTGCAAATGAAGGGCCTGACTCAATTATAATAATAATATCTAGGCGACCGAGCTTTGCTCTGATTTTTGGCCAAAAGTACAATTTTCTTTTTAATTTTGTTTTAACAATTTAAATAATTAAAAATCCATAAAATTATTAACTTTGTATCCCGATGGGATTCGAACCCGACCACCTGTGAATCTTGAGTGTAGTGTAGACCCAGTGTAGCTTATGCCCGAGCGTATGAAATTAGCGACCATATTTTGCGTCGAATAATGCGAAATAATGCGTGAAAATTCGAAATCACGCGTTTTCCCAGGCATTACACTAATCTAGATCGATTTTTCGCAAACTGTTGTATATTTGCTTACTAACGTGACCCGGACCTTAACGGGGCAGCGTATATGTAAAGGCTACCTGAGTTCAGAACCACCACCACTCTGAGATGCGGGAGGATCTACTAGCAGTCTTCCCAAAAATAGTTACCGTAAACCCTTCCGCTATTCAGATCAATGAACGATCTGGATTTGGGTATTAATTTCGGTGTACGGTTTAAGAAATTATATCTGAAAATGCTTCCGCTACTCAGAGTGCTAACGCACGCAAGTCAGTTCGATCTGAATCGCGGGAGGAATTTATGTCCTATGCTCCCCGATCTCAGATCGTAAGCGGCAGGTGCCATAAGAGAGACAGATATATGTATATCGTGTGCAACCCTGCTGTTGTTTGTTTTGATTTAAATTAGTTCCGTTACTGATGAATGCAGACAACGTTTACTTCCGCAAATTTATATAATTTTTGTAGAAAATATCGTGAGTGTGGTTTTTGTTACAAGTGCAGTCTGTTTGTGACTTTGTTTAGCAAAGAAAAATTACAATGTCGTACAGTAAAGAGAGACTCGAACAATTTTTAAACGACGGTGATTTGGTTTTTATCGTCACGAAATACGAGTCCCAAGCAAATGAACATTTTTCTGTTGAAGTAAGATGTAAAGTTAATGCAGATAATTATAGTGACTTTTGCAGTGAATGCATTAGGAAATTTTCGGCATTTAGTCATTCAATTCTATGTCTAAAAATATAAAGAAAAACATTCCTAATGCTCGATAACTTATGATTTTAATAAATTAATTATGAACATTCTGTGAATTTTATTTTAATAATATACGCACATAATAACAGTGATCCCATACAAAAAAACAATCACTCTCTCCTCACCATTATTTAGGTACTAACGCACAACTGGTTTTAAAAGTATTCTAAGTAGCGGTAGGGATTCATATCATAAATGTTTCATACTGCATTAGTAATCCCTCCCGCAGTACAGAACTCAACACGGGGTAGCATTTACAGTATCGAAATGTGAAATCAACCGTCGAAATTGCTACCGCATCCCAGAAGTATGGGGATTCTGAATACTGGAAGCATTTACATAAACGCAACAGGGCACTGCAAGCTAAGCAAACATCTCAGCCACATGGGCCTGAGCGACAATATAGCTTGCAGATTTTGTAAGGAGGATGAAGAGACGCCCATCCATATCCTCTGCTACTGTGATGCTCTTCATCACAGTAGGAACAGACACCTCGGAGGCCTGCCACAACGAACAGCATCAGGACCTCCAAACCCAGACCAATCGTACGGTTCATGACCGAGATTGTCCTTGGGGAGGTGATTTGATCCATAGGGGACTGTCACAATAGATCTGCAAAGGTCGCAGTGACTTGCAAGACAGACGAACTGCACCCCTCATGTACAAATAATAATAATAGTAAAAAACGTGGTGTTTTTTTAGTTAATATTTGTAATACTACGCCACATACTACGCTCTTGTCCTTCCCTAATTTTAAATGTTGAACCCATAGCGATAATGTTTCTGGCGGCAGATTGATTTATTATTGTATAATTAATGTAGTTAAGTAATCTGTTTTTCTTAAAAACTGAAAATAAAAAATAATTCTCATTTTAATTAAAAATCTTAATTCAGTACTACATGCGTAAAATGCACAAATAACAAAAAAAAATAAGAAAAGTGAATGGAAAATCTAGTACTGAAATTTTAATAATACGTTTATATCATTATAAAAGAACACGTATTATTATTTTATATATAAATCGCCAAACTGTGGAACAGTTTGTTTGCGATAGGCGCTCCATATATTACTTTTTCTATATGTATATTCTTATGTTAAGGTGCAGCACATGCTATAGCCGCAGCGCTGGTTTTAAGTTGTACCTACTACTCATTGACACATATAAAATACATTAAAAAAAGAAAAAAGGTTACGTTCCTATCGATTAAAACACATTGATTTAAAAAATAAAATTCGTTTATTCGGTTAATAAAGTTCGTTTTATATTTTATTTTAAGAATATACAAAAAGAATGAAAGTTAATTGCATCAATAATATATGCAAGGTTACCTTAGGATTTGAGTAAAGATTAAATATAAATAAAATACCATTTTAAATTAATTTGGCCAATTAATTTAATAATAACAAATCATCAAGAGAATGTGTTATTATTATAACAATCGAATATATTCTTATTTGCAAGAGCACAAGAGTATACTTTGCGTCTCGCTATGTTACCATATCTTGCTAAAAAACTTATTTTTATTTAGCTCATAGAGATGCCGTCTGTCTCTACGTCCATCCTGTTGGTCTGTGTCTGGTGTAGATCTATTTGAACACTCGTCTTCATCAGACCTGGAACATACATTATAGGCTGTTGATGTTGTAGTTAGAAAGACATATATATAACTTGTAGTCACTACTGCTACAGTGTCCTCACTGGGGAAGCGAGGCAACTGAGAAATTGTATGTTGGTCTCTGCACAACTTTTAATATTTGCTCGTCTTTCTATGTTGAATATAATAAACTGACAGGCCATTGTCCACTTAATTACTTAATGTGAACATCACAAATATAACCCTGTGTTAAGGGTGCATGGCTGCAACAGCATGGCAGCAACAATCCTAAACATTCCAGTATCACTCCAGGAGGTGTGCAACGACATCAAGCGTTTCTCATGGAAAGGGATCGGCTGGATAGATTTCTTTTCCACTTCCTCTTCCATTCATGCACACAGGCCATAATATGGCTAAAACATAATAAACTAACATTCTGTGTATACACAAAAAGCTGTTCTTACTGATTAACACCCAACACCCAGCTAGATCTGACTGGGTTAGATAAGACTCTTGAAATTTGACTAAATAACCATTAAAGAGAAAATAATCTAATTTGATTTCTTTTGGTCGCCCATGTAAACATTTATTTTTCCAGCCCATTTTTTAATATGTTCCATACGCAAAGGGTAACCAACGGGACTCTATTACTGAGACTCCGCTGTCCGTCTGTCTGTCACCAGGGTGTATCTCATGAACCGTGATAGTTAGATAGTTTACAGGTGATGTATTTCTGTTGCCGCTATAACAACAAATACTAAAAAACAGAATAGAATAAAATTAATACAGGTAACGAGTTTTTTTTACAAAATTAAATCGAAAATGGTATTTAGGCGCATTTGTTAGAGGATTATTTGGTGCATATTATTGACGATTTTCCTTATATTGAATATCCATATTCTGTTCATCCGGTTTTTTATAGGATATCTCAGGCTAAAGTTTACCTTGAATCAACACAGAGAGCTGGATATCTGATTATTATTTTCAACATTTCTAGAGGACATAATTACTTATAACCTATAAATTGATTTTGTCATAATGATCAAATAGATACCAGTCTTTTTACTGTTAAATCAGAGTCAAACTTATCTATCTAAAGCTACATGGAACATCCATATCAAATGCTTTGCTACGGCTTGTGGCCATGTGTGTAGTGGCAGCGGATAACTGCATCACCTCCCTCGTAGGCAAAAATCCTGTCCTGCCTAGGCCTGTCTCTTTAACAGCGAAACTGTATAATCACATCACACACATCAACAGCCTAAATATGTCCTCGACTGCAGGGTCTCAGGCCTACTCTCCTACAGAGGGTGTATGGGATATAGTACACCACACAGGACCAATGCGGAGTGGTAGACTTCATACGCACCTGTGAATTTCTTCTCAGGTTTAATCACTACATCAATAACTTACTCACCTCTCCTGTGGCAATCACATAAAATTTTAAAATATGTAAACTAAGTATTGTTACGAGCTTCCAGGTTCGTTGGATTGAAGAGAAACACGAGTCCAAAGTTCCGGAGTTTATTGGTAGCACAAGTCCACAAACTAATCTTCAAAAATCACGGGTCAAAACAGAGTACGTCCCTGTCTCACTGAGTTCATCCCTGGATTCTACGTACAGAGTCCTTGGGCACTACTGACGCCGATCTGTCGCTACTGACACCACCTGACACACTAGTTATTCTCTCTTCTCTATTCTAGTAATTTCTCCCGGTTTCCGTTTCTTCACTTCTTATCGCTGAGAACTCAACTCAACTGTCGTCGGAGCACGGCTCGCGTCTATATATACCCGGTATTGTTTCTAGATCCTTCAATTTTCAGAATCTTCAGGAACATTCGAGAGCCTTCCACACTTCCTTTTGTTTGTTATTCGACTTGAAGGAGATATATGGATTGGTCTCCCTTTCGCACTTGACAATACTTATGCGATTATTCGAGAGCTTTCAACGCTAGTCATTTGTTGCTTATCTGATACGAAGGAGATAGATGGAGCTACCTCTCTCTTTTTTCTTTATCTCTAACTCTAGACTTTTCGAGAAGCTTCGTGACAGTATATTCTCTAATTTGTACATTGAAATTTTAATGTAATTTCTTGTAAATTAATCTTCAACGAAATTTCCTTGACTTTGCATTTAGTGTGAACCTCTTAAGTTTAACATGTAACAATGAACTGAGCTTTGGTCAGTTGGTCGTAAAAAATTCAAATCTAAGCAGAACTGTGTGAAAAACATGACGTAATTCCACCATCCCCTTTTTACACTTGGACAACCAGAAGACAGGATGGGCTCTACCCTGACATAGTTGACATTCCACCATTTCGCATGAAGCGTTTTGCTTCTTCATTTATTTTGCATACAGCTAAGGAGTGGAATTTTGTATTTCCCGAGCCCACAACCTGGATGTCTTCGAGGCCAGAGTGAATAAGATATTTTTAGGCAACTGTGAACCATTCTAGTCCACTTCCGTCACTTAACATCAGGTGAGATTGTGTTCAAACGGAAGCCATCAAATGTAAAAACAAGTTGTAATTACATTTTCTTTTGACTGTTCAGTATTTGTCTATTTTGCTCAAATGGTGTCACACCATGTGCTACAATGATTTCACCTGAGAGCTTAGTCCACTTCATAGCACAGAGAGTGTTTGTGAGTGTTTTTGTATGAGATTCTGAATATTTGTTCCCTTGGTACACAAACATGATATGTTCTCGCCTCCTTTTGTGTACTCCATCATTAACACGTACAATAGGTCATTAGAAACTTATACTATTTGATGTCTTTGAATACACACACACATCATACTGTTAACCCGGACATATCCAGAAAGTTTTTATGTAATTACCTACCATTGCACTTTACTATTAAAACTAAACACATGTATCTGTAATTAATGAGCTATTCATATAGCTTAAGAAATATATATCACCCGTTGCTAAACTTTTAATGTAGCAGATGTTGATGTGACCAATCATAACATATTACAAAACTAAATCCCCCACTGCATCTGTCAGTATGTTCACGATACACTCAAAAATATTTTTATGTGGTTTTCATATAGCAACAGAATAATTTCTGAAGAAGGTTTAGGTGTAAAATAAGTTACAGTTTTGCATATATAAATATTATGATAATTGAGGAAGAGGTGGGTAAAAATAAAGCCATCTGGTAGTGTTTATCGATATTGCTGCGTACTCCATTCGAAATATCACAAAACAATGTATGGTGGAAATGTTTATCCGATTTAGATCTACAAAAAAGTCAGAGATATCATATGTATATCTTTTAAGGATAGCTTTTTTGAAATTATCACCAAAAATGTAGGCGTAGCTATATGCTCTTCTGACCCTGCGAAGCCGGGGCGGGTCGCTAGTTAATAATTCCAGATTTAATTTTTTTTATTTAATAACTTTGCTGGCTGCGGCACGTATAGAGGATGAGACAGCGCAGTAAGTAGGGTAGACGATTTCGCGGGCATTAACTAGATGACAATACTAGTGGAATAAAATTATACCTCGCAAAGCAAACTCCTTGAAGAATTAGTATAAGATACGGGTTCGGGGTGCATAAAAGGGGGCGCTAAGAAGATATGTAATGTAAAATACCTGGGGTTGGCCTGCGGGATGGAGGTCACCCCGGGAAGTACTTAGATGCAGCAGAGTTCTTGTTGTTGTCCCTCCAAACGAATTACATAAACAAGATAGTTAATTACGTTGATTGTAACCAATAATATAATTATTTCTATTTTTGAACAATGCACAGCGGATTGTTATTTGACTGGATTTGACACAATTGACAATGTTTCTAGCTTTCATTTAAGTTACCAAACTAATTATGTACATACGCGTTGTGGATGTTCTAAAGTATTAATTCGTAATATACGTAATATGTTCTTATAATTTATTTTGCATACTCGCAAATAAAAAAATGTGCAAAAACAAGAGTTTGAGACAAAATTAAGGATAAACTGACAATAACGATATAGAACATTTTAGAATTAACAAATACAGATTTATAGTCATGTGAAAACTTGTAAACAACGATTAGAACTAATTTTTGGTCTATATTATATTTTTGCACATTTCATTTTAAATGCTATTGCGGTAAAAAAAATGGCCGAGCTAGCGCCAATAGTATTATGCTAGCAACACTCAAAATTAAAAGCGTCTTATTGAAATAAGTTTTTATTTTATGTCAGGATTCTTGGCGCGAACTTGAAAAATTGTGGTATATTTGCTATTTTAGTAGTTCTTTTCATATGGTGTGATATAGTATAAAAAGTATCAAGTATGAAGGTTCCGCCGAGATCGAAAGGGTTTCCCATGTCCAGTGTAGCCGGGGTAGATGAAAAAAAAATACTATATTATATATTCAATATAAATAGCCTTGTCAAAGATTTTTCGATAAAATGATGTTTTTATGTAACTACTCTCTTACTAAAAAAACCTTCACAGTGTAATTTAATATAAAAAGCAAAATTTAATATAAAAAATTAATTCAAGGAAGTTGGTTTTTCGGATTTTGTATGCTGTATCATGGATTAATGAGTACTAGAGGATCCACAACGCCATACAAAAAAACGTAATCCGCTAAAAAGCCAAAAAACCCCACCAGTACTAGATGTCGCTACGCGTGCGAGATGATCTCGCACGCTACTATTATTATTTTTCGCCCGACGGACTAATTATTTAGTAGATTTTTTAGATGGCGCTGTGAGCTGTTTTAATGTATTACACAAACAGTAACAATAGATGGCACTGTTGACATTTTATCGCACGACTAACCCGCGCGGCGCCTCGAGGCCCATGTGCGTATTCCGTGTTCGCTTCGTTTCTAGTATTGTATGATAGGTAGGTAGACACAGTAAGTATTGAAAATTGGCAAATGGTTAGGCCACGCAGCGACCGTTCTTGCCGCGTAGTAGAAGTTTTAGATAGGAAGATTGTAACATTTATTAGTTGTTGTAAAACAAATATATGTAATATCAATCCTGTCATCTGTAAAAGCAATTAGTTATTAAAAATAATAATGATCCGTCCTCATGCAAAATGCATGCTACGAGTATATGCGTGTGTACCTATATATGTCAGGGCGAGTCTCGAGTCTTTTTTTTTAGTTACCTACATAAAAATTATTTTTATATTTGTACAAGAAGAACGATTATATTACAATGAAGTAATCCTTGTTATTCGTTGGTCTTAACATAATTATATATATGATGTGGCCTCTGAGCTCTGAGGCAATGTATAGTAGTCATGTCAATATTTCACGATATAATAATAGATAAATTCACAAGCTTGGTTTTCATTACTGCGTAAAGCATTTGTTAACCAATGTTTTTTTATAAAACTGGTATAATTTATTTGTTTTCTCTCGGTCCACACACGAAAAATACAAACCATGTACCTAACATAAAAAAGCAGCCAACTGCGTGTCGGGCCATGCGCAGTGAAGGATTCTGTAGTTGCACGCAACAATAAGTAACGGGCCCACACAGGAGGATGTAATTTTGAATGGAATTTATACAAAACTCTCATTATAACATCTCCAAGTATATTTTATGATTTGATAGACTATTACTCGTTAACCTATAAAGCCAACTTAGTCGTGATAGTTTTCCTTTCATTCAGTATATATGCTACTAGCTTCCGCCCGCGACTTTGTCCGCGTGTACTTCAGGATGTATTCTACTTATTCGATAGGCATAGGTGACGTATATGACAAATTATTATACAGCATAAGGTACAAAATAGTGTTTATTCTGTTACGTAGTCTAATAGTTTAAAGAAACAAAATAAATGTCAATATCTGACGTAGTACATTCAAATAGTTTTCACACTAATATTATAAACGCGAAAGTTTGTATATACGAATTTACATATTCTATGGTCGGTTGCTAGGCAACGCGTTTTTGTTATGCCAAAATTGATATAAGTGTGATTTTGTACAATTTACACAATATGTCTTTATAAATTATAGCCTACATGTTATTCTGATGTATAAGCTATATTATTGTAAAGTTTCATTCAAATCCATTCAGTAGTTTTTCCGTGAAAGCGTCACATACATCCAAACATCTAAACTTTCACACTTATAATATTAGTAGGATTACTGTGCGGTGCAGTATTAACGATCATCCCCAAGTTACGTGTATAATGTAAATATAAAAATCTTTATTTTTGACTACGAAACCCTAAAAAACGAAAATACAAAATTTTTAGCGTCGAATATTTTGCCAACACTCTTTACATACTAACAGTAGTTGTATATTGAGGATCACTGCTTATTTAGATAGATTTTTATCTTTAGAGTTTCTTGAAAAACCCAGTAGGGTGTCCACACCCTGAGTGGAGTATAATCGGCCATTATGCTTGGCGTTTGTGGACTACGAGAAAGCCTTTGATTCAAAATATTTTTATAACAACTTAATTAAACCCCCTTATCACCGCACGGTGTCGTAAAAGGTGACTAAGGGAAAAATATTCAGGAGATGAGCAGCAACATCTACCTATGTAACATCTTCCTGCGATCGCTAATCTCAAAATGTTAACTCCTGCCAAATGTTGCATTAAGATTTTTCATACACACATACGCAGGGGGTATGAAGTACGTGTACGCACGGTGTACCTACCTCAAAATACCTTACAGCGCCATCTGTCACATTTCTATCGTACCATGGTATATAAGTAGGGAGATAGAAGAAAAAAGGTATGTTTACGAAATCGACGTCATTCGAAGTGTAATAAAGCATTTGAGATGATTATTATGATATTGTGTACTAGTAGCGACATCTGATCGATCAATCGGAACTAAATATCGAATTACGCTATAATGTATGAGCGTTGTGGATCCTCTAGTACTCATTAATCCATGGTTTGGGTGGACGAGGCCGGCCGGCACGTTCGAGGCGCGTTATAAAATCCCACGGTTTCCCACGCGATCTTTCATTACTTAAGTAAAATTTTATGATTGAACCGTTGTTTACAACTTAATAAAGGCAATACACTTCCAAACCCCGCCACACATTACATTTTGTATCGCGTAATATTACATCGCACCATTACACATCACTCTAAACACCAACTGAAATGCGCGCCGTGCGCTGACGTACAACTGTTTTTTTGCTATTGTAATATTTGTAATGCCATGCTCTCTAAACATCACATGCTTTGGAATTAAAATACATACAAGCCTACATCGTCCTAGGAATACGGTTGCATTTCAGTAACAAATGCGCATTCCGTCGTTATGGTTTTGTCGGAGAATCTCGCTCGCGCCGCGCTAGGTGTGAGTGAGCGGAGCAGAACGAAGACATGCGCGCGGAATGCCATGAGTGATGCGTGATGTTTGTTCTAGTAATGTGTGCTGCGACAGTATGCGGTCGCGTAATGCATTACTTACACATGTCTACCCGGTAGCCAAAATGAACTCCGATCGTCCAAAATACGGACAAATCGGGCAATAGCGTCTCAAATCATAGGTTCAAAATAAATAAAAGTCTTTTATAGATAATCAAGTAGTTTGTATTAGTATTAAAAGTGTTAAACTTACATTAAAGTTTATTATTTTTTTCTTCATACAATGACGTCCACACGCGATGACTATCCTTAACTGAGTGTTTAAAAAAATAGATTCTAAACATTTTGATTATTTTATAACTCTAATCAATAAAAAAACAAAGATCAATATTCTTATGATTAAAACGTAAAATATCCAAATAAATTTTCAAATGATTTCTTTGTGTTTCATGTCATGGACCAAATAATTAGTTTTATCAAAGGTTGTAGTTAATTTCCATTTTAAAACAAGGTGTGACAGTCTTAAATCGAACTTGATAAATATGTACAAAAATAACGTCATTAAGAAACTTGTTTTTGTAAAAAATATTTAACTTAACCGCTCCTTTATGATATATATTTCTTTAAAATATAATATATAATTATAATAATATCATGTAAGTCCGTAAACACATCAAATCTTTCCAATCAATCAAAAACGAGAAGCAAAAACAAGTTAGAGTTTCTTATTATTAGGAGAGCAATAAACGATATTACTATTAGTTTTGTTTAGAAAAAATTTAACTAAATAACTTAAGTTATCTTGTAATATTATATATAATATATGTCTCTATGTAAAAGGGGGTTAGAATTTTTTTTCTTGTAAAGGGGGTAGTCTATTAAAGATTGGGAACCTTCAATAAATGAAGAAGAAAAATGCTCTTTATAATCACTTGGTCCATAACAATCATAAACAAATGCAACACAATACAACAACATTCCAATCAAACAACTTAAATGAACTAAATTATAAGTACCACTTAGTACAGTCAGAAACACCGGCCGCCTTCCCACGAGCAATAAAACAGACTTAGTTGTCTTATAGAGTTTGGTTCCGACTAAATACAGTATGGCTAGAATGAGAGACTTTAAAAAAGGAAATAGTTATTCATTCATGGATAGATGGCACCGTCGTGGCAAAATTTAACTGGCAATAATTTTTCGTATGAATTGTAAGCAAGGAGTTTATATACTGAATTACTTGATGCAAAGCCAATAAAAGCCTAACGTCATACACCTACCAAAGAGAATATAAGTGCTGTGTACATAAATTTGTCAAAGTTGTTAACAAGACTTTTTGGATGTGTATGGATGTATGATTTATGATACATTAATTTCGGACTCTTCCGCGCCATCTATTGAGTCCATTAAGAAGTAAGAGTCTCTCATTAGAACGTCTGACAGCTTGCTACAAGTTGTCAACGGGCGTAAGCGATACACTTTTTAAGTGTGTGCTTGTGTGTGACAGTTGACACTGAATTAGGTTATCTCAGTAGTAGTTAGATCCCGGCAAACTTGAACAATAATGGGCATAGTGGGGCGAATTCCAAACCATATCCACGAATTGTGCAGAATAAACCATATTTTTTAAATAAAATCCAGTTGGACTTGACAGTTTTGCTTGCCTTTTGCTCTTGGATTAAAAATAACAGTAGGCACACAATTAACATTGTATAACTGGAAGAACATTTCAAAGATCGTTCCTTTTTTCATAAGTCCGAATTAACACCTACGTATACATTTCATGGCTAGGCATACGAAGGGGGTATACTAATTTAGTTCATATTAAATAAATCAACAACAAACATTTTTCATTATCAAGCCGGATATTCAGTTTAACACGTTAAACGTCCCCATACAAAATGTTTTCATTTCCTTGTACGTCCCACATATTGCGATTTTTTAAATAAATGGTAATAAATAATTTTTGAAAAGAAAAAAAAAGTTTTTTTAACTTTCAGTAGGTGCTTTAACAGGGGCCCTTGCAAGCAGATAAATTCACAAATAACTCACTACTAACCTTTGCTAAATTACCCTAAGTGCATACCTGGTCGTTTCGTAGTGACACATATATGGGGCACGGACGTATGGAGATAGTTCATAGTGACCCACATATGGGGCACTGGACGTTGAACGTGTTAAGACAACATATAGCTCAAGTGGCGCCCTTATTTCCTCTATTTCTCCGCAATCACACAGTAATTAAAGAGTTGGACTCGCGCACCGAGGGTTCCGTACAGGAAATCATAAATATTAGCACCGAACAATGACTCGAATGCGCCTACATTTTCGATTTAGTTTTAATTCTCGTCACTAGATGGCGTTAGGTATAGTTTAAAACGCACGTCTCAAAAAATCTCGTTTTTTGTTTAGGAGACCCCTTAAATATTTATTCTGTTTTTTAAGTATTTGTTGTTATTTTTTGTGTGAAATTCTGTGAAAATTTCAACTGTCAGACGGACAGCGGAGTCTTACTAATAGGGTCCCGTTGGTTACCCTTTGGGTACGGACTTTTTGTAGTCTACGGTTCATATTTCGAATGGATGCAGTTACTATCTATATTACAGTTAAAATGAGCAATTTAGGTGGTTGAATTTATAATAACTGCACAGAATTTAAATATCAATTCGTAATTCGAAGAAAAAAACCAGTTGAGGCGCCACTGTCACTCTATGAAGTCCTAATCATCGTCTTACTGTGGAAATATTTACCAGTGCGACGCCACTTAGTTCCAAATTATTTCAAGAGAAATTATATGAAACATGGCAAAGCATCAAAGGCGCTACTAGCGCATTGTTGGCGCCATATTGATTTTGCCCCGTTTAAGATTCAGTAGGTTTATTTTCGATGTATAGAGTCCCGTCTCTTATTACGTAGTTACATATATTACATACTCTTTGATGTTTACTGCTAAAGAAATTGATAGCTCCACTTAACTCTCTTTTTTTCACTTTAAAAGTAAATCTCTATTTGTTCGGTGTATCGCCATTTTATGTTTCTAAATGTTTAATAATAATACAACAAATTATAACAATCGTTCTCAATGACACTGCATTCCGTACTTTAATTACTTATGAGTTAATTAACGTTTATTTTTAACGATACAACCCTACCGAGGCGAGGGCAGTGGCTTCGTTAACAAATCTTTTATTGGCAACACACTGCTGGTTCAGTGGTATCGTTAACCATGAACGCAATAATATATTACAAAGACTATGTTATACATTCAACCAACTTAGTATGAGATGTACCTACAGTTATATATACATAAAGTTGGCATATACCCTATGCATTGATATTTAATACAGACGAGATTCGAGAAAAAACAACGAAGTGTAATTTTACACGCGGGTACACGTCGGACACTTCCAACAACCGTCCAAAATGGCCAGTACGTATATCACGCGCAGACTAGCCACACATGCGCATCGAAACAAACTTCATCCGTTCGATGTGTGCCAATATCACGCCATTTGTTACAAGTGTCCGCGGTGTGACAAGAGGGAGATAGATATATCACAATCCTCAGACCAATCAATAAAATATATCGTTGACCGACCCCACTGCCTTGGTCAGAACAATTCTGTAGCTGTACTCGCTGTGCAGATTCTCATGAGCCACCAAGTATATCTTCTCAGTGAACTTCAGCGGACAAATACTACAGTTAAACCTATAATCAACAACACTTTCAGTCTTAATTCGGCTAGGACAATGATTTCTGAGAGAATACTTCTTCCTGAGAGAAACTACACCTTTCCCACGATAATAACCATCCAATGAATACTTGTCAATCTTTTTGCCAGGGTTTTTTCCCCGATGCATCCGAATCAACATTCTTTTCCTAGCACGCTTTATGTAGACAGCGTATTTCTCCGGATGCCTCTTTTTTATGTGATTCCCCAGTACATACTTGCTGGACAGCTCGACCGAACAGACCTTGCATTTAAATGTACAATCTTGCGCTTTTACATGGCGAATCAAATTCCTCTTGTGGGAGTATCGAGCGTGGCAATTGTCACACACATACTGACGTTTATTCAGTTTTCTATTGCATACACTCTTGTTGTGTTGTTTCAGACTTTTGTAAGAGCGGAATGTTCGGCCGCAGTGTTTGCATTTCGCTCGAGAATTGCAACCCCGAATGATATGGGTGCGCAATTTACATTTTCTTCTAAAGCGCATATTGCACAAATCGCACTGGAACGGTTGCTCGCCCGTGTGTATCAGATTGTGCCTTTCCAGGTGGTATTTGTCGCTGAAGGATTTCTTGCAAATCGTACATGGGAATTTCTTGAAGTGCCTCTTCCTGTGACAATCTAAGAAGGCCTTCTTGAGGAATTTCTTGTCGCAAACCTCACAGCTGAACGGCCTCTCCTCGTTTTCGTCGTAGCAGTAATATCTTTGGTGCAGCAAGAGGCCGAAGGACCGCTTGAATTCCTTTTGGCAGCGGTCGCAACTAACGTTTTCGGTTTGATCGTTGTGGACGCGCTCTTTACTTCCCACCACATGGCAGTAGTCCTTCTGATGTCTCACAAGACTAGCTCTAGAACTGAATGGTCTTTTACAATGTTCGCAATACAGTCGTACGCCCTTGTGAACGAAATCAATGTGGTGTTTTAAGTTCTTGACCTCTTTGTTGCATAGTTCACAAACTGGCCTCACTCCGTGGACGACGCGCTTGTGACTCTCCAGGCTGCGCAACCTGGTAAATATCTGCGAGCACTGTTCGCATTTGTGCGTTGGCAATTCTCGTTTGGTTGGGTGGGTGATTTTAACATGAAGTGGTGGTTTTATACGTATTTTCTTGATCGGTTTTGGTTTTGGTTGAGGCTGAAAATAGTATTTCAATTTGAATCTATTTGATTACAGGGTTAGGATAAGAACACAAATTATTCACCATCAGGATATAGCATTTTAAACGACAGCAACATTATATTTGGGGCTGTTGTGTAACTGTTAGTCACGGAAGCCACACTACCGCAACGGTAAGAAATAGGTCCTCCAAATCCAGACATATCGTAAGGTTCATGACCGAGATTGGTCTTGGGGAGGTGATTTTATTCATTCACAAACTTTCAGTCACACAAGCATCGTATCACTCCCAACCGGACAACCCAGGTTTCAATTTAGAAGACGGCGATAAGTGCAAAAATTACAATTTCTATTTTGGAACTTACCTTCTCCACATCATCAAAATATTGTAATCCTAGATCACGGTATTCTAGCTTTTTACTGGCATTTTCTCGCTTGTCATCATGATATTGTAGCTTGTCGCCATGATATTCTCTGCTGTAATCTTGGGATTTCTGGGCATCTTCATGGCACGCCATATGGTTGAAGAGTTGTTGCTCCGTCCACCATCCCGAGCCACAAACGAGGCACATGAACGGAAGGTCGGTTGTGTTCGGGACCAAACCATGTTGGTTTGGTGGTTTTCTTCGTACTTCTATAAATAATACGTTTATTGTTACCGTCGATAACTTTAAAATACAGGAATACCAAAATACAACATAGATTACACCCATTGGTAGTGAAATTGTTTTTAGACTTGATTCACTAATGAACCATGGCTTTTAAACTGCCAAGGAGGCAGCTCCTTTCGAACACTCAAAAACTCACCTTTGTCAGCCATTAGAGAATTTCTTCTACGCTCCATTGCAATGTTTCTGCGCATTCTCTCGTACTGTATCCTGTTTTGGTTAAGATTCATTCTGGTTGGGTACTGTCTAGCAAAATTCATATGGGGTCGATTCGGTCTGAAACTTGTCGGTGCGAAATTCCTTGGCGCAAAGTTATTTCCAAAATTCTGTCTTAATCCACCCATTGGTGTAGGGGCTCTGAATACATTTCTATCGTCAAAGGGCAAAGCTTTAAACACTACATTGTCATAACATTTATCGATGGGAGTAGCTTCACTCGGCGCTGTACTCTCTAAACTTTGAAGTTTCTTATATGCTTCCACATTCTCTTCATTGATTTCATTACATGTTGCAAGTGGATTGATATTGCTTTCAATAGATGGGAAATCAACGGTTCCCTCGGCTACTTCTTCACCAAAAGCAATGCTTGGGTTGCTGTCTGGTGCATCTTTGGGTACCATGTCGTCAGTGAAAGGTATGCTGCAAATGTCACAGGAGCACAACTGTATGTTATGGCCGAAAGTCTTGTGAGCCAATAAATAAGTATCGCTACAGAATACTTGTCTGCAAGGGATGCAAAATAGGACTGGAGCTGAAACAAATATAATTATCTCTTTCATATAATCAGTGTACAATCTTTTTAATCAGACTGATATATTACATACAGTAATTAGATTATGTATAAAATCTATTTTAAACACTACTCCTTACCATTTTTGATTTTTTCTTTGATATCTGGCTTTTGGTCTGCCTTTGTAGATTGATCAGTTTTCTTTGTGTTATCTTGTAACGGATTCTGACTCTCCGCTGACTGTCCTGTTCCCTCGGCTAGTTTTGTGTTATTTTGTAATTGTTTCTGTTTCTCTAATAGCTCTTCTCTTCCATTGGCTTGTTCATCTACCTCGGCATCAACTGGTTCTTCTTTTATTTCTTCCTTAATCTTTATTTTTTCAACATTTTCTTCTACTATCGGGTTATTATTTTGTTCCAAATTTTTATGCTGAGGTTTATCTATACCAAAAATTTTGTGTGTAATAAATGTACAGTCGCAATTATACCTTTTATTCAGAACTATTCAGTGAGTGGGACTCTCATATGCAAGGTTTCGTACCATCGTACAATATTTAACACAATAACTGTGTAAAAAAATAAACGTCCACTGCTGGACATAGGCCTTCTCCATGGCATGCCACAGAGACCGGTCCCGAGCCACCTACATTCAGCGACTCCCCGCGAACTTTACTAGGTCATCGGTCCATCTACCATGCGTTTACGCAGGCGATAACTTGTATCGTTAACTATCGATCTGTCCTTGTCACGCGCATCTCGACTGAGCAGCATTTCCGATAGTATTCGATATACGTTATCACCTGCGTAAACTCATGGTAGACTGTAGTGCAAGTTAAATAATTCCAAAAATATTATTATTATAAATGAGTCCAAACAGTAAATCAGATTTTCGAGTGGAGTCACTATGTTCAGTGAGGTAAAATAAGGATTGTATTAATAAGAATAAGATATCTCTGTATCTCTATAAAACTAAGACATACAATGCATTAGTGATATGAGATAACTTACCATTACAATTCTGGTTATCAGCTGATGCAACTACCTCCGATGAAGCGTTGTTGATGTTTTTTGCACAGTCATTTGTAGCTTCAGTATTCATCTGTGCAGCTTCATTATTGTTGTCTACTTGTAACGTATTAACATTATTCGTATTTTGTATATTAGTATTCGTATCCAGAGCACTAATTGAAACACTATTTTCCTTTTGGTATACATTTTGAATGTTGCTAGAGGGTATTGCTTCATTATTAGCCTCATGTAATGCTTCTTGTTCTATATCTTCAACTTCTTGTTTGATTTCTTGTTTAATTTCGTTTTCTTGTTTAATTTTTGGTATTAATTGATTAACATTTGTTTCAGAGTTAAGTGCACAATGGTTTACATTATCGAACGGACTTTGGCTTTTATTTTGTTCTCCTATATTTATTGATTTCACTTGGTTATTTAACACATTTGTATTATAAATGCTATTATTAATAGTTCCAAATGTGTTAAATGTTTGGGTTTGTGGGGAATCATTTCTTAGTTGGACACTTTTGGTGGCGGTATTGTAAATTGTAGCACTAGGTTCAGTTTGAAGATTACGGTTTCCTGTATTGTTCACAATTGCAGGTCGAGGGTTGAAGTTAGTTGAATTAGTTGTTCTAGAGTCGTAGATGGCATTACTTCTGTTCAATTGATTATTGTAGTCAGCTGCTATTCCTATTGTCTGTTGTAAGCTACCATGTCCAGCATTGTGAAGTATTTGCGGATGCAAGTTGTAATTCATACCATTGTTACTTGTTACAGGTTGTATATTACTGTTCATCACATTTATATTATTAGCCGGCTGGACATAGCCAGCGCCAATTATGTCGCCAGTATGCGGTTGAAGATTAGTATTCACATCGCTGCTCTGTGGTCGTACATTGTAGTTTGATCCATCGCTGTTGTGATTTGTATGATGAACAGGTAGAATATTTTCTGGGAAGTTATTATTGACAGGGCGCACGTAAACCATGTTATTTGTAGCGCGAACGTCACTGATCACTCTGTTATTGCTAATAACAGTTTGTTGAAGATCGTTATCTACAGGACTGTGTTTCAGTATAGTCACAGTGTTTTTATTGTTACTAATAGCAGGTCGAATGTTGTTGAGGCTTCTATTGCCGTCTCCAAGTAGATTAGCCTCGGGTTTTGGTTTGATTTTGATCAATCCGAGTCTCAAATTATCATTCACTGTGTCGTTCGCTATTCCAAGTTGACTATGTATCACATTAGTGTTCATAACGGGCTTATAACTCGCAACTGGTCGCAAGATCCGTGGCCGATGGTTGCTCATTTGGGGATTTCTCATAATAACATCAAAGTTGCTATTTTGACCACTGTTACCAACTGCAGGATTTAAATTTGTGTTATTGATTCTAGGAGTATTAAATGTCACATCGTTTGGTTGTACAAATTTACTTGGTGTATTGTTTATGATCCGTGGTTGCAAATTGTTATTCGGTATATTACTTATGCTATGTTCTGCAGTAGGCCTATGTATCAAGTTATTTGGCTTAAAGTGTGCAACGGGTCTGTTGATGGTTTGCGGCTGAAGATTGATGTTTTCTACATTATTGTTGAACATAACCATGCCAGAGTTGCTAGTTGTAGTATTACTTATTGCAGGCCTCAAATTGCTGTTAGCTACATTATGCCCTGTTCCAGTATTACTAAAAATGTCATTATTGGTCTCTAAGTGTGCAACGGATCTATTGTTGATAATTCCTGGCTGAAGATAGCTTCTTCCCATATTACTATTACCAATAACGATTCGAGAGTTGTCGTTTGTATTTTTGTTCAGTCCAGGTCTTAAACTGTCAAAAGTTGAAGTATTATTGTTACCAGGCCTAGCATTACTTTGTACTGTTCTGTTGATCATTACTGGCTGTAAGTATGTACTCGACTGTATGATTTGTGGCTGTTGACCAACAACTCCAACAACATTATTAACTATTAATCTCCCAGAGTTGCCACTTGTTGAAATATTACTGGTTAGTGGCCTGAAGGTGCCACTCGCTGAGTTTGTATTGATTGCTTCTCTATGATTTAATGTAGCGTTTTTGGTGTTTACTGATCTGTATATAACATTCCTGGTTTGATAGTTATTTTCAGTGCCATTACTGAAGATCACTGCACGATCACTAGAATTATTTGATGGATAGATGACGTTTACTGCACTATTACTATTATTTGGTGGTCTGTATATATAATTTGCAATTTCATTTGGGTTGCCTGTATTACTGATGCCATCAGTGGCTTTGTAACTGGAAATTCTTAAATACTGATCATTTGCTGTGTTTATATTTCGTTGCACAGACTCATTGTGGTGTAAGTTTGTGACATTTTGAATATTTGGTACAGTTCCGTAGTTCTGATTAACTGAATTTACAATTACAGCACTTCGGTTTAGGTTTGAATCACTTTCGTTTGTGTATATGGCACTTTGATTAATGAGAGGTCCATTTTGGTCAGTTTTCATAACATTTGGATAGCTGTAAGCAACATTTTGCTTGCAATTTACTGCAATTGGATAACTTTTTATCATACTTTGGTTACCATTAGAAAGGTTCTGAGGGCTGTTAGCGATCTTGTTCTGGTTAAAAATTACTGCATTTTGATGACTGTAAATAGCATTTTGGTTAGTATTTATTGTGGGATTGTTAGCGACTTCTTTTTGATGATAGTAAATGACATTGTGGTTACTGTTTAAACCTTGGTTAGCAATTTGAGTCGCATAGCTGTTTGCCAAAGACCCATCAATATTTATCCCCGGGTTCCATATTTCTGGATAGTTTACATTTGCCAGTCCAGATATGTTTTCTGTGAATTGATCCGTGTTAGCTGTCCCGTAATTCAAGACTCCTGAGCTTGCGTTGAAGTGTCCTTGGCTAATATTGTAGTTGAACCCATTGTTATTCATTTTTTATACGTTTTTGTTCCTTTTATTGCATCATGATAACAGTTAGGTTTGGAGAGATACATTCCATAGCGAGAAGTTCAGCAACTGAAAAAAATACAAAGCACTAAATTTTGGTTTTCTTAACCAGTTTGATTTTGGGTTGTTGTAAATACAATCAAAAGATGATGAGTTTTGATAAAGTTTGGAGAAACTTGGTTTGTCGGTTGTTTGTTAACAATATTGGACTAGGTGCAGCTTGAAAATGTAATTGTTTTTAAAGGAAATGCGTGGATGGTAATAGAGCATTTTTGGTGGTAAATTTAAAAACATTACAAATATATTTGATTTTTTATAGCTTTTCAATGATATAATCAACATAAATAAAATTTGTAAAATACTCTATTGCGAGTCCAAATGTGTAGCCAGTATGTTATGGTGACCATTACAATATTATAACTTGAAAACCCTTTTACACAATATAGATGTACTAATAAAAACAAATATCTGATGGTGTAACACATATCACGTCTTTACTAGCTGGTTGTGTTATTTTTTTATGTATTATGGGATTTCTCTTGGCCTTCATTTCACCTGGTGGTAAGTGAAGATCTGTCTGTTGGATGAAAGCATGTGTACCCAAAAGCCTCAATCTAATTAGGGGCGGGCTCTGCTACCTTTTCATACCGGAACACAACAGTGCTATTAACACATGGCAGCAGACTTAAGTAACATCGTAGTAGCTAGGCGGACATACAAAATGCTATATCACCAACCGTACTGAATATCGATAGGTACCTCACCAAAACTGGGACCTCTGGATTTTCAGCCCAATATTTAGCCATTACGCCAGGCGGTTAAAAAAAATGTGGTGTTACATGACGGAATCCAGGTATTCAATGGCTGTGAGCTGTATTAGATCTATCAGATGGAATCTCATAGGCAACTTGTGCCTCCATGTTTTCAGTCAAAACAAAATAAACTTTTTAATTCAATTCAATTCCAAAATCATTCCAATTAATTCCAAAAATAACTTCCTCATTATATTAAACATCAATTCTACAGCAAATACATTACTGTTCCTGCCTCTCAGTATCTTATTTTATACAAGTAAATCAAATCAATATTCAAATGAACATATAACACTTATTCACGGATTTATTTTAAAAGACTGCAAATGGATAGTCACAATTTGGGATGGGGTGCTCAAAACTTTCTAAGTTTTTTTTTCCTCGCTGCCCTTTTCATGCACCCTAACCAAGTTTAGTCTAACAATTCATTAACAACACACTGCTTCTGACCTACACAAGCCTAGAAGCGAATACTTCGATCGGTTAGGGGGTGCGTCATGATTTTTTGAAGTTTAGATAAATACTGTTCACACTTAGGATACATCAATACAGTGAGTCTTTTCATTACGAATGTATAAAAATAGTGTTTTCCCGCGTCAAGCCAGCAAGCAAGCAAGATCCTAGAGTAAAATATCGAATATCATTATGTACTGTTTATGACAAGAGAAAAGTGACATCAAAACAAGACTTTAAACTAATCCAGTAATTATAAGCACAGACCTATTTCTCCCACGATAACTAAAGTGTCGAACGTCGAACAATCCTCTAACACAATAGAGTAACAGCTTTAATGGACATTGCTTCATTGTTTCATAAAATTGCAGACATTTGCAGTTTATGAGAATCAAGTGTCGTATTCGATAAAGTGGTAAGTTGGTACTTACTTTAAATTCTTCATATAAATCCAGGAATTACTATGACATTCATAATATTTTCACTTAAACAGGAGATACGGTAATCCCAAATATAAACTATCGCGAAAAAACAAATGAAAGCGAATTTCACAAAGTTTGACAAAACGGAGCTATTATTTTCACTTTGTCTTGACGTTAACATTGACATTTGTCCTTTATGATCTATCTCGACAATGGGCCATGATGGGTGTCTATAGGCCATCAAGATTGTTAAATGCATGATCACAAAATCATATGAAAAAACGGGCCAAGTGCGAGTCGGACTCACGCACGAAGGGTTTCGTACCATTCTCTAAAAAAACAGCAAAAATGACAGTTGTTGTTGCCCTTCCATGCCCTTAAATATTTGGTTTATTTTAATTATTTATTTTTCAAGAGAATATATAACTAAATATTCTGTGAATATTTCAAGCGTTTACCTGTTACCGTTATCAATAACGAGTAAAAACGTGCCGAAAATTCATGTTTAGTGTATGAGAGCCCCCTTCAATATTTATTTTATTCTGCTTTTTAGTATTTGTTGTTACAGCAGCAACAGAAATACATAATCTGTGTAAATGAGTGCCCTGAACTTGTACACTATTTAAAAAATCTAGTAATAACCTAACTATGTACATAAAAATACTATAATTACATTTTTGTATTTATTTTAATTGTACAAAATCATTCTTTTTGTACTAAGTATACATACAACAATAGAAATAGGGTAGTAATTATATGAGATTGTAAAAGGTGAAATAATTTATTTAAAAACGACCAGGTTCAAGTTGGACTGGCGCATCGAGGGCTCCGTATTATGGATATTTAGACTACGGAAAACCATAAATAATATGCACCGAACTACTCAGTAACACCAACATGTTTTTTTTAAATGTATAACTTATCTACATTTATTGTACAAAACAAAAATGGCATCCGTAGAGAATAAGAACCTACAACTGTCGCACAGGGCTGCCCCTGTGAAATTGTTTTGACAATAAATCTTTTCAAATTTTGAATTTTATGATAAATTTCATTCTTTTCTATTAACTTGTTACTTAAAAAATGATCGTTGTTAACAACGAATAAATATTTGACTAACAATTCGTCCAGGCAGGTGGCACACTGTCAAAAGCAATAAAGAAACTGTGTGTGTGTCTGTAAGGTAAATTGAGTATTATATTCTTTGGGTAGATTAGTCATATAGTCTGTGGTTTGCATATAATTGTGAAATGAAAATAATATGAATGGTAAAAATAAGAGTAGAGAATATTTTTCTTTGCTCGTATGAAAATGTGATGTTATATTCAAGTATTCCCTTCAATTCCCTTTTTGTTCCCTTTGTGCAGTTGGTGCAGTGTAATGTAACTTGAGTGTAACAGCTAAATAAGTAAGCACTATAATTATTCTAAATACTGTATTACATACTATAAATTGGGTGAGTTGCACCAAAACTTGTATTTTATTGTATTATGACTTTGGTATTAATTCTTAACATCATAACATATTATAAAACAATGTCCCCCGCCGCTACTGTTTGTTCCCGATAACCTCAAATACTACTGAACGGATTGTCATGCCGGTTTATTATATCAGTGATTCTTGAGGACGGTTGTGATTTTTTCTTCTTCTTCAATTTAAATGAATATTTTAGGATTTATCGTAAATTGAAATTACAGTCGATAAAATATACCGCGCACCACTACCGACTGGAAGTGATGACTTGCTGATGAATTAAGTGATGACTGTAGGCATATGGCGAAAACTTTGTAAGTGGTTTTTAGATTATAATTAGTCTTAATACAGATACAAATAGCTTTCCGAATCTATTTACATCTATATTAAAACTAATTTTATTCCGAATCTGAAAAGTTTTCCGAATAAAATATTTTATTATTGATGTGTAACATCTTTCCTGGGAGTGATTTCGTAAAATGGGATGGAAATGTGTAACAAGAAGCGCTCTAATCGCCATCTACAGTAATCTACACTATTATCTTGTAAGCATGCTGTAACTAGTAAACTCCGTCACTTGTACAAAATCTAATAAACACATGGATTCATCTCAGAGACTCTACCTACTTCATACCAAACCGCATACTGCACCGATACATCTAGCTATGTTCATTTGTCAATTGACCAACAAGTTATATTATGTAATTATATTGCTTAACAAGGTGAGATGTCGGATGTTACACATCATATGAGGCTCACTCTTTTTTAAGTATGTTTTGTCATGTGGCAGTGTGATCTATCGAGCATAAATACTGATGATATGTATTTAGGCATAGCTATATGCTGTAATGCTTCAAAGCCAGGGTGGGTGGCTTGTTCAAGATTATGATTTCTGCTTTATTCATATTAAGCTTATAGCATTTTAGTGTATGTCACAATTTATTTACACAGTTTAAATTCAAAATGTACTGTTTTTTAACAGAGAACCATGTCAGGGGTACAGAGTATGAATGAAGGCTCATTATGTGATGTCAAGGTAGAGCCAGATGAAGAAACAATTGGAACTAGCGAAGACAAGATGATGAAATATTATTCAAAGCTGTACTCGAATCTTAAGATTAAAAAGGAGATAGTGATCAGTCCAGAGGTTCTGCAGAATGTCCCGAGGACTAAACATGATGCTGACGGTAAATAATAAAAAAGTTAACTATTTTATAACTTTAAAATAATTTTAATTATTCAAATTATTCGATAAAAGCTATCTCTTCATTTCAGTTTTAAATTCAATTTTGTTCATTTCTTCCCTCATATCCTTAGGTAATGAATTAAATATTCTTGCTGCGTTTATGAGCATACTCCTTTCATAATGAGTATGCTTGTGTTTTTGCTGTGACAATTCCATTTGTGTCATCAGCAAATAGAACCAAAAAAGATTCTTTGATGTTTTCTGGTAAGTCGTTTATGTAGACGAGGAACAAAAAAGGGCCTAATACGGAACCCTGGGGAACACCGCAATTTATATCAAACCACTCTGTCAATGTCTTACTTGAAATATGGACTCAATACCTGGAAGGGATATTCTAATAACGGCCGCATGTATGTTTTGAAAATTTTGATGAACAGCTCTTTGGTGATCATGTAAAATGCTTTTCTAATCATGTACATAGAATAGGGAATATGCATGAATTTTTTTAATGTCTTAAAATAATTATTTACATCTTTATAACATAGAAAAAATATGAATAGGCTTGAAAATAGTCAAGTTATTTTTTAAAGTGAAATTTAAAACATTGAATAAATTTGAGCCGTTCAAACGCCACCATTTTGCGCGCGCTTATGATAACGTCATTGGCCATGTCCTGTTTGTTTAGTGTAGTAGCCTTTCAGTTACTTAAATACTTATTTTCAGTTTCAATTGCTAAACAAATCATGGAAGTTAAAAAACCTTACAAGTATTGTATGGTACCGAAATGTAAAAACACTACCATTAGTACACCAGATAAAGTGTTTTTTCGTATTCCACGCGACGCAAAATTACGAAAACAATGGTGTAAGATGATGAAAAGGGAGAATATATCTTTATTATCGGTTGTATTTTGTTGTGAAGATCATTTTAACGTAAGTATTCTGTATGTACAGCTTAGTGTGAATTAGATATTAAGCAGTAGAAGATTCGTTCTAAAACTAACCTACAGAAATTCACAAGTTTACAAAAGTTCATTAAAAATTTATGTAAAGAGTTTCTTATTCCTATTGCGGTTTTACGAAAATTTGGTGATTGATAATTTTGATTTCAGGTTAAGGAAGATACAGTTAATTATATTGAATATAACATAATGAAACAGAAAGGAGAAAAACGTAATCTACGGTTAAAGAAAGGAGTTGTTCCTCATATATATTTTTGTCAGAAACGGAATATGTCACCACCAGGTGAGAGAATGGCCGTAGTTAAAAGTCAAAGAATAGCAGTGGTAAATGAAGCTCTTTCAGAATATGCTATAAATTACGTGAGATGTTTAAGGGGGGAGGGGGTCGAGTCAAATCTCATCTAATCTTACGTTGGAGAGAGAGGGGGGTTTCGGCAAATATCACGCCATTTTTTTAATGAAACAAATTGTACATGCTTAAAATGCTCGTAAAGCGATTAAGATCATTCACTAATTCGTTCAAAAAAAATAATTTCATTCATACTTCGACGTTATACATGACTGACTGTCAAACCACCATATTTGTTTTATACCAAATACTTAAACAATAATTCTATATAACAAAAAAAACATTTTGAAATACAGTGCAATACGCAGAAATACAGTGTTAAACAATTTTTCTCACAAACACTTTACACAGAATAGTATTAATAGTAGAACAGAAGAATATCGACGCCGATAAATGCAAGACGTAACTATTGACGTCACATTTCGTTTCGACCAATAGTGACGCGTTGTGTAAGTTTGAATTTCCCTCCCGTATTTTTCACTTTTTATATAAAATTCCCTATTGGCCTTTTTCATAATGTTAGTTATATGCACATCCCACTTGAGTTTGTGCGTGATGGTAACGCCGAGATCCCTTTGTGTGGTAACAGCTTTAAGAGGCACAGAGTCTATTGTATAGTTTAGTTTTGGGTTATTGCAATTTCAAAATTGCAAAATTTTATTACAATTCCTTCACTAATTAATCGAAAGGAACTTCGTTCCATCCGGGTGTCACTTGACACCTCTCAAGTTGTTGTTTTTTTGAGGTTAAATAATAACTAAATAATAAAAATACCTTTTAAATATAATGTAAAGACAATAAAGAATCTAGAAAAAAATATTCTAACTATTGTATAGTTTAGTTTTGGGTTATTGCTTCCTATGTGTAATACTGTACACTTTGTTGGATTTAGTGAGATCAGCCATTCCTTTGTCCACTGTACAATGCGATCCAGATCTTCTTGAATGTGTTTATGATTAATATGGGGATCCCCTATTATTTTAGTGTTATCTGCAAATATTGACAAATCAGATTTTATATAGATGCCGAATAGTATTGGTCCAAGCATAGACCCCTGGGGTACACCACTATGTACATCGTGAGCATCAGATAAAGTTTCTCCCACTTATACTTAAAATTTTCTATTTGTCAGAAAATCTGTTAAACAATTGAGGAGCTGACCACGGATTCCAAAGTGATCTAATTTGGCCTTGCACTTTTCCTCTAAACTAAAAGTATTGTTTCTCAATTTAATAATTTTGCATTTTTGGCAAGTAAAACAGCTCTAATGCCAGTCCATCCTTCTAAACCACCCCAATTCATACAAACATCAGATTGAAGTGACTTGATTCAAAGCCCAACCAAATGTCTCTTTATGTTGTACCTCCACCTCGTGTTGTTACTGAATGTAATGTTTCACATCCGCAGGTGTTGCGACAGAATCTGCACATGAAGACCACGCATGGACATCAACACCCACGAGTGATCACACACTGACACATGAACAGGCTAATCCAACAGGACATCTATTAAACGTCGCGGATGAAACAGCTGTTAAAGCTGAGCCAAAGGAAGAAGCATGTGCATCTAGTGAAGAGAATCTGCAGGAATATTATTCAGAGCTGTATCCGGAGCACGAGATTAAAGAAGAAATGGTGATTGGTCCAGAGTTACTGCAGGCTGTCGCTCAGACTAAACATCCTGGTAACGTATATAATTCAATTCTTGTATATTTATTTAAAGTCTATTTATTTAAATGTATATTCTCTCATACAATATTCGAAATTATTTTTCCCCCCTAGGGGTTTTTTATTTTAATAGCGAATCAACTAAAGCATCGACTACTGAGGTACAAACTATAACATCAAGGAAAAGGAAAAAGACAAATGCACAAAGATGTAGAGAATATCGTGAGAGAAAGAAATTACAAAATACAATGGTACAAAACATAACTGCAGAGAGATCAGATGAATGTAGTCAATCAGTAGTAGATCAAATACCAGCAAAAAAACCTAAAACTGATCCAGAAAGAAGAAAAAAATATTATGAAGCGCAGAAATTAAAGAAACAAAAAAGTAAAAAAATACCTAAAACTGCTAAACAAAGAAATAAAGAATGTTACGATAGGAAAAAGAAATTGCAGGCTTTAAACACTTTAAATCATCATTCAGATGTGTAAGTATGATTTTTTTTATCTTTCTAAGGTATATTTTTTGGAGTAAAATATGATGTCATTTTAATCAATATTTTTTGATTGGTTAATTTTAGATCACGAGATAATTGCAGTGCAAAAATATGTAAACATCCAGAAGAAATACGTAATAATGCAGAAGAAACGCAGCAAAATAATTCATTTCACGTTCCATATCAACAGTTTAGAAACTGTGCACAGCCACAAGGAATCTATTATCAAGATGTCAACGTTCCTACAGATGGAAATTGTTTCTTTTTTTCTATAATAAAAATTATGAATCTCTCAATGTCACCTTTACAAATAAGGCAACAACTACTTGCTTCACCCTTCGTCAACTCATGCACCAATCCAAATGTTGCAAGGTCAATTCTCAGCAGTGAAACAGAGTATGCAGAAATGGATTGTATAGAAATATTTGCTAAAGTGTATAATCAGAATGTTTGTGTACATAATTACTATGTTAACACTAGAACTAACATTGAAGAAAGACAATTCCTTCATTTCAGAGTCAATGACTTGCAAAATTTCATACATTTAAACCTTCGAGACGTACATTTCACACCATTAATTCAAGTTAAAGAAATGAATATTAATAATATAGCAGAAAATCAACGTACAGAAAAAATATCTTCCCTAAAATCCTCCGATGATGAACTTAGTGGAGATGATAACGATGAACATGATGCTGATATTGCTACTTTCAACGTAGGAATGAACGACATTAATGATACAGTTCCAAAATATACAAAATATTATGAAGAAATCAATGGTCATCTGCAATTTTATAATATATTCAAAAAAAATTCTTTTGGTCATTCTTGTGCTGTTTGCGATAGACTTTGGTGGAAAAATGACTTAAAAAGTACTACTGGCGTACATGATGATATTCTACAATTGATATTGCTGGTAATATAATTATTTTATACAAGATTCAATACATTATAACAATGTGCAACATTGCTTAATTCACTATTGTTGTTATTTGTTAAAATTATTCTATTTTTTCAGAATTACGTTCGTGGTACTACCGTTCAAGTATGTTCTACGTGTAAGAAGGCTATGGATAAAGGAAAAATTCCACTACTATCAACGTACAATGGTTTTTCATTTCCGTTAATTCCACCACATTTGCCAAAATTGAATCTTATTGAGCAGCGACTTGTATCACCGAGAATTCCCTTCATGCAAATAAGGAGACTTAGACATGTTAACGGTCAATATGGCATTTACGGACAAATTATTAATGTTCCTGTAGAAGTTAATACAATGGTGAACGAATTGCCAAGACATATTGAAGATGATCACTGTTTTTATGTCCACATTAAGAAGAAATTAATCCACAAAACTAGTTATGTTCGTGGACTTATTAATAAAGGACACATTAAACAATGGTTAGATTATCTAGTAACAACTCCACTTTATATTCATGAAAATATAACAATAAACGAAACAAATCTAAATTCTTATCAAATTGATGCAGAAATAGAAATGGATAATATTAGTGAACATGTTCAAATGGAAGATAATGTCACAGCTCAACAACAAACTCTTATGTGGGACGAGAATGAAATGTTGCACATCGCACCAGGCGAAAAAAGCGTTCCACGTAGTATTTTGTTTGATAAATATGCCGAAGAGCTTTCATTTCCAAATATTTACGGTGGAAAATTTCGAACGTATAAAGATGGATGCAATGTTACTTCATTTATGCAAGCTACCAGTGAACTTAGGCGTACAGATCGCCGTGCTACTGACCCACAACATCTTCTGTATGTAGCGGCGAAAATCATGAGACAGAGAGTCAGCAGTTCTGTTAGTGTTGCATTTAAACATGTTGGACATGATACTAAAATTACTAAAGAGAATATACAATCTGAAGATTACATTAACAGTTGTATCGAAAGTAATCTTGCTTTTCTTCGTTGTATACCAAATTCTGCGTGGTATTGGGCAGACAGAAAAAAAGATCTTTTCGCAATGATGAGACAATTTGGAGCTCCAACTGCTTTTATGACACTTAGTGCTAATGAAACAGGATGGACAGATTTGCTTAAATTATTGTACAAACTAAAAAATAATGAAGTAGAAATTAATGATGAGTCCTTGAAAGACATGTTATATGTACACAAAGCTCAATTAGTAAACGAAGATGCAGTTACTTGTGCAATATACTTTAATAAGTTAGTAAATTCTTTATTGAGAATATTGGAGTCAAAAAAAATAGGAAATCCATTTGGTAGATATAGAGTGAAATATTACTTTAAGAGAATTGAATTCCAGCACCGTGGAAGTCCTCATGCTCATATACTTCTGTGGTTGGATAATGCTCCAGTCAATTTATTAAATAACTCCAAAGATTTTAATGAAATGGTTGAGAAATTAGTTTCAGCATCCAAATCGGACGCATCTGGAAATATTAAACTGCAAACACATAAGCACACATTCACATGCTATAAAAAAATGGATCCTAATAAAAAAGATAACTGTAGATTTGGAGCGCCTTTTTTACCGTCACGTAACACAATAACATTAATGCCAATGAAAGACACAGATTCTGATTATTCTGCAGATCAGTTTAAAGAGTATAAAAGACATTACCAGTTACTTAAAACTAATTTAGAAAATTTTGATTACGACAATTTTGAACATTACTATACTCATAATAATATTGTTTCCGATGAACATTATCATAACATTATCCGTGCTGGTATAGTTCGACCAAAGTTGCTTTACCGGAGGACGCCATCTGAAAAATGGCATAATACTTTTAACCCATTTGTATTTCATTGCTTACAATCTAACATGGATTTTCAAATAATTCAAGACGAATATGCCTGTGCTGCTTATGTAGTTGAGTATGTTAATAAACATAATAGAGGCATAAGTAATTTACAACGGATGATTATTCAAACTATGGACGAGAATCCCGAATTTGATATCGTAGATATTACAAAGAAATTAAGTATTGATGTACTTCATGCTGTGGAAATGCCTGCACAAGAAGCAGCTTGGTATTTATTACGCGAACCAATGGCTAAATCATCTGTAGCAACAGTTTACATACCAACGATATACCCAACAGAACGTCAGAGAATAAGAAAAACTTTAAAAGAGCTAAGTGATTTAGATGATGACTGTACAAATATATGGAAGGAAAATTGGTTCGATAAGTACGAAAAAAGGCCTGAAATTCTTGAAAATGTAACATTAGCTCAATTTGTTGCTAATTATAGTATGAGAAAACACGGAGAGTACTACAAAAGAAAAATGTCTAGAGTTATTAGATACCGTAACTATGATATGGCTAACAATTTCAACGATTATAGACGAGAAATGGTGTTACTACACATTCCTTTTAGAAGTGAAGATAATGAAGTTCTTGCTGAAAATAAATTCGTTCAAATTTATGAAGATAATAAAAACTTGATTTTAGAACGTAGGAAAGAGTTTGAATGTAATTTAGACCTAGAAAAAACACTTGAAATTTGTAGACAGTTAGGTAGAGATGATGACAATGAAGACGAACAATTGCGAAACGAAGGTAATGTCATATTTGAAGAAGATCGATATGCAAGATTACTACAGGATGTTAATTATGTCGTTAATGCTGATATACGAAATGCTACACTCAGCAAACTTGGTGCTATTGCAAAAAAAAGAGAAAATACAATGGATACTCAACAATTCTACGACTAAATGAGGTCGGCTAACAGTGAGCAAAAAGAACTTTTAATGCATATTATATCTCATCTTCAAACTCAAAATCAGCAACCATTTCAAGTTTTTTTCACTGGTCCAGCAGGAAGTGGCAAGACTTTTGTTATTAAACTTATAATGGAAATCTACAATAGATATACTGACAATGATGGTTACTGTAATTCGTATATAGTTTGCGCATCTACTGGTAAAGCTGCTGTGGCAATTGAAGTGTTCATACTGCTCTTAAAATTTCGATTTCTAAACTATTGCCATTATTATCTGAAATGTTACATTTGTACAGATCTCTTTTTAGATACGTCAAAGTATTGATTATTGATGAAATCAGCATGATCAGCGCAGAACTGTTAGCCAAAATTGATTTAAATAAAATAAAATCCCAAACATATGTTCCCTACTTCAGTTACCACAAGCTAATTATTACGAAAATTTAGCCTACTGATTGAGTTTATATAACATTATATTTGTTAATAATAATAAAAAATTATTATAACTTAAAAAAAAAATTTATTACAATTCCTTCACTAATTAATCGAAAGGAACTTCGTTCCATCCGGGTGTCACTTGACACCTCTCAAGTTGTTGTTTTTTTTGAGGTTAAATAATAACTAAATAATAAAAATACCTTTTAAATATAATGTAAAGACAATAAAGAATCTAGAAAAAAATATTCTAACTATTGTATAGTTTAGTTTTGGGTTATTGCTTCCTATGTGTAATACTGTACACTTTGTTGGATTTAGTGAGATCAGCCATTCCTTTGTCCACTGTACAATGCGATCCAGATCTTCTTGAATGTGTTTATGATTAATATGGGGATCCCCTATTATTTTAGTGTTATCTGCAAATATTGACAAATCAGATTTTATAAAGATGCCGAATAGTATTGGTCCAAGCATAGACCCCTGGGGTACACCACTATGTACATCATGAGCATCAGATAAAGTTTCTCCCACTCATACTTAAAATTTTCTATTTGTCAGAAAATCTGTTAAACAATTGAGGAGCTGACCACGGATTCCAAAGTGATCTAATTTGGCCTTGCACTTTTCCTCTAAACTAAAAGTATTGTTTCTCAAATTAATAATTTTGCATTTTTGGCAAGTAAAACAGCTCTAATGCCAGTCCATCCTTCTAAACCACCCCAATTCATACAAACATCAGATTGAAGTGACTTGATTCAAAGCCCAACCAAATGTCTCTTTATGTTGTACCTCCACCTCGTGTTGTTACTGAATGTAATGTTTCACATCCGCAGGTGTTGCGACAGAATCTGCACATGAAGACCACGCATGGACATCAACACCCACGAGTGATCACACACTGACACATGAACAGGCTAATCCAACAGGACATCTATTAAACGTCGCGGATGAAACAGCTGTTAAAGCTGAGCCAAAGGAAGAAGCATGTGCATCTAGTGAAGAGAATCTGCAGGAATATTATTCAGAGCTGTATCCGGAGCACGAGATTAAAGAAGAAATGGTGATTGGTCCAGAGTTACTGCAGGCTGTCGCTCAGACTAAACATCCTGGTAACGTATATAATTCAATTCTTGTATATTTATTTAAAGTCTTTATAATGTATATTCTCTCATACAACATTCGAAATTATTTTTTCCCCCTTAGGGGTTACACTTGAAGTAAAGTCATACACAGAAAGTGTCTACGTTATAAAGGTAACTTGCAATATTTATTGCTTTAGTTCCTGTTTCCTCATCAAGTCTTTGAAATCATTTTTCACTTCTTAGGGCTAAATCCCTTGAAATAAAATTTTACACACAAAGTCTCTACTTTATGAAAGAGACCTATTTGCAAAATTTCAAGTAGATAGGCTTATAGTTTCTGTTTTCTAATACAATGTTCGAAATAATTTTCATCCCGTAGGGGTTTAATATAAAATAATACATACGCCGTGTCTACGTTATACATTACTTTTCGTACCGCGTGCTGTTATCACTTCGAAACACTGCTTTAGCTATGGTAATGTTTGCTCTGTAATGTAATGATATTTTAAACTTGACTGAGATGCACGCCGTGCGGAAACACCACTATCGCTTTGAATATCCTATTGCAATACTCGGGTAAATAAAATTGATCTCCCTTCATACTTTTATACCCAACATACGAGTAAATTTACAAATTTATCCTGAAAAATAAATGGTTTTGTTTGATTGTATACTAGGACTGCGATTAAATATAAAAAGTGCAAATGTATTTAAAAATAAACTTAGACTTTTATTATTGGAAAAAAATTTGTACACTATTAAGGATTTCTGACTTGTAATAACCTTACATGAGGCACTAGATATTATGAAATGACTTGTTATATGTTTTTATTAATGTTAAATTTTTAATATTATTTTCTAAGTTAGTTGTAATATATTTTTTTTCGCACACAGTTGTACTGTTTTTTTGAAATAAATGAAATGAAATGATTAGTCTATTAGGGGTATAATTCCAGGCTTAGGCCTGCCAATATCCATGCCATGTTATGTGTAATGCGTGATGTTTGAGATGGTCAAGTGATGTGTAATGCAACAGTACGCAATCGGGTGATATCACGTGTGATGTATCACTCGCATCACTTACACATGTCTTTTGCATCCACAGGTGGTGTGACACAGTCTACAGTTAAAGACCACGCACGGACATCAGTACCCACAAATGATCACAGCTCTGTTATGTGTGATCATTATGACATATCGTTCGCCACCAATCAAAAAACATTGTCTTGTGAAATATGTAATAAGAAACTACCTCAAGATGAGAATATTGCTAAACATATCGTAGTTCGCTCAGATGAGAAAAGGTTCACTTGTGAAATATGTCTTAAAAAGTTTGCCCAAAAATTTCAGTTGAATGTACATTTACTTGTTCACTCAGGTGAGAAAAGGTTCACTTGTGAAATATGTGAAAAGAAGTTTACTCTTAAGGGTCATTTGAAATCACATTTACTTGTTCATTCGGGTGAGAAAAGTTTCACTTGTGAAATATGTCAAAAGAAGTTTACTTATAAGAGTAATTTAAAATCACATTTGTATGTTCACTCGGGTGAGAAACGTTTCACTTGTGAAATATGTCAAAAGAAGTTTCATCATAAGAGTGCATTTAATTTACATGTACTTGTTCACTCAGGTCAGAAAAGTTTCACTTGTGAAATATGTCAAAAGAAGTTTGCCCAAAAGAGTCATTTGAATTTACATTTACTAGTTCATTCAGGTGATAAAAGGTTCACTTGTGAAATATGTCACAAGAAATATAAGCACAAAGTTTCTTTGACTTCGCATTTACTTATTCACTCAGGTGATAAAAGGTACAATTGTGAAATATGTCAAAAGATATATACGTGCAAAGGTTCTTTGAATTTGCATTTACTTATTCACTCGAGTGAGAAAAGTTTTACTTGTGAAATATGTCAAAAGAAGTTTCCTAGTAAAAATCATTTGAATTCACATTTACCTGTTCATTCAGGTGAGAAATGTTTTACTTGTGAAATATGTCAAAAGAAGTTTCGTCTTAAGCATTTGTTAATTTCACATTTACTGGTTCACTCAGGTCAGAAAAGATTTACTTGTGAAATATGTCGAAAGAAATTTTCCCAAAAAAGTAATTTAAATAAACATTTACGTGTTCATTCAGGTAAGAAAAAGTTCGCTTGTGAAATATGTCCTAAGAAATATAAGCACAAAGTTTCTTTGAATTCGCATTTACTAATTCACTCAAATGAGAAAACGTTCACTTAAGCAACGAGTAAGAAGAAATAAATGTACTTGAAAGGTTATTCTTGCTAAATAATGCGTAGTTCACTTAGGTGAGAAAAAGAAAAAAAAACTTGTGAAATGTGTCTGTGGCGAAACCAGAGCAGAGAGCCGAAACTCTTTTGGGTGTTTCCGTCGCGCCTCTAGGACACGTGTACCGTAAGGCAACCGTTTTGGTTTAATATATGTCATTTTGTCATTTCGTTTGCTTAGTCCATTTTTCCTGCTTTCTCGTTACATTAAAGAATCCTTGCTCGCCACATTGGTGACCCCGCACTGCAAACACGCATACTTCCTTTTAATCGTGAGCGAATTTGTGGACTAAAATGACCGAAGAAACACTCGCACCGCAACTGCCGCCCGTACCTGCGGAAGTGCTGAGGGTTGGCGTGCGCATTCCTCCCTTCTGGTCAGAGGAACCTGCGTTGTGGTTTGCGCAAGTGGAGAGCTAGTTCACGCTGTCCGGAATCACAGCCGACGACACCAAATTTTGTTATGTTGTGGCGCAGCTGGACCACAGCATAGCTGCGGAGGTGAAACACATAATCACAAACCCTGCGGATAGCGGTAGATATCTGAAACGTAAAACGGAGCTGATAAAGCGTCTTTCGTCATCGCAGGAAAAAAGAGTCAAGCAGTTGCATGCAAAGTTGGGCGACCGAAAGCTTTCACAATTTCTACGACACCTTGAAGGCCTTTCTGGACCATCTGTGCCTAAGGAATTTTTGCAAATCCTTTGGGCTAGTAGATTACCGCAAAACGTCCAAACAATTATCGCCTCACAGGCAGACCTGCCTCTCGGGAAACTGGCTGATTTAGCGGACAAGGTTTATGAAATAGCTCCTCCCTCGCCCAAGTCGCAAGCACATCAGGGTTTCAACCATCTGGACAGAACGATATGGCCACTCAAATAGCGGAGCTGACGAAGCAAGTTGCCAGCCTGGCCCAACGTATGAACACGAGAAGGCATTCCCAGACTCGTTCCAGGTACCAACAGGGCAACCGCTCGCGTAGCCAGTCCAGAGAAGCCCAGCGTCCATCGGACCGCGCTCTATGCTACTACCACGTCACTTTCAGGGTTAAGGCAAAGAAGTGCCGAGAACCGTGTTCGTACACATTGGAAAACGCTCAGGACGGTCGACAATAGCGGCCAACGACTGCCCCGGCCGTCTTTTTATCACTGACCAGTGCTCGAAGATTCAGTTTCTAGTGGACACAGGTTTCGATCTTTGTGTTTTCCCACAGTCAGCATTGAAGACGCTCTGCCGCGCAGTAGTAGACTGCAGTAGACCGTTTTTCGCGTTGGCCAGAGGTGGTCCCACTCTAAGATATAACATCTGAGAGAGTGGCACATGCTTTCATGAGTGGTTGGATCGCTCGTTTTGGGTGCCCCCTGAGAATAACAACCGATAGAGGTCGTCAATTCGAATCACATCTATTCAAGGAGCTTGCCAATCTTACCGGATCTAACCACCTAACCACTACGGCTTATCATCCCGCAGCAAACGGTTTGGTTGAAAGGTTCCACCGACAACTTAAAGCCGCAATTATGTGTTGTAACAACGAAAGTTGGTATGAGGTTCTGCCACTAGTGCTGCTAGGAATACGCAGCGCCTGGAAGGAAAATATTGCATCTACCTCAGCTGAGCTGTTATATGGCAAAAGCCTACGTCTACCTGGTGATCTTTTCTTGCCGTCCGCATCTGAAGTCACCGATTACAGTAGTTTCCTATCTCGGCTTCGCAGTCACGTGCGTGACCTGAAACCCTCTCCCGTTGTTCGCCATGGCACCTCTAAAGCCTTTGTTTATAGAGACCTTTCTTCCGCTGCTGCCGTCTTTGTTAGACAGGACGCTGTTCGCAGACCACTTAAGCCGCCGTTAATTACTATTAACACCGTTAGTTACTATACTAAGGGTAATTACTTCTGTGTATGCGTGTTTCCTGGACATGAGTCGGGCATTTTACCATGTGAATTATGAAATTATCTGGATAAAAATGCTCGACTCCAGTGTCCTAAAGGAAGTTGTAAATGTGGTAAGTACTGGTTCGGAAAACAAACAATTGCGTAACAACGGGTGACGCAACTTCTAATAAATATAAATTAGAGTATGGAAGTTGCCAGGGGGCTTGACGGACCTCTTCAGTACATCAACGGTCTGATAGAGGAGTTAAGAAGCACTATTATTGATGTGGTGTATGTGTTAACAATTTAAGTTACGCAGATGACATGTTGCTTCCCAACCCGTCGATCGGCGCGCTCGAAGAACTACTTTCATTTGGTAAGCTTTATGCTAACGCGCAACGATTGACGTACAATATCTCTTAAACTGATATGATGATCTCTAGAACTGGCATAGATCCGTCGAGTACTCTAATATGGTTCTGCAGTTGGGGTTGTACATCATTTTAAATACTTAGGTCACGTAATGACCGACGACCGGAAAGACGACATAAACATAAAGAGAGAATGGCTTTACAAGATGCAACCTGCTCGCAAGCAGGTTTAGCAAGTGTTGCGATGCTGTAAAAGTAACGCTATTTCAAGCTTACTGCAAGTGTTTCTACACTTTTCATCTCCGTACCAACTTCCTGAAAAGGTCGATAAGCACTATCAGTCGCGTTTGTGCAGCCCGTCGAACATGTTCGCCGAAGCGAGAGTCCCTGACTTCTGTCTCACCAGGACATGTGTCGCGTTTTTCTGTGCTTTCAGATAATGCCGTTCTCACGGCAGTAGTGGACGGGATGTACAGTCCTCTTTTTGTCTACTGCAACTGGGATGCAAACCCAAAATAACGTAGACTAGGTTTTCTTATTTTCGTCTTAGTATTTAGGTTAGTTTTATTTTATTGTAATTATTAGCTGGGGTAACTGGCTTCGCTCATCGAGTTTAAATGAGATTGTGTGGAATAATAGTAATCATAAACTTTAAAATATAAATGTATTTTAACTACAATTCGGAAGTATTTGAGACTGGGCTAAAAAATAGACTAAAATGACGTATTACTATAAAAACTAGTGTAGTAGTGTAGTCTTATAACCTGTACTGTAAACAGCTAAGTACATTTTGTATTCTAATTATTTCTTAATAAATATTTTTATTTCTTTTTCTAACATTTCATTTGACAACAAGTTCACATACATAACCTATACCTATACTAGATAGATATGTACCTATAGTAATATAACTACAAAACTAATATATAAACTGTATGTATGTATGTGTATTGCTTATAACAACTATCGGATATAACGTCGGCAACTATACGGTCCCTTCAATGACGCTATATCGGGTTTTGACTGTATAAGTCAAGTATTTGGCTCCATACATTCGCGGAACGTGTCTTTTGTGGATCAGTCGTGCCGTGAGTGTCCACGTTTCGCTCCGTAAGTCATCACGGGTAGGACGCACTGGTTGAAGACTTTTGCCTTCAGGCATTGTGGTATGGACGATTTAAAGACTTGACGTAGTTTCCTAAATGCTGCCCACCCCAACTGTATCCTCCTATCTATCTACCTAACTGCATCGTTTGTCCGAGATAAACATATTCTTGAACAATACCGAGAGTTGTTCCATCGACGATTACCGGTCTCGGAACGAGATCATTGAACATAACCTTAGTTTTGACCAGATTCATAACAAGACCTATACGTCTAAAGGCTCAATTTATTCACTCTAGCCTTGAAGTCATCCACATTGAAACACACCGGTAATACACAAGCCGGCAATTCCCTGTCTGTCCGCACTGGTGGATTATGTCCCATACACTCTTAGGAGAGTAAGCCTGAGCCCCTGCAGTGGGAACATGTATAGGATGATGATGTTGGAATGTTCTATTTTACCGCCTCCTTGTTGAAATACCTCTTCTACATGGAATAAGGATCTCAATTCGACATCTACAGTATGTGAAGGAAGGAAGTGGGAAATCTCGAATGACTAAAGAGATTTACTTACAAATCTCATGTGGATTCTTCAAAAAGTTTATCGATAGTAGATCGAAGTAATTGTACACAAGTAGGTACCACTGGTAGGTACATACATGACTGGTGGCAAAATAGGAGTACCTAATTTTGGGGATTAAAATTGCTTTATATTTGGCATGTTGGAAAAAAATACAAGTCTAAATATGCAAAAATAAAGTTAATACTACCGCATCCATTTCTTATTTCGGGAAGTCGATCGAAATGTGTAAATAATCGGACTAAAGGCTCAGTAGTCCGATAATCTATAATCACCTGCATCATCGGACTACTGATACTAGAGTGTTTTTATGTTAAACGATATCCGCCAATCAATTTTGATTCACTTCAGAGTTGACCTAAGTAAAAAAACAGCGCTTTTTCAGAAAATCAACAAAAACCAAATATGTATTTTAGGGGATGAATGCAGGGCAGTTGTTGAAGTCGGTTTCTCGTTCTTTTTCAACGCGTTATTAATTATATTATGTCCAGTAAGCACTATGGAACATTTGACTAAAAAATCAAAGTGGATGACACTAACAGGATTCAAGCCTAGTATAAATAGGTAAAATAAAAAACGATTTAAATTGATATATTTAATTCGCTATGATGTTTACTAGCTACATTATTTAAACCCAGCTCATACGCTATTTTATATTCATTATGCGTTAACCGGTGTAGAACTAAACCATATTTCTGTGAAAACCTTTTATCGCAAAGTTCACACGAGTACCTTCTCTCACCCGTGTGTGTCAAATTGTGACGAACTAAATGAGACTTTGTTGTGAACTTTTTATGGCATATTTCACAAGTGAACCTCCGTTCACCGGTGTGAATAAGCTTGTGTTCAAGCAAATGACACTTCTGTATAAAGATTTTATTGCAGACTTCACATGGGTAGCTTTTATCGCTCGTGTGGACCAGTCTATGTCGGACTAAATGTGAATTCACTGCGAATCTCTTACCACATATCTCACACGAGAATCTTTCTCGTATGTGGATTTGTTTGTGTTGTGTCAGATTAGATTTCAGAGTGAACTTTCTATCGCACAAATCACAAGGGTACTTTTCACCTGTGTGTATCAATTTGTGATGGACCAAACCAGACTTTTGTGAGAATCTCTTATCGCACACGTCACATTCGTACCTTTTCTCACCGGTGTGAATTAATCTGTGTTGATCCAAATTCGATTTCCTTGTGAACTTTTTATCACATATATCACAGGTGAACCTTTCATCTGTGTGTATAAAACAATGTTCAACCAAATGTGATTTGTGCGTAAACTTTTTATTACAGACTTCACAAGTGAATCTCTTTTCTCGAGTATGCGTCAGTTGATGACGTTCCAAATTAGATTTACGCGTAAACTTTTTATGACACATTTCACAAGAATATTTTGTATCTTTATGTACAAGCCTGTGGTCTACAAGATGGTTCTTGAAAGTGAACTTTTTTTGGCACACGTCACACGAATATCTTTTCTCACTGGTGTGTATAAGTTTGTGACGGAACAGCGCTAGTTTCTGTGCGAATTTCTTCCGGCATATTTGGCAGGAGTACGGCAACTCTCCCGTGTGCAGACTGAAGTGTTCCACCAGCTGCCATTTGAAGTCGAATTGTTTAGAGCAAACTTTGCACACATATTTCTTTTCTTCGCCTTTAATATGCTTCTGTATGTGAGAGACCAAATTGTGTCTTTCAGCAAATGTTTTCTCGCAGTAGTCACAAATGAAGCTGTGGTTGATGGGCATGTGTGGAATCCTCGTGCGGTCCCTACAAGCCATCGCTAAAGACAGTTCTGTAAAAAAATGTTGAAATTTAATCATCACTCAGGTCACCTGATGGTAAGTGACGATAAGGCCATTGGATGGTATACGCAGCAGCCTCAGCCTAATAAAGTGCAGGCTCTGCAATCTTTCATACCAGAACACAATAGTGCTATTAACAGTTGCAATTTGGCATCAGGCTAGCCAGGTGGACATAGAAAATACCAACGACCAAACCTAGTACTGATAAGTACGATAAGATGTTAGTCCAACCGTGTAGACATTGGAACACGGAGGTGGTACTTGTTTATCGTCACTTATCATCAGGTGAACCTGAACTATTACAAAAATATCTGAAATTCATTTTGAGTTAATACCTTTGAGTCTGTAAACTTCTGTCCTCCTCGAATATGTTATATAATAATTATGGCAATACCCACATAAAAACCATGCAGGCAAAAAAGCGTCAGTCACTTATGGTGGCAGACGTAACTTTAGTTGCATCAGCCACCATGGGGATAGAATTGGTGGGAGAAGACACGAATACAGGCACCTCATTATCTTTATTTAAATGTTTAGTAAATATTAGGTCCAAAATACCTCAGCATCTAAGAGCTGTTACACACTGTCGACAAAACATAGGCAGTCGACCAAGGGCATAAACTATACAAGTCTGAGTTGCCAGGGACTAGCTGACAGTACATAAAGACAAGTGTTTAATAAGTGCATGTTGCCAGTGATGATGTACAGAACCGAAATATGGTTCTTTACTGTTGACCGAATAAACAAGTTGCAATTGCAAGCACACTCAGCTAGCAATGCTCGGAATTTCTCTACGTGATTAAATGTGGGAAACTTGTACCGAGCCATCCCCTTACCTAGTTAAGGTTGTGGGGAGTCCCTGGGTGCGTTTGGGGAACGGTCAATGTGTCATACCATGGAGGAGGGTCATATTTTAAGCAGTGGACGTTCCCAATGGAGATGATGAAATATTAGGTGTGTCATAGTGGTTGTGATGTGATTTGAATATGAACATACCATCATTTTGTCTGATCTGAGGCACACAGAGCAAAACCTCAGGCCCTATCACTGACTCCGAGGTCTCCCCCACACAAAGACACCTGTAGAACTCTTCATTGTCTCTGCTCACTCCATCTTCACTCCTCTCATGCTTCATACATTCTACAGATCTGTTTTTTTGACTTTGGCAAGGTTGTAACAGCTTTGTGTAGATTCCTTTTGTTAGTGGGTCTGTGTTATATTCGAAGGCAGCATTTAGCTGAAAAATATTTGTACAGTCCTCTTACTTTTATATCTTAAAATGAGCAATTTCTACATGAATCTAAAGCTTAAGTCAGTCTGGACATATGGAATTGAACTATGGGGCAGTGACAGCAACACCAACATATCTATCCTGCAACGGATGCAGAACATGATTCTACAAAGCCATTGTTATGTTCCATGGTTCATTACCAACAAAGAAATTCATGACCATTTGGAGATGGATACGGTGAAGGAAGAGATTCTCAAACACACAGAAAACTACCGAGGGAGACTGAAACACCCCAACAAACTGGCTGCAGGGCTAACTGCGTCAAGTCTCCTAACTAAATTATATTGATATGAATTTTTTTGTATATCAGCCCACAGGACAGTGATAATGGATATACATTAATGTAACTGTAGTTTGTATATTTTTTCATCTATTTTTCATTTACCTACAATTTTCTTTCAACTTCAGAATTATGGCTTCAGCATGGAGGTGATGGTACTGCCAGTGTCAAGTAATGAGACTGTAGAATGTTAAAAAGGTATTCACAGAAAAAATGAAATATCTGGGAAAATTTTCTTTCACTAGCATTTTAAGTTGATATTTTTGACATTTTATGAATTTTTGTTATTATTTATGTAATTCTTAAACTTTAAACTAGCAACTTACAAAGTTCTTCAATAAATACCTGTAATTATAGTTTGACATAAATTAATGAGATGACTTGTGAATTATTTAATGACAAAATTATTAACATTGTACTAATTGACATGTGATGTAGACTAATTGTTTAACAATTAAATTCCTTATTAGATATGTTTATAATATTTGCACACCTGTGGACAGGTTAAGTACATCGAACTAATTGAAATTACTATCTAAACACCGTGTAAAAAAACCGATGTACTTGGCAAAGAAAAATTTTTCTTTCTTTAAATAATGTGAATTGAATAGTGGGCACGACCCCTACCATGCACCCAAACCCATCGTCACCCAGCATCACGTGAGATTGTGGTCGATCCCAAACCTGTATACGAATAAGCATACGTGTTCAATTGCTCGTTTTACAACATATCTGGCGACACCGTGAAGACAAAACATATTATGGTGTCGTTTGCTATGTAGGGTTTACGAGCCACTAGAAATATCTGTATCTCTGTATCTATTTGTAATTTAAATATGAATTATTTAATATCATACCTCCATATTAGAAATTAAATTGTTCCCAAATATCAATCAGAAATGGAATAAAATATAGCAATTTAATGCATAAATATAGGTCACTCACAATACGTCACAAATCACAAATTCGCTATTATCTTTTTATTTTGACAGTGACAGTTGACTAACAACTTGTGTGTGGCCAATTTAAAAAACACGTTTTTTCATTAAAAATATATAAAATGGCTAAAAGATCATTTAATATTAATATTGCTTTTCAACTTCCGTTTCACATAACTAATCGGGGGGAAATATATCACTATGTCAATGTCAGCCTTTTTATATCAGCATTTATGGCTTTGTCGTGTGGCAGTCAAACTTGTCATTTGGATTGGTGTTCGCCAGTAAGATGTTGTTACATAGGTAGATATTGCTGACCTTAGTCTTACCCTTAGTCGCTTCTAACGACCGATACCCGCTGGATAATATAGGATGCTCCCATTATAAACTTTGACCACTGGTCACTGCGTTGGGATTTTGTTGGGGTATGGAGAATGTTAAATTAAACAAAGATGCATAGATGTATTTTTTTTAAATAAATCAAAATATATTATTTTTAATAAGTATTCATTGATAGAATTCCATTTGTTATATGGAACATGGCGTCATCGAACGAAATTTATACCAGAGATGTTGTAAAAACAAGTAAATCATTTCCGTACCCAAAGGGTAACCAACGGTACCCTATTACTAAGACTCCGCTGTCCGTCTGTCACCAGGCTGTATCTCATGAACCGTGATAGTTGACAGTTGACATTCACAGATGATGTATTTCTGTTGCAGATGCTATAACAACAAATACTAAAAAACAGAATAAAATAAATATTTAAGGGTGCTCCCGTACAACAAACGCGGTTTTGTTTGGGTCGCGCGTTTTAATCTATTAGTAGCGCCATCTAGTCACGATTAGCAGAACTAAATCGAGGCGCATCGATTGTTTTGTGCATCTTGGTCACCCTATAGCTCATATACCCCATGGATATCGGTGTTGTCCTTCTGTTGGAATAAGTTGGTTACCATCGATTTTGGGTTAATATGGACAATCTTTTTTACTTTCAATTTGCTTTAATTAAAATGTAATTTAGGACTTATGTAAAATAAACTATCATTTAACTTCTCTTTTCATTCGGTGAAATTAAAAATAAATAAATTCCAGGCCGCTGTCTGTCTATCTGTCTGTGTGTCACAAGGCTGTATCTTTTGAACCGTCATAGGTTGACACATGAAATTTTCACAGAACGTGTATTACAATGGCTGCTAAAACAAATGTTGTTTTTTTTAAATAAGAAGCTTTAATGTAATTTCGCTGAAAAAAGTTTTGTACTAAATTTCTTCAACCACAAACTTCAACTAGAATTACTGGCTTTGTTCAGTAATTATGTAATGTCGCGACATGAGTTAATCACAATTTTCATTTTCAACCGACTTCCAAAAAGGAAGAGGTTTCAGTCTCAGAACTTTTGACTGGGTGAACCGATTTGGATGATTCTTTTTTATTTGAAAGCTGGTGCTTCCCGTGTGGTCCCATTTCAATTTATTCCAGTTTTGAGCATGGCATCCATGAGAAAACTATATAAATCTTAAACTTGCCTTAGTAAAAGTAGACTTTTAGGGCAATTGAAGTCGGTTTCCAGTTCTTTTTGAACGCATTTATTTGTTTGATATAATAAACTTCATAGGTGGTCCCATATAGTTTCTAGTTCTTTTCGAACGCGTTAATACATTATTCAATTAACACTATTTTTTATTATTGTTCAAAACGCTATCTAAGGACCATAAACTGCGTTATTTTAAAAAACTATGCAGAAAGAATGTATGGGAGCATTTTATTAGAATTCACGCTAATTTAATTGAAATTAACCCCTAAAAAGTTTCAGGAGGATTCCGTCACTTCCTCTATTTCGACTTCTACAAACTCTGTCATTGGCAAGTCGGCACCATGCTTCTCTTTCTTGAAATGACTCGCTTTATGCCTCCTCCAACTATACCTATAGCTAAACTTTTTATCACAAACTTCACAAGTGTATGGAGTCGGCTTCGGTTCAATTCTCGTTTTATTCTTGTGCGTCGCTTTGTGTCGTGTCAAACTAAACTTTTGGCTGAATTTCCTTTGGCAAACATCGCAAGAGAAAGGCTTTTCATTCGTATGTGTCCTATAATGGGCGAGTAAACTCGATTTTGTTGTGAAGTTTTTATGACAGATTTCACAGGAGTATTTGTCGTCCTCCATATGTATATCTTGGTGTTCGATCCAATCGGTCTTCTTAAGAAACTCTTTATTGCACAAAATACATGTAAACTTCTTCTCTATCGGATGCTTTTTCAACATATGTTTACTTAGACGCGGTTCCGAGTAAAATATCTTAGGGCAAACGCGACAAGGGTGCGGCTTCTTATTTAAATGTTTCCGTATGTGCGAAGCTAATTCGAATTTGAACACAAACTTTTTATCGCATTTGTCACAAGAGAATCTCCTCGCGCTCGAGTGATATTTAAGATGTTTCTTATAATAAACTTCAGTAGAAAACTTCTTCTGGCATATTTCACATGTATATTTCTTTTCTTCAGCATGCACTACTTCATGACTGACCACGTCGCTTTGACATTCAAACTTTTTATGACACACGTTACATGAAAACTTTTTATCCTCAATGTGCTCCTTCGTATGCCTATTTAACAATACCTTCGTAGCAAACTGTTTCTGACACAATTCACAGGTTTGCGGTTTCTTTTCAGCGTGCAATAAAATATGGTTCGCTAGGTGGGATTTGTAGACGAACCTTTTATCGCATTTATCACAACAAAATTTCCTCTCATTGCTGTGGTATTTCAAATGCCTCTGATAGTAAAGTTCTGTGAGAAACTTTTTATGGCAAATAGCACAAGAATATTTCTTCTCGCCGGAGTGAACTTCCTCGTGTTTAGTCACATCGCTTTGCCACCTAAACTTTTTGCCGCACTTATTGCATGGGAACTTTTTAACGTCAGTATGTTTTTTAATGTGTCTCGCTAAGAGTAATTCTGTACCAAAAACTTTATTGCAGTATGAACATAAAAATCTTTTCTCCTCCGCGTGGATTTGTACATGTGTATCTAGCTGAGATTTGTAAATAAACTTCTTGTCACATATCTCGCAAGAGAAACTCATATCTCTAGTGTGATATTTTAAATGTCTCTCGTAGTAAGACTTTATTGTGAACTTTTTATCGCACGTCACACATGAATATTTTTTCGCCTCGTGTATCATCCGGTGGCGCATCAAGAGCCATCTCTTTGTGAACTTTTTATTGCATATTTCACAAGAATACGTTGTCCCGCTGTCGTCCGGGTGAATTAACATGTGTCTAGTCAAGCTAGTGATTTGACGGAATTTTTTATGACATATATCACAAGAATACTTTTTGTCGGCGAGGAAATATTTTGTGTCATTATTGGTTTTAGTTTCCGTTTGGTTATTGAAGCAGTTTTGTGCGGACGTATTTTCTTCATTTGCAAATGTTGGTGATGCATCTGTAAATAAATTAAATTTGTATTTATTTATGTTGCAATGTTGTGTTGCATTTAACATCTATATTTTTAACACCTCTGAGCATTAATAACTGCATGTCTGGGCTATCAATCTGCAGGTCCCGGGTTTGATTCCCAATGGGAGTCCCTATCGTTATTAGGTTTGGTTGGTGGCAGTCGGCTGCCAAACAGCTGTGTTAATAGCACTGTTGTGTTTTGGTAGGTACCACAGAGCCAGTGTCTCATTAGATTGATAGTTGTGAGGTCGCTTACCATCCTTCGGCTGTTTTGTCACTTACCATCAGGTGAGATGAACCATCTCCATGTATGTCTAGGTCTACTTTATTTTCTGTATCTAAGCTCTAGTGTGAATGACGGCAGAAATCTCTTTAAAGTTTATCCAGCAATGAACATATTTATTTAAATTTTAAATGACATCAGCATATTCCATAAATCCAAACATATTTTTATTTCTGTTAGCAATTTCCTTTTTTATATATTTTTTTTCCATTTGTATAATGTAATTGTTCCAATGTAATGCAATCTATTACTATTAATCATTACCATTGGCATTCAGTGAAGGAAAACATCGTGAACAAACCTGCACACTCCTGAGAAGAAATTCACAGGTGTGTGTGAAGTCTACCAATCCGCACTGGGCCCGCGTGGTGTACTATGTCCCATACACTCTCTGTAGGAGAGTAGGACTGAGCCCTGCAGTGGGACATATATAGGCTGATAATGATGAATGCAATCTAATGTAAATTTAATTGTTGATATATTAATTAACTTACTGATGTTAAATTTAATCTGGTCCCCACAATACAGGCACAGCCTAATGTTAAAGTCATGATGTAATTTTACAATTTGTTTGCTTACACCTGTGGCCCGTCTGCTCACCTGCTTTCCTTGCTAAGTTTCACTCATCGAGATCACTCGATCTGTGAGTGTGGACTTGAGAAGGGAACCTTAGATCACCTGTTTTTGAACTGTCCTAATCTGTCTGTTTCGCTCTAGGAGAATATCAATTATTTACTAACTTTAGTTAATACCCTATTTGTATATAATCTGTGTAAATTTATAACTATTAATAATATTAAAAAGTCTTTTATATATATTATAGTTTGTGTCTATTTATGTTGGTTTTGTTGTAAAAGTACTTGTATTTATTCCTCATATTTTCCACTACCTAACTTTAACCAGTCCAATTATTTCCCTTTTCCTCTTTTCTATTAATACCTTTTTAACAATGTACAGTCTCTTTACTTGACACTGGCAGTACCATTGCCTCCACAATGAATATATAATTTTGAAGTTATTGATAGCAAAGAAATTACCATTCCGCTCATCTTCAGAAAGCACTTCCAGTTTTACATTTGCGACTTCACATCCAAGTTGGGGAGCCTGTTCTGGATATAATCCTTGCTCGTCCCTTTCTTCATCCTCATCGTCAACTTTTTCTATTTTTATGTAGACAGTGTTAATTTTATAACCACTCTGTGCTGCATCGGTGACACCTCCCTTATTACTGGAGCTCGTGCTATCCCAGTCAGACATGCTGTGAGGAAAAGAAATAGAATTATTATCATTCTGTCTGTCAGTCAAGGCCTATCAGGAACTATTAATTAGAAATTAATATTGAATACTCAAGTCTGTATTTTATTTCAATTATATTCAATGATCAATTATTTAAAATGAATATAAAAAAATTAATGGCACTAGCAACAGTCACCATTGCAGGCGAACCATTTCTTTCAATACACAGCCTAATTACTTGTTTGTTACTAATTACTGCTGCAGAGATAGCCAATTTACTTACACTAAGGCAGACTTATTATACTGTTATAATTTTGTTTTAAGTCATGCCAATGGGTGGCTAAAAATCTGATGTAAAGCTTATGAACATTTAAAAAGTGGACAAAAAAGAACGCTTTGCTTCAAAAGCCCAGCTTTGATCATTAACACTAGCTTAGGAAACATGTTGTCTGCACAGTGCACAAATGCATTCATGACCCTCTTACCTCCTTTCGTAAATGATTCCCGATCGAACTACCTTGTATGTAATTAAAGCATGACTGAAGGCTCTAAATCAAACGTAAGAAAGGCACAGCGAAAAAATTTATTACACTCGACTATTAATATATTATCACAAAACTACGAATTAATGTTGAAGTTGAAGTAGGCAGAGACGAAAGCTCACAAAAATATGTCATGTCAATGACATTCAGCTTTTTTAATACAACGCCATTTGAAAATTGAGTTTGACTTGGGATACTTGCTTACTTTGGCCATGGCACCAGAGTTATATTTACATTTTATTAGATTGCCTATAAATTTGCCCTAAATAACTTTGACTCATTGTTTCTTGATTACTGAAATACACACAGTGTAGATAAACAATAAGTGAAAGAGATATCTATTTTTAATTTTATGCACCCGATTCTATGTTCAGACGTAGGGTTACACTCTCGGGGTTACACTGAATATATTTATTAAAATGGTAACATTATTGGACATTTCGATATGACGTATGTTTTATTTAAGTAACCATGAGGATTCTTTCTTGGTAGTTTCTTGGCGCGAACTTGGGAAATGGTGGTTCATTGCAATTTTAGTAATTCATTAATAATACTGTTATGTTATTATTATTAGTAGTAGTAGTACATAGTTTTAAAAAATCATGCTTGGCTATGGCCCGCAGTAAAAACCCCTTTCAAAAAGGAGAATTTAAAAAATTTAAATAATAATAATAATAGTACTGTTATGTGTGTTTTTTGTGTTATAATGGTGTGATATAGTGCAAAAAGTGTCACAGTTGGTGTTATAGTATTGATTACGCAAAATTGTGAAGGTTTCGACGCGATCGAAAGGGTTTACCATGTCGAGTACATTCGGCATATGGATTCTTTCGAATAATGTTGAAACCAAGGCTGACCTTTGAAGTTCTCGACAAAACAAGCGATAGAATGTACACATTATACATTTTATTGAGAAAACTGAAGAAAATATATATTCAAAGTAGGCTGTATGGCTTTGTTCCATTGCCTTCCCATTCGGGAGAATTAAACTACTACTAATATAGTAACTATGACAACTTGCTGACGTTGCTGACAACAGCTAGACAACAGTGTGAAAATAAGATAAACAAAAAATCAAACAAAAAATTAAGAAGTGCGCAGGATATCTACCTACAATTAGTTGAATTTTTTTCTGATTGGGTTGGTGTACGGAACGAGAGTGCGGCAACTTCATACAAGCGCTCCGAAACGCCCGCACACAAGCTCGTAGTTCACCTACATTAGCACACATAAAAAGCGCGGGAAAGGAGAACACGATAACGCGGGCCGTCTTTGTAAACGCGGATCGGGCAAATGCGGGGCGGGTGGGGGCGCCGGTGCGGCATCGGCTCGTCGGTCGCCTCGTCGGGCTGAGGAAAGTCCGGCCTTACGCCTTAGCGCCCCGCCCACTATTGTGCACACCAACCCACAGAGCAAAGAGTAGAGTAATAATAGGGAGTAAAGAGTGGCAACTCAATGGTCAAATATGCATCTATGGAAACAGGTGCCATCTATAGCACGACTTCTGAACTAAAAGCACAGGCAGTACATACATACCTATAGCTATAGACGCTATAGCTAACCTATAGCGGTGCCTATAGGATATACTGCATTGTATAGGTCCTTTACTACAACACTTTAATCAGTTTCTCACAAGGTAGTTTGCTGTTTATACCGATGAAAATCAGTCAAATATAGCAACGGACTTACAGTCATGATTTGAGGCACAGTAATGTTGTGATTTCTTAACTTACGGAGCTATCACTCAACTAAATTGACCGAATATTTTCCTCATTTTGTTCTGAAGCTGAAAATTGTATTTTGCTACCAAAGACCAACCTATAGAAAAAATTTAGTTACATTTATGTATTGAAAAATTAATTGTAACTAACTTCACACTAAATGAATTTGGATAAAAAGGACAAGACTCAGATTGTCCGTAAGAAAAAACTTATTTAAAAAAACTTTCTATGGAATTCAATAACAATAAGATATAAATTTCACGAAAACTAATGTGAGGGGTTTGTTTCTGCATTAGGTTTTTGTTTTGAGCTTATACTAAGAATAAAAACCACTATATTACAAAATTCAGAAAAGGTTGGTTTATTTAATAACAAAGATTACACAGGTCAACAACAAACATTGTTATATTCATTACAGGGTTCGAGGATATATATCAAATGTTTTTTAACAATATATTTCAATACAAAAATGGTTTAAGAAATTAATATTATTAAGTAATTTTTAGCGTTTTGTATTTCTTCTAGTATTTTCTGCGTAGACTTCAGAAATTATTCCACGGGAACCACTCAATGCATGAGGTTAAAAAGTATACTACATCCTTTTGCTACCTTAGGCTACCTACGCGCCAAATTTCATCACGATTGGTAGTACCGCTCAGGCAGTAAGAGGTAACAAACAAACTCACTTTCGCATTTAGTACATTGGATTAGCACAGTATGTCAAAGTTTGCTTCACCCTTGCTGTGTTTTTCGTTTCAAATGTTTGGTTGATGGTATAGGCAGCATATCTTTCTGGTTTCTACAAAGACTGGCAGCAGCATTTACCTATGTAACAATAACATTTTACTGCGACCACCAATCCGCCTTCCAAGCGATGTAATTACGGCAACAGTGGACTACGTGGTGGATTATGATGACAGACTAAATCAAAACATCCAGAGCTCATAATCAACATTTAAACAAACGTACTAAACGTGAATGAATATGAAATTCTCTAACACACTGTAAATATAGTTTCAAGCACAATCTTTTAAAATGGAATACCTCTTTTTTTGCTCTAATCATCATCATTTTAGGTAATTACTTGTTAATACACAAATTAAGTATGAAAGCATTTTGTTTCGATTCACGTTAAGTTTACAAGTTCTGAAAAAATTTATCTATACAATAACATGAAAATTGAATATTGAGTAATCAACGCCGTTCCTACTTATTTGTTTTATGCTTATAATAATAAATTTGAGCTGCCTTTTTTATAGTATCCTCGCCGTCGTAAGTAAGTTTACCTTGTAATATTCTATTTACCGATCTGCACCAACTATTAATAATTAAAGTAATGCATGTGTCAACAAAACATTGCTTTACTTTGTCTTTATGGTTATCACAATCTATAAAGCCAAAATCAAGTAAATAATTCAACAAAAGCTGTAATTCTTCGTTTGATCCCCTTCTTATAACATTCACTATTCAAAAAAGCAATTGTTGTCACCTGTATATCCTGAAAACAAGCTATCAAGCAGTAGGAGGGATAGCAAAGCCACTTTTTATTTTTCGTGTACTCTTTGGCTCGTATGTATTTGTACTGCTCATCGTCCGGATTGCCTTCTAACTTGTTCTTACATACTTTACATCCCTTCACTACTTTTTGCAAACATTTCATCAAGGCCCACCCGCAGACGAAATTTCTTTGATCAGCCCCTGCATCTCTAATATTTCTAGTGCTTTGTATAGCACTCAGAGGCTGATCTATAACAATATTTTGGGATTGCGAGGGAGCATTACTATTTTCTTTGTTTTTTATAAAAAAGGATAGAGACTGCAGACATTTGTTTGAATCATCTTCACAATTTGCGTTAATAGAGTGGTTTCCACTGAAGTTGTTTAGTAACAATGTTTTGAATGCTCCCTCAAATCCCACACAGTTGGGTGAAATATTTCTAGCACCCAAACTGCGAATACTTCCGAAAAAGTTTTCGAGTGGGTCTTGATTGAAATTTCGTGTTAATATTGCATCAATAAGATACTTTTTTGACAACAATTGCCAAATTGATTTGAAACCTTCTATTGTCCTTATCATGTTATTAATACTTGGTACAGACTTAATATTTCTTTCCTCACCACTTTTATTAACAATAAATTTTACTGTTTTAAACATTTTTAGAGCTTCTTCCCACAGCTGGTGATGAGGAGAGTTTCTTTTTACAGCAGCTCTATAAATTTTTCCATTAAGTGGCGCAAAACTTGCTGCATTAAAGGTGTCAAATAACTTATCAACTAACAAAACAAATGGTATCAAATCCCGGCATTCTGAGGGTATTTCTCCTTTTGCAGCTAAACAATCCGCAGCCACTGCCATACTGTGACTCAATACTTGAGTCGCATTTTTTACCCTCATTTTTTTCAATTTGCCGGGATAGATATGTTCTTCAGTTAATTTGGGCAGAATACGCAATTCGCCATGTGACCTGTCGGCTTCATAAACCCGCTGAAAATGTTCCCATTTTATAATTTTTAATTTATTTTCGTGAAAATATTGCATGTCTTTATTTAACAAATTATTCCTTATTCCTTTTATCAAGTGAGGAACATCAAACAGCGGTATTATGTCTCTATCATTTACTCTAATAATATCGGTTCGCCATTCCTTTCCTGCTTTAAAATAGTCAGCTTTAGCTTCAGCAATTAAACTATTTATTGTGCTGACATTTGCCGAACTTTGGTCACAGACAGTTGCTATTATATTTAAACCAGTAGCTTGTATATTAGTTATTACATCTTTTAAAACTTCTTTTAATTTTGGTACTTTCAATGTTTGTGTAAAATAGTATGCTACTGGTTGTTTGAAATTTTTTTTTATCCCCTTGACCATGAACACTAAAACGTGATTTGCGATGTTAGCCGTCTTTTGATTTCCATAGCTTTCAAAGCCTACAAGGTCGTCTGTGTTAACATTGTAAAGAATTTGTGGAGTAATTGACATTTCATCAAATACCAATGTACACAGACGATCTTGTGGCAACATTTTGGATACAGTGGTCTTTAATTCCTCAAAAACTAATTTATTTATCCCTGGTGATATTTTCACTTGAGCAAGCACGGATTTCAGAATTTTTTGAGATGGCAATGTGAAGTGCTTACACATCAGTTTGTAGCATTTAGGGCTTTTTTTATATAATGACAGTGATAATATCTTTTCATCTAACGTAAATCTATGCCCCTTCTTTTTCTTCTGACCTTCTATACATTGCATCCTCGTAAACAGCCTAGCAGGTTCAGACATATGTTCCGTCAATTTCTCAAAATTTCTCTTCGCAGAAAATTTTTCAACACGCTGAAGACGCAACTTGAAACTTTTGACTTTTTGGCGCAATCTTCTTATTTCATTTTGGTGTCGCCTTTCTTTAATTGCACACTTTGTATTTGTCTTTTTCAGCAGATACTCGAAAGTTTTATCTGGAAGTTTATAATTAAAAGTTTATTTCTATACTTAACAACCAGGTTGTGTTATTGTATTGTTAAGAGCATAAATCTGGTGATGTAGCTAGATGTATCTCAACAACTCTCATCGGAAGCCTATTTGTGAAGTGGTTGAAGTATACCAATTTTTTCTTCTTCAATAAATCAATTATTAACACCCCACAAAACATGTACATAAAATAATTACCCATCAACAATGTTTAATATATATTTATATATGTTATACATTTAGAAGCTCGTATAGTTTAATACTGTGGGTACAACTTTAGGACGCTATTTTAAGGACGGAAAAACTCTCATACTTTAGTGGCTCAGGCCATCAATACAGATCTCGTCTACAACTTGTATAAGTAATTGTTCTAGCTAGTTTTTATAGTTGATTTTTAGTTGTATTAATCTTTAAATCTTGTTAACAACACTAAAATTCGGCCATGTGCGTGTCGGACTCGCACACGAAGGATTCCGTACCATTATCTATAAAAATGGCAAAAACTGATGTCTGTTGTAATTTTTTTAAATTTAATTATATATTTTTAAAGTCAATATGTAGCCTAATATTCTGTGAATATTTCAAGCATCTACCTGTTGCCGTTATCAATATCGAGCAAAAACTAGCAAAAAAATCGCGTTTGTTATATGGGAGCTCCCTTTCATATTTATTTTATTCTGTTTTTTAGCATTTTAAATATACCTTACCTTTATCAAATTTGGTTTTTCCATTTTGATCATGAAGCTTTTCACCAAATGGGAAGCATGTCGTTGAAGTAGATCCACATGGCACTGGAAATACTGTTGAATCAAATGCAGATCTGGATGGGCCAGGTAAGTTTTCTGAATCAAATGTAGACATAGCTCCAGATCTAGATGGGCCTGGTACATTAGTTATATCAACCATAGGTCCAGCCTTCAATGGTTCTCTTCTGGGAACACAGTAGCTATGGTCCGTTTCCACAAAGGTTTCAACTGATTGCTTTACACCTGTAATATAGTACAATAAATATATTTTTCTCATGTTCAAGTGGTTATGCCCCTCACTACTCAGTTTCCATCAACACAGCAACTATTTCAGATAGTTTCCAAAAGTAATAATATTTCATACTGTTTAAACTTATACATTTTCTGTACAGTTTTTAAGTAGAAAAGAATTTATTTTCTTACTTTTGAATCACACCTCAAGCCAAATTTATTTTATTGATATTTATTTATATCCTGTAATAAACATAATCCATTTTCAAAGAACCTTGTGTGTTATTATTATTAGCATCTAAAATACCATACTTGGTATTGTCAATTTTTAGGTTTACATATATTGTTAATAAAGATGATGTAACATGATACATTTTTTATGGGACAAAATACTGACATGGACTATTTCGATAAATTAATCATTTAATTAGTGAAATAGTAACAGCCTAATGCATCTGACTTAACACTAGACTAGATGAATTGCATAGACTATTGATAGTTAGTAAAAACATCTAAAAAAACAGACTCTTATTGATTGTGCCTTATGTCCAAACACAATAAGCTCAAAATTTACTCACATTTTAAATGAACTGTTGGTACAGCTGACCAAATAAGACGACCCCCAGTTGTCTTACATGCTGAATCAAAATGGTGATCACATATCCTTTTGTTCCTATGTATCTTCTTATCATCATGTCCTTTTAAGTTGTCGCCAGCAGCGGATATCCAAGCAGCAAACAAATCAGGATATCTCTCAGGATTTGGGAACCGATGTAGGGGTACACCATGTGTAACTGAAACAGGATGTACTTAAATATATTGTGACCGTCAGCCTCATGCTCATCTTCAGCCCCTGTTGGCTTTTTCCTACTGGCATAACTCGGTAGTATGAAATAGGTTGTCAAGTACAATGGCTCTTTTTAACCGACTTCAAAAAAGGAGGAAGTTCTCAATTTGAGGGGTATGTTTTTTTAATGTTTGTTACCTCAGATCTTTTGACTGGGTGAACCGATTTCGATGGTTCTTTTTTTATTTGAAAACTGGTGCTTCCCGTGTGGTCCCATTTCATTTTGGTCCAGTTCTGACAATGGCATCCATGAGAAAACTCTAAAACACTGTACCTTCCATCTTTATGTTACCATATCTAACACAAGAGGGAGGGTCTTTGTTAGAGTCACACAGTGGATGTTCTAAGTATACGTAAGTACAAGTTGGAATGTTGAAGGGTGTAAGACTGCCACACTGTGTAGTGACATGTAGATACCGGCACCAAGGTCTGAAGGTGATCATACTAGCTCTAAAATTAGAAAGTCTTATAGACATTTTAGAACTAGGTAGAGGAAGAGACAATGTCCAGGACGGATTGGGTGCTACTGTTCCTAGACCCCTGGGTTGGGGTGCACAAAACGGGGCGCTAAAGCGGAAATTTTCTAAGTTTTCTTCTTCAGCGCCCCCTTTTGAACACCTTAACCGATCTTTCCTTATGTAGAACATAACCAATAAACACTTACCTAAAGGATCACAGCGAAATATACAATATCTTTTCCGGAGTCCACTCATGGTTAGAAAAGTTAACACAACCGTAACTATTAACAAAAACAAACAAATGAAACGCAACAAAAACTTAACAAATACAAAACAAAACTTGAAACACAACAAAAAAACGAAAACAAAGGAATAACAAAGCAATAATAACTGAAATAATCTTGAAAAACAAATTCGCATCAACTTTCCGAAAGCTAGAGTGAGTTGAACTGAGTTGACATTGTCAATTTCCGCAGACATAGAGACAGCACTCAAAATGGCGGCTAAAGTTTCTCAATTCATTGACTTGGTGGCGCTGTCGGCGGCGAAATTAACGTTAGTTCTAAGTGTGCCCCCCCTGCCACAGAGGTGACATGTTTGATCGACAGTCGACACTTGATACTACGAGTGTAGTACGAAAAACAGGTAACTTTTGGTTACTTTTTAAGTTTTATTTATTGGATCTGTCATTTTATAGAATAACATACATCAAGTGAAACGGAAGGTACGGTAGCCCTATGTTCCTTACTGTAGCAACGCAAAACATTTCTGTATCCTTCTCCCATCTATCCATCCATGTATTTCTACTAGAACCCTTACAATAAAGCATAATATTATTATTATAGTAGAAATACGTGGATATGTATTGCTCCTGGATGAAATATATTGGGGCAATCACAGAGCACTAAGAAGCACTTTTTAGTGTTCTGTGGGAGCAATAGACGGACTAACCCCTGAAAACGTATGTAAAAGGTAACTTTTCATAACAAAAGGTTACCTTTTTGTCACAGTATGGTAACTTTTGACTATGGCGCGTTGGCATCACTGACGATAAGACACCACTTTTGCTGAATCATCAAGTTAGAAGTTGCTTTGTTTCTATTTTGTTATAACAGAACCACGTCATACGTGTAGAGTATATATGTGGCGACTGATACCACAGATCACTGTGGAAATACCTGATACCAACACAAAGCCGTCGGAGTGGCCGGAGCGTGCGGTTGCAAAGGAGTTGGTGATCGGACCAGAGATGATGCAGGCTGAACCAGATGCTGATGGTATGTGATCCATATCACACAATATTATATCTGATTTTAGGGTCCCGTTCTTCAGGGCTTAGCAAAATGTAGAAATAGAATTTTATACAATAATAATAATTAAATGTCTAATTTTATACTATAATCTAAAACACAGATATTCAAACTTTGTAATGTTTATCTTCCAGTATCTAACTCAGTCTCAAATCACCATCAAACTGTGTAGCTAAGTGTCAACATGTTTAAAAATAGAATCGACAGAAAAACAAAACTCAAGGACGCAGGCGATATCAGTTGCATCAGCTTCCTGCCTAATTTGCAAATAGTATATAGGCTGTTGATGATGATGATGACAAGATATAAGGCTAATTATAACTAGATGGTGATATAGTTCACTGAACCTTGTTAGAATGGAGTTTAGTGCAATGACAAGTCAGTCATTGACAATCAAAGACATTTAATATTTAATAGACCGGACAAAGCAAACAAACATTTTGATCCTAAACTTATTACCAATTGGTAATAAGTTACTCAATCTAGTGTCACATCACGTCACGCGACCGTACAAGACATTTGACATACCGTTGACTTTTGAGATCAAAATGTTTATATGAAACGTTTCTCAATGACCGCTCTATAACCTATTACTATATTTAAATCTCTCTGTTGACAATACACTACAAGGGGATAGTATTTTACCTCCTCTTGTTACTGAATGTAATGTTTCACATCCGCAGGTGTTGTGACAGAGTCTGCACATGAAGACCACACACGGACATCAGTGCCCACAAGTGATCACAGCTTTGTGTGTGATCATTGTAACCTATCGTTCACCACCAAGCGCTGCTTAGTAGACCACATCCAAGAACATGAACAGACTAATTACACAGAAGATCATTTTGATGAATATTTACTACTACGGTCAAGAGAAAAAAGATTTTCTTGTGAAATATGTCTTAAGGAATTTACTCAAAAGAGTAATTTAAAGAGACATTTGTTAATACACACTGGTGAGAAAAGGTTCTCATGTGAATTATGTTACCAAAAATTTTCTCGAAAACACAATTTAGATAGACATTTCTCTCGTCATAATAAATTTATTAAAATGGAAAATGTATGTACACATTCACTAGTACACTCAAGCGAAAAAAGGTTCATTTGTGAACTTTGTCATAAGATATTTACTGAAAAGGAAAATTTATATAGGCATTTACTAAGACACTCCAGTGAGAAAAGGTTCTCTTGTGAACTATGTCATAATAAATTTACTAAAAAGGAAAAATTACATAGACATTTACTGAGACACTCCAGTGAGAAAAGATTCTTTTGTGAACTATGCCATAAAAATTTTACTAAAAAGGAAAATTTATATAGGCATTTAGTAATACACTGCAGTGAAAAAAGGTTCTCTTGTGAACTATGTCATAAGAAATTTGTTAAAAAGGAAAATTTATATAGACATTTTCTAGTACATACAGGTGAGAAAAAGTTCATTTGTGAACTTTGTCTCCAGAAATTTACTGTAAAAGAAAATTTAAATAGTCATTTACTAGTGCACTGTGATAAGAAAACGTTATCTTGTGAATTATGTCATACGAGATTTACTACAATAGAAAATTTAAATAGACATTTACTAGTACACTCTGGTGAAAAAAGGTTCATTTGTGAATTTTGTCATAAAAAATTTAATAAAAAGAAAAATTTGTATAGACATTTACTAATACACGCCAGTGAGAAAAGGTTCTCTTGTGAACTATGTCATAATAAATTTACTAAAAAGGAAAATTTACATAGACATTTACTGAGACACTCCAGTGAGAAAAGATTCTCTTGTGAACTATGCCATAATAAATTTACTGAAAAGGAAAATTTATATAGGCATTTAGTAATACACTGCAGTGAAAAAAGGTTCTCTTGTGAACTATGTGATAAGAAATTTATCAAAAAGGAAAATTTATATAGACATGTATTAGCACATTCAGGTGAGAAAAAGTTCTTTTGTGAACTTTGTCATAAGAAATTCACTAAAAAGAAAAATTTTAATAGACATTTACTTGTTCATTCTGGCGATGAAAGTTTCTCGTGTGATTTATGTCATAAGACTCCAAATTGAAATAGATATTGACTAGTACACTCAGGTGAGGTGTGTCTAATATTTTTTTACAGATAAGAGAAATTTACTATAAGTTTTAGTGAACATAATATGTACATGTACAACACTACCCAATTACACACTGTAAGAAGATTATCTTGTGGATAATATCGTATGAAATTTACGAAAACGGAAAAATTAAATATACATGTACTTGATCTAGGACTGCTATAAGAAATTTCTTATAGAAATAATCTGTTCCTTTTGTATATATTTTCTCTGTATTTTGTAAATATTTTATGTGGGAAATAAATTGTTTAAATTAAAGTAAAATAAATAAAATTGAAGATATTGACTAAATATTTCTAACTTTATATTCTTGTGTTATATTTCTAACTTTATATTCTTGTGTTATATTTCTAACTTTGTATTCTTGTGTTATATTTCTAACTTTATATTCTTGTGTTATATTCCTAACTTTATATTCTTGTGTTATATTTCTAACTTTATATTCTTGTGTTATATTTCTAACTTTATATTCTTGTGTTATATTTCTAACTTTGTATTCTTGTGTTATATTTCTAACTTTATATTCTTGTGTTATATTTCTAACTTTATATTCTTGTGTTATATTTCTAACTTTATATTCTTGTGTTATATTTCTAACTTTATATTCTTGTGTTATATTTCTAACTTTATATTCTTGTGTTATATTTCTAACTTTATATTCTTGTGTTATATTTCTAACTTTATATTCTTGTGTTATATTTCTAACTTTATATTCTTGTGTTATATTTCTAACTTTATATTCTTGTGTTATATTTCTAACTTTATATTCTTGTGTTATCTGTTAAACTGCTTTGCATGCGCAGTGTTAGCTATAAAACTTACTAGTGTTTTAGTTTAAATTTACTCAGTTAAGTGAAATGTTAATTTCTTTGAGTAAATAAATGTCTTTAAACCCAAACCCATATTTTGAAAATATAGTAGGTATATACAATACCAAGAAATATACATAAAAAAGAAAATTTTGTAAAGTAATAATAATAAGAAGTATCTTTATGACATTTTGTTAATGTAAATTGTTTATATTTTATTTTGATCTGGTAACAATTACTCTTCATTCATATTCATAAGTCAATAATATACTTTAAGTGTTTAATCGAATAAAAAATTAAATAATCGTAGTCTTCAATTTACTAAATTAATGTAGTATTTATGGCACTTCATCAACGCATGTTGTTTTGTCTTTTAAGTAAAGTCGCATTAATGTTTATATCATTTGTAATTATTGACGAATTTATAAAATAAATTTCATTGATTATAATTAAAAGGAGACTGCTTGGTACCCATTGTTAGGGTTCCGTAGTCAAACAAGGAACCCTTATATAGCTTCTCTCGGTCCGTTTGTCCGCGAATACCCGTATCCGATAACGTGGTCGTATAAAAATCTTGAAGTATATTTTTTAGGGTGGCTCCTATACACGTTACTTGGGGATGAAATATTCAGAAATATTTTATTCGCCTCTATCCCATTGTGTGGGGTATCTTTGAAAAGTGTATTGAATATTTTCCGATTTGTTAAATGTTGATTAGTGATTATTTTTGTCAGACCCAAGCTTCCCACCAACTGCTTAACTGTTCTTTTAAATATTTGAAAAAATTCACAGTAAAGTTGTATTTTACATATGTATTGAAGCTAAAGGGAAAACTATCACGACTTTAGGGTGAGGCCAAACGAGCGTAATTTTGTGAGTCGTGAGTCGCAGAACTTCGGTCGCAGAAAATCTGCCTTCCAGAAATTCTGTTGGACTGCCAGACGAGCGCATTTTATTCAGTCACTATCCAACTTTTAAAGCAGATGTTTGTGTCGTGCGATGGAACCGTTGAAAATTTTGTGTATTTACGAAGCATATTTAGAAGACAAAGAAGAAGATAATGTCTAGAAAGATAATGGCTAGAAGAAAATATATACCTGACTGACGCTTTGCTCGGCCCGTGTCGCCCCTCAATTCGGTCGGAATAATGCGCGTGAGTCGGCAGACAACTCATTTTGCGTTGCCGTGTGAATCAAATAGGACTTTTGTATGAAACCGAATGTAACAGATTTTCTGCGACCGAAATTCTGCGACTCACGACTCACAAAATTACGCTCGTTTGGCCTCACCCTAAAATGTACTTGGAGTGGTCAAAACGAATGTTTTTTACAACTTTCGTTTAAATTTTTTCATTAAACTATTTTAACTACGGAACCCTACACTGCGCGTGGCCCGACACGCACTTGTCTGCTTTTTGTGTTATAGTGCAAAGTGTCACGGCCGGCGTTATGGTATCATCGTCAGCCGGGAAACGTCCACTGCTGGACATAGGCCTCCTTCATAGTATGCCACATTGACCTGTACCAAGCGACTTCCCGCGGTCGTCGGTCCATCTAAGTAGGGAGACGGCCCAGTAGACGCTTCCCGGTATGTGGTTGCCAATAGACTCCCCATCGGTTATAGGTTCTTCGAGCGAAGTTGCCTGCCCATTTCCACTTCAGCTCATTGACTCGTCGAGCTATGACGGTGACCCTTGTTCGTCTACGGATTTCCTCATTCCGTCTCGTTCGTTCCATTCGCGTTTCGATTAAATGAATGTTTCGATATGCTCATCGCCCCATCGCTAGAAAACACCTAAAAAAGTAGTACATACCAAAACTAGTGATATACTTGCTCAGTGACCAAAACCAGGGAAATCAGGCAAAGGCAAAACACCATACAGCCATGTCTTAGATAATGATATTCTCTCTTAGAATTTTAAGGTTAGAAACAAGGCCGAAGTCATTTCTTCAGTTTTCTCAATGAAAAGTGTAATGTGCACATTTTATCGCTTGTTTTAACGATTCTTGACGAGGATTTCAAAGGCCAGCCTTGGTTTCAACATTATTCGAAAGCATCCATACAGATGTACTCGACGTGGTAAACCCTTTCGATCGCGTCGAAACCTTCACAATTTTGCGTAAATGATACTATAACACAGTCCGTTACACTTTTTGCACTATAAGACAAAATAACACCCAACAGTAACCAATTAACAAATTTTAATGAACCACCATATTTCAAGTTCGCGCCAAGAATCCTTAAACCATAGAGCTTTTTGATAATATACTCCACAGAGTCTGTAGTCTGTACACCAACAAAGAGATTCTGAGAGTCTGAAATTCTGAATTATATATAATATATATTAGTCTGTGGTGGGAAATGGTGGGAATTAGACGAAATTTAAACAAAACTTTATATTGTGAATTGATTACTTATGAAGTATATCCGATGTGAAAATGACGAAGTCGTGTTATACGAGTATGTCGGACCTGTGCCGGTGCTGTCATTCAAAAGGCAGTTTCAGGAGTTTACACGAGAGCTACGTATACGAAGGACAAGTTGAGATCTACAACGTGTTGATGAGAGAAACATTCGATATTGTTGTGAGTATTTATTTAGGTTGGGGTGCACAAAAGGGGGCGCTAAGGCAGGACTTTGTCCATCCCAACCCTTTCCCCAGGTCATTACTAGCTGAATCACCTGATTATCTAAAATGTAATATGATACCGTCGTACTGGTTACCGGTTACTATCTACGACAGGTAGTAGCTACATGAGCCATGTCAAAGGGCTATGGCAGCTCAATAACTTTGATAGGGTTCGTAAATTAAAACTGAAAGGGACGGGAGTGTGCTTTTGGTATACTCCGCTCACTCTGATAGGGTTTGTGAGGTCCTGGTTACTATCTACTGCAGGTAGTAGCTACATGAGTCATGTCAGAGGACTGGCAGCTCAACAACTCTGATAGGGTTCGTAAATTAAAACTGAAAGGGACGGGAGTGTGCTTTTGGTATACTCCGCTCACTCTGATAGGGTTTGTGAGGTCCTGGTTACTATCTACTGCAGGTAGTAGCTACATGAGTCATGTCAGAGGACTGGCAGCTCAACAACTCTGATAGGGTTCGTAAATTAAAACTGAAAGGGACGGGAGTGTGCTTTTGGTATACTCCGCTCACTCTGATAGGGTTTGTGAGGTCCTGGTTACTATCTACTGCAGGTAGTAGCTACATGAGTCATGTCAGAGGACTGGCAGCTCAACAACTCTGATAGGGTTCGTAAATTAAAACTGAAAGGGACGGGAGTGTGCTTTTGGTATACTCCGCTCACTCTGATAGGGTTCGTGAGGTCCTGGTTACTATCTACTGCAGGTAGTAGCTACATGAGTCATGTCAGAGGACTATACAACTCTGACAGCTAGGATTTGCGAGGTCGGTCATCCTCACTTTACAACCTACATGATAAGAAGAATATTTAGTATTACATTTTTCTTTCACCATCATCACCAGCCTATACGTCCCCACTGCAGGGTCTCAGTCCTACTCTCCTACAGAGAGTGTATGGGACATAGTACACCACGCGGGACCAGTGCGGAGTGGTAGACTTCACATGCCTGTTCAAGACATGCAGGTTTCCTCACGATGTTTTCCTTCACCGTTAAGCAATCAGATAATGTAATTGAATTGATAAACAACTAGATTTGATCCTTAGCCATTGTGTAACTGATGCTTCTATTAGCTTATCTATTTTTCTTTATTTACTCAAACTAAAAAATAAAGTAAATTTTTCTAGCTAGTATTAGTTAATTTTAACCGTGCTTACATTACTGCAGAAGAGGTCTGTCTACATTTGAATCAATTTCAGATACATTGAATGAGTTACATGCTGGCCTTATGAAAATGTTTTTTTCATAATTTAATCGTCTGAGTGGTGTACTGAAAAGGTTCCTCCTTCTGGTAGGTATCATAAAGTCTTACTTCTGTATGTATTATTGGTGAAATAGGCTCGCCTATTCCAAGTGATAACTCAGTTATTAATTTTGCTGTGTGTGTAAATTGCATTCGAATAATCCTTTTTTGGAGAATATAGCGACTTTATTAATTCTAATTAGGAAATCAGTCAATTTGTCAAGATCATATATTTGAAAGAACAAGATGATAGAGAGATACTCTTACGTAATTATTAAAGTTACGAATACATAAATTTCACTTTTCACTTATGGTACGGAACCATTTGAGTGATTTTCTAGTAGAAATGAATACTCTGAATATCTCTGTCTTATATTTTTGTAATAAACATTACAGATGCCATCAGTCTCGGCCCTAGACAGTGCGTCCGTGCACACTATCTGTGTGAGGTGTGTGGAGCGGCTGAGGGATGCATCTCTCTTCAAGAGACAGGTGCTGGACTGTGAACAGAGGCTCAGAGACACACTTCAAGGTGAGAAGGGTCACATCAGACTAATGAAATTAGTATATTGATTGATGGCTGGTTTGATTGGTTGTTAGGTGTTTTTGAAAAATTCAGCCATTTCTAAAAATAATCTCAGTTATATAGAAGAAAGAAAGAAAATAATTTATTCCAAGCTAAAAATAAATACAATACGTAATGAGAAAAAAAACACATACACACATGACATATACACAAAATAAATAAAAAAATTACAGCAAAATTAAGTTAGCTTGGAAAACGGCACCAGCTCAGCCCGATGCTGTGACCCAAAGACCACAGCGCTGATTTTCAACTGGACCGTGACTTATTTATTCGGCGTTCAAGTGTTATTATTTCTAACTGTAACAACCGTAAGATAACTAAATAATCATCGTAAGACAACGCTTCACAGTTCACGTTCCAAAAAGCACGTTCAAAAAACGAGAATAAAAAAAAATATTTAATATATTTCGATTTTGATGATTATTTTGGTGCTGGTCTCTGGTGCTTCCCAAGTGGTGCCATTTCAATTTGGTCCAATTCTGACAATGGCATCAATTAGAAAACCATATGCTGTAGACTTTTAGGACAGTTGAAGTCGGTTTCTAGTTATTTTTGAACACTTTAACGTGTGTGTGTAAAAGTTTCAAGTGAAAGAGATCGTAGGTAGTTGTTATGTATCAGAGTCAAATAATATAACATTGTAGCTAGCAGGTAGAACGGCTGTCGTGGTTACTGGGAATCGGTTTTCGCTGACAAGTATATAGCAACAGAGTATCATGTGACCGCAAACTACGTGACCCGTTCAGCCAGAGAGATTTAAATATAGTAATAGGTTATAGAGCGGTCATTGGGAAACGTTTCATATAAACATTTTGATCTCAAAAGTCAATGGTATGTCAAGTGTCTTGTACGGCCGCGTGACGTGATGTGACACTAGATTGAGTAACTTATTACCAATTGGTAATAAGTTTAGGATCAAAATGTTTGTTTGCTTTGTCCGGTCTATTAATATTAAATGTCTTTGCGTTCAGCTCTTCGAAGTATCCGTGCCGCATCAAATAGATTTTATGAAAAAATTACGGGTTGGCTTCTTGAAAACTGCTTTTATAGCTTTCCTGAATATTTGAATCATAAGTATTAATCATTTTAAATATACCTGTAATTATAGTTTGACATAAATTAATGAGATGACTTGTGAATTATTTAATGACAAAATTATTAACATTGTACTGATTGACATGCGATGTAAACAAATTTTGTAACAATTAAATTCCTTATTAGATATGTTTATAATACTCGTATTTGCACACCTGTGGACAGGTTAAGTACAACGAAATAATTGAAATTACTATCTAAACACCGTGTAAAAAACTATGTACTTGACAAATAATTTTTTTCTTTCTTTATATCACTCTTGATCACAGGGGGGTCAGAAATCTCGCGCTTTTTCGAGCTGTACCTATTCAAATTATAGCGCACAGTTAGTTCAGCGCTTTTTACTCACGAGTGGAAACACTGACGCACATTTGTCGTAAAATGTAGGTTGGGCGTTTTAAATTATTGTTATAGTTCAAATTTGTCCTTTAAAGCTTTCTTATAGTAAAGAACATAGAAATTGTTACCGCAGCACTGAAGAATGAAATTAGCATATTTGATTGCTTAAAACGGTTGTGGACGTTTTTTTTTAATTTAAAACAAAATGAGACATATTATATTTTTCTATTACTAAAAGTTGCTTTTATTTTATTAGGTATTTTATTTACACCTATACTTCTGTCGTCTCGCAGAAACTTTCGAATGTAAGTACCTAAGTAGTAAGTAGTAGTAGTAAGTACGCTAATATCATCATCAACAGCCTATATATGTCCCCACTGCAGGGGCTCAGGCCTACTCTCATACAGAGAGTGTACGCTAATATATATTATACAAATACATTGCACATCAATAAGTGTGAGGGTTGATGGAATGCAGTGTAAGAGTGTGTGGAGTTGTGTGGGTGGATGTTTTGGTGCATTGTAACATTAAGTTACTATGTTACGAACGCAAGAATACGTTCTGTGAATTACCAAGTATTATAAGTAAGTATTATATTGGGCACTAAGTCCTATCCGGGACAGGCGTCGATAAAGGGCAAACAAACTGAAAAATCAAGATAATTTTATTTGCAATGAACATGGTACATAATTATGACGACAATCAGAAAAAAGTTTTTTAAAAAAAATATCATTTTGTTATCTCATTATTTAAGTTTAGTTTGTATTCTAATTTAATATCAACTCTCAGCTTATACATATTATAGTTTAAGTTTATATGTCATTATATTAAAACCAGAGGTTTTTTTTTAAAAAAATTTTTTTTAATTGGATGAAAAAATATATGAAAAAATGTTTATTGCATCATCATGAATTGAATAAAATAAACATTATTTTAAAACTACCATTACTTTGTGACGGATTAATTTATTTTTGAATGCTGCAAATATGAGATCTCAACTCACACAGCTTGATCATATTGTTACAGATGGGAGTGTCGACAAAACAGAGAGTGATGAAACTAAGACTGATGGAGTGACGCTGGACACGGCGGTGAAAGCAGAAGATGCGAAGACTGAAGACGAGCTGCAGGAATGTCAGGTCCATCCTGATGCAGGCAGACAGCTGGTGGAACATAAGGTATTGTGATTCAGAGTATTGAGCCTGCATGTTGTGCTGTTGATGCTAATAATCTTATACCTTTAAACGAGCAATTCTTGTATATATATATATATATATATATATATATATACCTATAATTCGGATCTCCGGGGTATTCGGGGGCGAAAAATCGATATAGATTAGTCTCATGTCTGGGAAAATGCGCGTTTTCGAGTTTTCATGCGTTTTTTCCTTCGCATTATTCGACGCAAAATATTTCACGCTGTCAAATATAATCACTTTAGCCGAGTGGTTCAAACGTGTCATTCCGTCCGAGATATCCGCGTTCAAATCCCGGTTGGAAAATTGCTTTTATATTTGTTTTTTGTGTGTTTTTATTTATTTATTCAAGTTTGTAATTTTTTTTAAATGGCAAATTGTTCCACTCTTTATGGCTAACCAGGGGCAGAAATAAAAAACATCGTCGACCTCATCGTCACTTAACATCAGGTGAGATTGAGGTCAAGCGTTAATCTAACTTCTGTATAAAAAAATGTCGTCCCCGAAAACCCCCACATACTAAATGTCGGTCGATTGGTGTAGGAAATGAGACAATCTCGCATCATAGATTAAATTACCATAAAAATGAGAAACTAAAAATATGTCGTGTTGTTATAGAAAACTGAAGAGAAACCGGTGTGTGTGAGGGATGAGCTCGATGATTCAAAACTGGCTGATGTCAAAGCCGAGCCCAGTGACGACGTGCAGTCACCTGCTGGAGACGATTGTGAGGACGTACTGCTGGAGGATTGTTGGCAGGCCCTGTCTGACCCTGGAGCTGACGATGAGTTGAAGACCGAAGCAGAGGGCCCTGTTGACGGTGAGCTATAAATGTCACATTCATGCTGGAGGCCATTTATGAATAGTTCCTGCAGATGATGTGACTGATAAGTGTCTGTGTGTGGTGACAGGGTACTGCGCAGCAGCGGAGTCCGGAGATAGACCGAGGACGTTGGTAGGTGAAGACTCTGGCACCGTGGTGCGTCGACGCACGAGGAACTCAGATAAAAAGAAGCCGCCATTAAACAGCACACAAAGAAAACCTATATATATATGTGACCATTGTAATATGAAGTTTGTGTCCAAAGATTGTTTGATTCAACATATAACGCTTCATGCGGGAGAGAAAAAATATTCTTGTACAATATGCTTCAAGTTTTTTTTAAGGGATTCCCACTTACTCTCACATTTATCTGTTCACTCTGCTGCCGGTGAGAATAATGTCTCATGTCAAAATTCCGATATGGAATTCCAAAGCAAAAGTGATTTATCTTTTCATAATAAACAAGTAAGCAGTATTCGTTTTCATACGGAACAAGAAATTATCACTAGTGGCTTGTGTAACAAACAGTTAAGGACCAAAGGTCAGGGAATCGGTTCACTAGTTCACGAGAAAGATCATAATACAGATGAAAAAAAATTCACAGAGCAATTCGTAGGTAAACATGTATTGAAGCGACATAAGAAATTAGTTCACAAAGCAACTCGTTCAAGATTTGCATGTGACGCATGCAATAAAACATATTCTACCAGATATGGTTTAAAATGTCATCGATACACTCACACCGTTGAAAAATACGTTTCCTCTCAAAATTCCGTTACGGAATTGGAAAAATCCAGTGATTCTAGTTGTCATAATAAAGAACCTGTTCGCGGGAAATTTAATACAGAAAAGAAAGCTACTACAGAAAAAAATATTGTCACCTGTGACATATGTAAAAAGAACTTTAATTTCAAAAAAAGTCTAAAAGAACATTTATTAATTCACGCCGGTGTGAGACATGCATGTGACGTATGCAATAAAACATATTCCAGCAGCCTTTATTTAAAATATCATCGTTACACTCACAGCGATGAGAATTTTTATCCCTGTATGATGTGTACAGAGAAATTCGCAGCTAGAGGTGAATTAATGCAACATAAGAGATTAGTTCACAATTCGAGATTTGCATGTGACGCATGCAATAAAACATATTCCAGCAGAACTTATTTACGTCTTCATCGGCACACTCACACCGGTGAGAAACGCTTTTCCTGTAAGGTGTGTAAAGAGAAATTCGTAGTTAAATCTGAATTAATTCGCCATAATAGAGTAGTTCACAAAACTGATGGAAAGTTTACATGTGAAGTATGTGGGATAAAATTTCATTCCAAAACTCCTTTAAATTTTCATTTAGATTCTCACATTGGCTGGAAAAAATATTCGTGCCCCGTATGTAAGAAGAAACTTTCTGGAAAAAAGTATTTGCGAATACATATAGCAGCTCACAAAACTGAACATTCAGCAGTTCCCAAACTGTTTGTCTGTGACATTTGTGGTAACGAATACAAAACTAAATTGGGTTTAACTAGACATATTATTATGCATTTTAGTGAGAACACTTGTAAATTGTGTAATAAAACATTTTCACATCAATCCTCTTTCAAAGAACACATGCGTATCCACAAGGGTGAAAGGAACTTCAACTGTGATAAATGTGGTAAAACATTTCTGACGAAGCTTAGTTTAAAGTTTCATTTACATATGCACACGGGTGAAAAGAAAATTACTTGTGACATATGTAATAAAAGTTTTGCACGCAAAGACTACATCATAAAACATTTTGCAACAGTTCATGCTAAAAAGAAACCGACTAGTACCTAATAGAACTCAAGCCACCTGCCTGGGGCCTGTTTCATAAAAATTCAATACTTAATAAACTGACAAATGTCATTTTCGCTGTGTTTGCTCATAGTACCCGGTGATTGGTCGAAAATCGCTGACATTTGACAGTTTATTACGAATTGAATTTTTATGAAACACAGCCATGCTGGAGGCCTACTGAACTAGGGATGTCGAAAGTGAAAAAAAATATCGATACATCGATATTTAAAAAAAATCAATATTGGCATTGATATATCGCGGAATAATTATCGATATATCGGCAAAATTTTAAAAAAATATTGTGGTTTTAAAATAGCAGTGTATTTAGCTTAGCCTAGCGCAATAATATCAATAGTAATTTTTATGCAAAATGTAAATTATTTTAATGTACAAATATCTCAATAGAAACGAAGGTATTTTTATAGTTATTCTTTTTTATTAGACAAAATAACATACATATCAGACACTTCCAAGCCAAGATCCATAAATACAATAAAAATATCGTTTTTGATACAATTTTCGATATTGGATATTTTATATCGATATATCGATTTATTGGTTAACAATATATCGGCAAAAAATATCGATTTATCGAATTAAAAATATCGAATATATCGATGTATCGATATTTTTTCAACAAGCCTATACTGAACTGCATTGATGTTTCGTACTATGATATCACTTGATAAGTAATTACCTAAAAATAGGAGATTGGATTATAGTGCCGCGAAATGAATTATTGTCAGCTACAATAGCCGTTACGCAGCTAATGGTCGCTAGATGGCGTTTTGAACAATCATTGGAAATTGTGTGTAAAAATGTCACTTGTGATTTACATTATTGCACAAATCCAGCTATCCTATTTAATTTTTTTAATGGTAAATGTTTAGTATGTAACTTTTATTCGAAATTACCTTAAATACGATTTGTATTGTCGCAACAAATATGTCCGGCGAGCAATCAAAATTGAAGACCATTGTCATTTTATTAAATTGTGTATCAGCCAAATATATAACTTACATTTTCGACTTTAGTCAAATGTATTGATAAGTTAATAATTATTTTGATCAAAATTATGGTCCTTATTGTTTTTTTGCATATTGCTTTTAAATCTAATTATTTTATTTTTGTTAATCAATATAACAACACTATGACCACATTTTATGACAAATCCTTACATATGAATTATGAAACATAATATAATTAGAATCTGCAGTTTAATTTCGGTCAAGCGAGGGTTTGCAGTTTTTAACTATTTGATCTTTTTAGTTATTTAGCTAAATGAGTTTTTGATTCTTTTATTACAAAGCTATGTTTACAGTTACTGCCAAATGCAGCGGAACAGTTTGCTGGCTAAAACTCTCGTTACTTAATAGTTTGGTATACAGACCTTAACAGGATTCCGCTCACAGCGTTTCCATACTAAAATTCCGTTGCCATTTTCTTTTAAATTTAAATTAAAATAATAAAAAGTTCAATTTAATGTAGAATAGCTGGCTATGATAAGTACCTACCTAATAATTGTAGATGGAATTATAGTGTCGCAAAATGAATATCATTAACTTACAAATTTATCGTTAGCTCCGAGTACAATATCCGTTACACAGCTAATGGTCCCTAGATGGTGCTTTGAACAAGAATATAAAAATTGGGTGTAAAAATGAAAATTGTGATTCATTTGTTGTATGTTAATGATACTTATTTTGCGACATCACAATCCGATGTCCTAATTTTAGATAATTACTGCACGAAACCAGGTATTCTATTTTAAAAGATTATGGCAACAGAAATGTAGTATGAAACAAATAAATAATGATTAATTCTAAAATATTTAATTGTCAAGACTGTGCAACAGGTATTTCTTTATTATAACTGTGTTTAGATAGTAATTCTGACTTATCGTCTTCTGTTAATTGATTGAGTATACTTGTGACAAGATATCTTCTAGTTCGTATTCCATAATAGCTATAAGATTTAGGAACCATTATTTTGTGGTGACGGTTCAACTTGTAAAATAATAATCAAATTGTGTTTTAAATTTTGCTTCTTGAAACTGCTCTAGTGTAAGTAATATTTGTTTTCCTTATGGACTGGCAGCGTGTATTTGAAATGTGAAATTATGTTTTTTAATATGCAAAGCTCAAGATAGATAAACATAAGTTTATTTGCATCGAACATGGTACAATCCCTATATTTTTATATGTACCCTATTTTTACAATTAAAAAGATTTTAATCATATGATGACAGTCAAAATAATATAGTTTCTCACATTCCACCTTTAGAGACATGCAAATATTTTAAATTGTTTAATATTGGTTTGAAATTATGTGACTATTTACATAATTGTGCATATTATTTTATAACGAAGTAAACTATTTTTATTTGCTATAAATATGATGCATTATGCTATTTTATTATTAGGCAAAACTTTTTTTATTTTGTCACTTCTATGTGAATTAAATATTATTAAATGTATTGTGATTTTCTCATTTCCTACACCAATGAGGAACAGAACAAGCAACGCATTCATACGACGACGCAAGGGGCCTGTTTCATAAAAATGCATTTCGTAATAAACTGACAATGTTAGCCGTTTTCGACGAATCAACGGGCACTATGGGTGAAACAACATGTCATATTTTGCCGGTTCGATGTGAATTGTATTTTTATGAAATAGGCCCTAGATTTTAACTGTCCAATGTGTTTGTGAATATGTCTGTGCTATACTACACTACAAGGTTTTATTTTTCTGCGTGAATCGATATAAACCAGCGAAAAAACAGAGTTCAAAAATTTTCTATTAAAAATTTAAAAAAACGATCTGAATACGAAAGAATCTTCCGAAAGTATTTACAATTTACTACAAATTTACGGTGAGTGTTGCCGACAACGTACTTCTTGGTTTAACATTCTATTTTGTCTTTGAAGCTTTTGTTTTTTACGTTTTGTTTTTATGTAGTACATTGGATGGAACCCAAAATGGTTGTTAAATTTTGTCTTTGATCGCCCGTAAATAATAGAATAATTAAGTATTGTTATTGAAGTATCTCTAATATAGGCTTTAATTGTAATTTACCAGTCATTACTTGTTCATATTATACGGCAATTTATTAAAATTTTACCTTAAAATACGGCATTTTCAGGTTTTAGATACGGCGACCTAACGGCGACCCAAAATTTCACTGGAACATGAGTGATCTGTCTGTGACAGTAACTCTTTGTGTCTGTGGTTGACGTCAGTTGACGTGGATAACAAGTATTACTCTATTAATTTAAAAAAAAAAAGTATTACTCTATGGACGTGATTGTTTGAGGAAAGTTTTGTTTGACGAAATCTGACGAAATAAACTGACTTAATGTGATATTAGTGATCACTGTACTTTAATTAAATGAAGTATATCCGATGTTAAAATGACGAAGTCGTGTTATATGTTGGACCTGTGCCGGTGCTGTCATTCAAAAGGCAGTTTCAGGAGTTTACACGAGAGCTACGTATACGAAGGACAAGTTGAGATCTACAACGTGTTGATAAGAGAAACATTCGATATTGTTGTGAGTATTTACGACGTCCGTGTTCTGCCGGCTTTAGAGCAAAGCCCATGGGGCTTCAAGTTGCTCGGGAGAGCAGCAGCAGAACCCGCCTAAGTAGGCGTGGCGAGCGTGGGCTTTTTCTTCTTCAAACCAGCGTGCACTATGCGTGCACACAGCGTGCGACAGTAACTAGTTTACAAACCATTTTACTTACAGTTTACTATAAAATTCTAAAAAACAAACAGTTAAAAGATAATTTAATGTAAAGGGTAGGGATATGGAGACATTTATCAGTTTTACCAACTTCCTGCCTGATAACTCTACAGCGCAGAAGTGAAACGACGGATGTCAATTAAAGCTATTTTTATAATATGCGGGTTTAAAATAATCTGTACAATTTTTTCGACACTCTACTTAAATATTTAGAGGTTTAACTTACATAAATTTAACCTTTTGCCGGAGGCGCAGTGGATAAGGCACAGACTCTCAATAAGTTTTTTTGATTGCTTGTCAAGTCATGTACATTATCCGATTGCTTAACGGTGAAGGAAAACATCGTGAGGAAACCTGCATGTCTCGAACAGGCATGTGAAGTCCGCCAATCCTCACCAGAGTGATGTACAATGGCCCAAACACTCTCTGTAGGAGAGTAGGCTTGAGACCCTGCAGTGGGAACTAATATAGACTGTTGATGAAGTAGATACCTTATACATTATTCATGTAGTATTAGAAACATAGAAGAAAATACATTTTATCTGAGAAATTACTAACATAGACCTAAGATTACTAACACTATGGATGTATATTTGATTTAAATAAATAAATAATAATTAAAACAAATGCAGATGCATGTAGCATCAGCTCGAAGAATCGCTAGTGTTAATCAAATAATAATTATAGGCCATGGGATCTACTGATTGAAAAAACAAACAAACAATAACATTCTGTCCGTCTGTGGAAAAAAACCCTCCAGCAAAACAGGATACACTCAGCTCATTGTATATTAATGTTGCAGATCCCTCCAGTTTCCAGTGCATCCTCACACACTATCTGTGTGAGGTGTGTGGAGCGGCTGAGGGATGCGGCTCTCTTCAAGAGACAGGTCCTGGACTGTGAACAGAGGCTCAGAGACACACTTCAAGGTGAGCAGTGCTGTGGTTTAGTATGCAGCAGACAGTGCATTTAAATCAGCTATAGAATCAAACTGTCTGTGTATTTTGGCGAACTGAGTCGCCGCCTGAAGGAGAAGGGCACTGATCCTTGGTCGGGATCATTCCTGAACCAAAAGGATCTCCATTGCCATCCAAAGTGGCAGTGCTGCAAGTGTCATGGGTATGCAGCTGATGATGCCTGCATCCAGACATCCTCCACTTCAATCATGTTGCTGAGCTTGGTTTTCCCCCTCAAGTTTATTATTAAATGAGTTGACATATGTCACGGTGACTTAGGTTAGGTTACTTTACGTTTTAAGTTTAATGTTATTAAAGTACTCGCACACCAAGTTTGCCCCTCTGTTATCTCTCCGCAATTTCAAACATGTACAGACAGAATACATGTGTATTATTTTCTATAATAACTATCCCTAGATGACATACAACACTAGGACATTTCTTTCCACCCGCTAACTTGCCTTGTCTCCCATTTATACGTTAATAATTGATACTTCACGGTCTTCTGTGGCTAACTTCAGAGGGGTAAACATAGTTTGCGAGTACTATAATCTAGGCTAAGTTTTGTAACTCTTAATTATGTATGTAGAATTTTTGTAATGTTACATTATGTGATATAATTTGTATCATTAACTTGATCATATTGTTTCAGATGGGAGCATCGACAACATAACACAGAGTGGTATTGAGACGGAGTCCAGCGGAGTTACGTTGGGCACAGAAGTGAAAGCAGAAAATGCAACAAGTGGGGAGGAGCTGCAGGAATGTCAGATCCATCCTGATGCAGACAGACAGCTGGTGGAACCTGAGGTAACCTGAGCAGCATAGTTTTTGACTTATCATGCAAAATAAAATCATATATATTTGAAACTTATAAAATACTCAATGGACACTAGTTATAGGTCGTGGACGAAACTAGACCGTTCATTTCAGTTCATCGACTAGTCGATCAACTAGCTAGAATAGCTAAAAGAAAAAAACATGGCTAAACAAACCGAATCTCACTTAGAGGTAGTATCACACACATGCCACTTATTTCACCCTACACTCCTCGTCACTCCACTTGGCGCACAGGCTAAATATCAATTTTGTATAAATTTAAATATATATACATACATATAATAGTAGATATTCATAGACATAGGTATTATCTGCACAATAATAAGTTGTATACATTATAGAAGAGTGGGATAAAACCTGTATATTAATTTTAGTAGAAGATGCAATAAACATTTTTGCTTTGAGCTGCAGAAATGTCAGAGCCGGCCTGATGCAGGCAGACAGCTGGTGTAACATGAGGTATTGCTATTGTAATTCAGTCAGGAGCATCAACAACACGACTGAGATCGATATCAGAGGTATTGAGACTGAGTCTCATGGATTGACTCTGGACAGTACAAAGCAGGCGATTCAGCAGATAACACAATTTAACATACACACACACACATTAACCTAAGTATTGCTCACACTGTAGATTTTGCATTATGTGAATTGAGATATTTGTAATGGGATCCAATGGTAGAGGGAAATCTCAGGCACCAGACCCTCAAATAGATGTATTAAACCTCCTAACCTAAAACCCTCAATTGTCACGATATATGCACGCTATGTGAAATAAATAAAGAATATTTGATTTAAATACATAAAAATGTCTGGTTATAGAAAACTGAAGAGGAAATGGTGTGTGTGAGGGATGAGCTCGATGATTCAACCCTGGCTGAGGTCAAAACTGAGCCCAGTGACGACGACGACGACGCCCAGCAGTCACCTGATGAAGACGTGCTGCAGGAGGCTTGTACGCAGGTCCTGTCTGACCCTAGGGCTAATGAGGAATTTAAGACCGAAGCAGAGGATCCGGTTGACGGTGAGTTATACAATACGGATATTTTCTGCAATGCTCAAAGTCAATAATTATGGTTCATAGACTACATTCCACGCATGGATAGCCATTGAAGAAACACAAAATGCATTTCTGTCTCGTGACAGGGAGACAGACCGAGGTTGTTGATCACTGACAAGTGTCTGTGTGTGGTGACAGGGAGACAGACCGAGTACGTTGTTCACCGACAGGTGTCTGTGTGTGGTGACAGGGAGACAGACCGAGTACGTTGTTCACCGACAGGTGTGTGTGTGTGGTGACAGGGAGACAGACCGAGTACGTTGTTCACCGACAAGTGTCTGTGTGCGGTGACAGGGAGACAGACCGAGTACGTTGTTCACCGACAAGTGTCTGTGCGCGGTGACAGGGAGACAGACCGAGTACGTTGTTCACCGACAAGTGTCTGTGTGTGGTGACAGGGAGACAGACCGAGTACGTTGTTCACCGACAAGTGTCTGTGTGCGGTGACAGGGAGACAGACCGAGTACGTTGTTCACCGACAAGTGTCTGTGTGCGGTGACAGGGAGACAGACCGAGTACGTTGTTCACCGACAAGTGTCTGTGTGTGGTGACAGGGAGACAGACCGAGTACGTTGTTCACCGACAGGTGTGAGTGTGTGGTGACAGGGAGACAGACCGAGTACGTTGTTCACCGACAGGTGTGTGTGTGTGGTGAGAGGGAGACAGACCGAGTACGTTGTTCACCGACAGGTGTCTGTGTGTGGTGACAGGGAGACAGACCGAGTACGTTGTTCACTGACAGGTGTCTGTGCGTGGTGAGAGGGAGACAGACCGAGTACGTTGTTCACCGACAAGTGTCTGTGTGTGGTGACAGGGAGACAGACCGAGTACGTTGTTCACTGACAGGTGTCTGTGTGTGGTGACAGGGAGACAGACCGAGTACGTTGTTCACCGACAGGTGTCTGTGTGTGGTGACAGGGAGACAGACCGAGTACGTTGTTCACCGACAAGTGTCTGTGTGCGGTGACAGGGAGACAGACCGAGTACGTTGTTCACCGACAAGTGTCTGTGTGCGGTGACAGGGAGACAGACCGAGTACGTTGTTCACCGACAAGTGTCTGTGTGTGGTGAGACAGGGACAGGGAGACAGACAGAGTACGTTTTTCACTGACAAGTGTGTGTGTGGTGACAGGGAGACAGACCGAGTACGTTGTTCACTGACAAGTGTCTGTGTGTGGTGACAGGGAGACAGACCGAGTACGTTGTTCACCGACAAGTGTCTGTGTGCGGTGACAGGGAGACAGACCGAGTACGTTGTTCACCGACAAGTGTCTGTGTGCGGTGACAGGGAGACAGACCGAGTACGTTGTTCACCGACAAGTGTCTGTGTGTGGTGACAGGGAGACAGACCGAGTACGTTGTTCACCGACAAGTGTCTGTGTGTGGTGACAGGGAGACAGCCCGAGTACGTTGTTCACCGACAAGTGTCTGTGTGTGGTGACAGGGAGACAGCCCGAGTACGTTGTTCACCGACAGGTGTGTGTCTGTGTGTGGTGACAGGGAGACAGACCGAGTACGTTGTTCACCGACAAGTGTCTGTGTGTGGTGACAGGGAGACAGACCGAGTACGTTGTTCACCGACAAGTGTCTGTGTGTGGTGAGAGGGAGACAGACCGAGGACTGACAAATGTGTATATGTGGTGACAGGGGGTTTCTCAGCAGCAGTGTCCGGAGACAGCCCGAGGAAGTTGGGAGTCGCAGACCCTGGTCCTTCATTGCGGCGATGTACGACGGATACAAAAACCGAGAAGACGCTATTGAACAACATACATCGAAAACCTATACATTCTTGTAATCACTGTAATATGAACTTTGTGTCCAGAGATAGTTTGATACAACATATGACGGTTCATGCGGAAGAGAAAAAATATAATTGTACAATTTGCTATAACAGTTTTTTCAAAAAGTTGGATTTAATTTCACATTTATCTGTTCACTCTGCTGCTGTTGAGAACGAGGATTCTTTTGAAATTCCTGATAAAGAATTACAACAAACATGTGATGTAAGTCTTCGTAGTGAAGAAGTTTTGGGGATAGTTGCTCATAAAGATGAAGAAAACATCACCTGTTACATATGTAATAAAAGCTTTATGACAATACCTTTATTCAAGAAACATATTGTGTCTGTTCACAGTGGCGTGAAACGATTTCCATGTGACATTTGCAATAAAACATTTACCAGCGTACATAGTTTAAAACTTCATCGTAACATTCACACCGGTGATAAAAACTATTCCTGTAACGTTTGTAAAGAGAAATTTATATCTGAAAATAAATTAAAGCTCCATAATACAGTAGCTCACAAAGATGAAATCAACTGTAATGTATGTAATAAAGACTTGATGACAAAACCTTTATTAAAGAAACATATTGTATCTGTTCACAGTGATACGAAAAGAATTTCACGTGACATCAGTAATGAAACATGCACAAGTGATTTAAGTTTTCATAATACACAAGTCAGCAAAGATGGTGTTCACACAAATGAAAAAAATGAAACGTGTGACTTGCATAGAAAAAACTATTCGGCCAAAAGTAACATAAAATTACTTCACGAGAAAGTTATTCATAAAGTAAAACAAAATTTCACCTGTGACATTTGTAATAAACACTTTATGTGCAACAAAAACCTGAAAAAACATTTATTAATTCACACTGGCGTGAGGTATGCATGTGACCTATGTAATAAAACATATTCTAACGGATATACTTTAAAACTTCATCGTTGCACTCACACCGGTGAGAAAAACGTTTCATGTAACGTGTGTAAAGAGAAATTCGTATCTAAACATGAATTAAATATCCATAATAGAGTAGTTCACAAAGTTGAAGGAAAGTTCACCTGTGACTTATGTGATAAAAAATTTCATTCCAAAGACAATTTAAATTGTCATTTAGATTCTCACACTGGCTGGAAAGGATATTCGTGTCCCGAATGCAACAAGAAATTTTCCGGGAAAAAATATTTGCAAAAACATTTAGCTGCTCACAAACGTCAACATTTAGATGTTCATAAAAGTGTCAGTCTGTTTGTCTGTGACGTATGTGGTAAAGGATACAAAACCAAAAATGGTTTGAGAGGGCATAATAATGTACATTCTAATGAGTACACATGTAAAGTGTGTAATAAAAACGTTTTACGTCATCATTTAAAAAGACACATGCGTACTCATACTGGTGAGCGATGCTTTAACTGTGAAAAATGTGGTAAAACCTTTACGACGCAATATGGTTTAAACCTTCATCTAAATTTGCACACGCGTGAACAGAAGTTTACTTGTGATTTATGTAATAGAAGTTTTTCGCGCAGAGACTATTTAATAAAACATTTTGCAACTATTCATGCTAATAAAAGAGCGGACAAAAGTTGACAGAAATTAAGCCTCCAGGGTTTTGAACACGGTCTGACTTAATTCATTTATATAAATAACAGCTACATTTATAACCTTTCGTGAACACTAGAATGAAATCAGTGTTATAAAATGATGGTGAATGTCATTTTAATGTAGAAATATTTTGATGAAGTATTTCTTGTACGGCCTTGTTGTGATGACGCCGGCTTTTGGAGTAATTTTTTCTCCAAAGACTTGTTCTACAAATTTCCTTTTACCGTAGGGAAATGCAACAGTTAACGATATTTTTCCATTATAATACAGTTTTCCGCTCTTGCGTAAAAAAATCTACTTCTTTATATAAAAGCTTTTTTGTCATTCCCATGTAAATAAAATATAATTGTATCTTTTGTGATTGTTTCATTTTATAGGGCAATGAACCAAATACAACCGCGTACGAAGTCTGTGCCACGTCTTGTTTGTAGTATCCCAAAATAGTGGAAGATGTTGTTAACGCATTCCAAAACCAAATTCTTGATTTGAGAATTAAATTTTGACAACGGAAGATCAATTAATTGAGATATTTCGATAAAAACAAATACAATTTAAAACAGTAGCTATTCTCTCAATCGTCAAATAAATCGGTGATATACCGAGCTCGGTAGCTCAAATAGAAAAAATATTACATAAAAAAATACTACTTTTTAGGTATATACTATCTATACTATAATAATCGTCAAATAAATCGGTGATATACCGAGCTCGGTTTAGATTAGATTAGATTAGATTATCATTTATTTGCCAGCACAATACACATAAAAACAAAATATACACACACACACATAGGAAGAAGAACACACAATAGAAGTAACAGCATAGTTTATAGCAATGTATCATGCCAGCAAAAAGGCCCTAGCTCAGCATAGTGTTGTGGACTACAAGCCCACAACGCTGGTAATTCTGCTAGAGCCTAGAAGGTGTGAAAGGAAAAGAAAAAGAAATATATAATAGAAGGGAACAAAGGTTCAACAAAGCTCGGTAGCTCAAATAGAAAAAATATTACATAAAAAAATACTACTTTTTAGGTATATACTATAAATAAATATAATACAACTATCACGCTAGCATTAGGTGACTGTAGCTGTCTTCTATTATTTTCTATTTCTATTACATTTGTATTGTATTGTTAACTGTTTTCCGAACGTGCGCTCAAGGTTTTCATGTGATTACCTGCCATAGTGCTTTAGCGTACTTAACACTAATCGCATGATGTGTGTGCCTGTAATTGGCTGTGCATTTAGCTTACGATGTATATGTACTTTACTTTTCTTGATAATGGATGTAACAGCTGTTGACATGCCAAATAAATAAAATAAAAAATAAAATAAATAGTTTAACCATAAAAAATCGAAAACTTTTATCATTACTTTTGGGATGGAAAAATCATTGTTTGCGTGCATCACCCAATACATCAATGCTACCAATTTAAAGTTTAAACTCTGGGAAGGAAAATGATCGGTCAGGGTAGTCTCCTAAATAACGTAAACATACATCGAGCAGAGAATTTAACCTGAAGTGTGAAAATGCGGTATGGGTGCCTCTTAAATATAATTTAATACAGTTTCTGACACTATTTTAGACGTTTGATCGCGAACATTTACAATATGTTGAAATATCAAGTTTGTATCCATTTCTATTCAAGAGCTGTAAGCTTCTGACAGGTCGACAAAGTTGTCTGAACAATAAAGCTCCGACTAGATCCTTTTGATTCGGCACCATAAACCAGGAATTTTTATGAATCACTCAGAATCCATAACTTCGAGGTGCTAACTCTGCAACCTTTCATACTAAAATAGAACATTGCAATTAACACTGCTGTTTGGTGACAGACTTATGTAATATAGTGGTAGCTAGCCAGTCAGACATCGAAAATGCAAGGGGTCTAAGTGATTTGTCCATAATGTACCTTGTGACCCTTTTTCATCCCGTTCTGAGATTAAAATACATATTACATTAAAAAAATTAAGCCCATAAAGCGTTATGTGTTGGATTGAACGAGTCAGCGATTGGTCACAAGCTTCATATTACAATGATCACATGCAAGTATAGGTTATCGATGAACGTTGCCTTGTAGAAGCTTCTTTGTTCATATCTTCCTCGTGTATCGACGCAACTCAGGTGCATGGTATGCGGCTCCCAACGTCCTCGAGCTGGAGACATACCGAGGACGGAGTGGCTGTGTGTGGTGAGACAGGGGCAGGAAGACAGACCGAGTACGTTGTTCACTGACAGGTGTCTGTGTGTGGTGACAGGGAGACAGACCGAGTACGTTGTTCACTGACAAGTGTCTGTGTGTGGTGACAGGGAGACAGACCGAGGTTGTTGTTCACTGACAAGTGTCTGTGTGTGGTGACAGGGAGACAGACCGAGTACGTTGTTCACTGACAGGTGTCTGTGTGTGGTGACAGGAAGACAGAGAGTACGTTGTTCACTGACAGGTGTCTGTGTGTGGTGACAGGGAGACAGACCGAGTACGTTGTTCACTGACAGGTGTCTGTGTGTGGTGACAGGGAGACAGACCGAGTACGTTGTTCACTGACAGGTGTGTGTGTGGTGACAGGGAGACAGACCGAGTACGTTGTTCACTGGCAAGTGTATGTGTGTGGTGACAGGGAGACAGACCGAGTACGTTTTTCACTGACAGGTGTCTGTGTGTGGTGACAGGGAGACAGACCGAGTACGTTGTTCACTGACAGGTGTCTGTGTGTGGTGACAGGGAGACAGACCGAGTACGTTGTTCACTGACAGGTGTCTGTGTGTGGTGACAGGGAGACAGACCGAGTACGTTGTTCACTGACAGGTGTGTGTGTGGTGACAGGGAGACAGACCGAGTACGTTGTTCACCGACAGGTGTCTGTGTGTGGTGACAGGGAGACAGACCGAGTACGTTCTTCACTGGCAAGTGTGTGTGTGTGGTGACAGGGAGACAGACCGAGTACGTTGTTCACGGACAAGTGTCTGTGTGTGGTGACAGGGAGACAGACCGAGTACGTTGTTCACTGACAGGTGTCTGTGTGTGGTGACAGGGAGACAGACCTAGTACGTTGTTCACTGACAGGTGTGTGTGGTGACAGGGAGACAGACCGAGTACGTTGTTCACTGACAAGTGTGTGTGTGGTGACAGGGAGATAGATTGAAAAGTGTATATGTATGGTTGCAGGATTCTTCACAACAGGGGAGTCTAGAGACAGCCCGGTGACGTTGGGAGTCGCAGACCCTGGCCCTACGGTGCGCCGACCCACGAGGAACACAATAACAAAGAAGCTGCCGGTAGACAATATACATCAAAAACCTGTATTTGTATGTGAACATTGTGATATGAAGTTTACAACCAAATATAATTTGACCCAGCACATAACTCTTCATATGGGCGAGAGAAACTTTTCTTGTAAAATTTGCTTTAAGTTTTTTTTAAGGGATTCACACCTGATTTCACATTTATCTGTTCACTCCGCTACCGATGCTGACAAGAAAAAAGTTTCGTGTGAAAATTCAGACATGCAATTACAAAACAAAAGCGATTTAAGTTTTCGTAACAAACAAGTTAGCGGGATCGGTTTTCACACGGAACAAGAAATGGGCCCTAGTGACATGTGTAACAAAAATGTAACGACTGAGGGTTCGTGCGAATCCCTGATTTCACATTTATCTGTTCACTCCGCTACCGATGCTGACAAGAAAAAAGTTTCGTGTGAAAATTTATATATGGAATTACAAAACAAAAGCGATTTAAGTTTTCGTAACAAACAAGTTAGCGGGATTGGATTTCACACGGAACAAGAAATGGGCCCTAGTGACATGTGTAACAAAAATGTAACGACTGAGGGTTCGTGCGAATCCCTGATTTCACATTTATCTGTTCACTCCGCTACCGATGCTGACAAGAAAAAAGTTTCGTGTGAAAATTCAGATATGGAATTACAAAACAAAAGCGATTTAAGTTTTCGTAACAAACAAGTTAGCGGGGTCGGATTTCACACGGAACAAGAAATGGGCCCTAGTGACATGTGTAACAAAAATGTAACGACTGAGGGTTCGTGCGAATCCCTGATTTCACATTTATCTGTTCACTCCGCTACCGATGCTGACAAGAAAAAAGTTTCATGTGAAAATTCAGATATGGAATTACAAAACAAAAGCGATTTAAGTTTTCGTAACAAACAAGTTATCGGGATCGGTTTTCACACGGAACAAGAAATGGGCCCTAGTGACATGTGTAACAAAAATGTAACGACTGAGGGTGAATCCGTGATTTCACATTTATCTGTTCACTCCGCTACCGATGCTGGCGGAAAAAATGTTTCTTGTGACTTGTTTGAAAAAAAAGTAAAGTGCAAAACGTACAAACAACAAGTGCTAGCTCACCCCGCTGTGAGATTTCCATGTGATGTTTGCAATAAAGTATATTCTACCGGATATTCTTTAAAACGTCATCGCTACACGCACACCGTTCAAAAAGAACGTTCTTGTGTAATTTCCGATACAGTACTTAAAGAAACCAATGATTTTAGTATTCATTATTCAGAATTTCACCGGGAAGTTGTCCACAGCGACAATAAAAAGTTCGTCTGTGACATATGTAATAAAATTTATAAACACGAGTCCAGCTTAAAGAAGCATTCACTAATACACCCTGTCGTGAGATATACATGTCACATATGTAATAAAAACTATAAGAGCAATTCCAACTTAACAAAACATTTATTAATTCACGCCGGTGTGAGACATGCATGTGACGTATGCAATAAAACATATTCCAGCAGAACTTCTTTATGTCGTCATCGGTACACTCACACCGGTGAGAAACGCATTTCCTGTAAGGTGTGTAAAGAGAAATTCGTATCTAAACATGAATTAAATATCCATAATAGAGTAGTTCACAAAGTTGAAGGAAAGTTTACATGTGAAGTATGTGGGAAAAAATTTCATTCCAAAACTGCTTTAAATTTTCATTTAGATGCTCACTTTGGCTGGAAAAAATATTCGTGTCCCGTATGCAACAAGAAGGTTTCAGGAAAAAAATATTTACAAAGACATTTAGCGTCTCACAAACGTCAGAAATCAGGTGATGATCTGTTTTTCTGTGACGTATGTGGTAAAGGATACAAAACCAAACTTGGTTTGATTTCACATATTAATGTGCATTCTAATGTAAACACGGACACATGTAAAGTGTGTAATAAAAACGTTTTACGTCATCGTTTAAAAGGACACATGCGTACTCATACTGGGGAGCGATGCTATAACTGTGAAAAATGTGGTAAAATTATTACGAGTCTGAGTTCTTTAAACCTTCACTTAAATCTGCACACGCGTGAACAGAAGTTTACTTGTGATATATGTAATAGAACTTTTGCACGCAAAGACTATTTAATAAAACATTTTAAAACTATTCATGCTGAAAAAAGACGGGGAAAAGGCAAAAAGAACTATGCAGAGAGGCCCAGACAACCTCGAATATCCAAACAGTAAGAAACTCAGAGATAGATTTGTAGACGCTAATTACAATTTAATACTCAAGTTGATTGTATTATCTTTGATAGAAAGAAAGAAAGAAAAAAATTATTTGCCAAGGACATAGTTTTTTACACGGTGTTTAGATAGTAATTTCAATTAGTTCGATGTACTTAACCTGTCCACAGGTGTGCAAATATTATAAACATATCTAGTAAGGAATTTAATCCAATATAGAAAAAAGCCAATCCGTAATTTTTTCTTCTTAAAATCTATGTCGTTTTCTAATTGTAAAACCCTTGGGAGATGATTGTAAGCAATGATGCATGTGTTAATACATTTTTCTTATAGATTTATATACTGAAGCCGAAGTTGTCTTGTATTAGTTTCATTTAATTTGTTAAAGTACTCTGGGTGATACTTTACAAAGAGGCATAAGTCCCTTATATACATACAGGGTAAAGGAAGTATGGAGTGCTTCTTAAATATTGGTTTGCAACTGTCCAGCAAGCGCAGCACATTGCCCGAAGACATGGCGCACGTCAGTTTAACCCTCTGAGAGGAAGACTAAATCTAAAAATGACATCTGAAGGGTTTTAGTTTGGTTTTTCCCGCTTGTTTTATTAATTATTCATGCTAATAAAAGAGCGGACAAAAGTTGACAGAAATTAAGCCTCCAGGGTTTTGAACACGGTCTGACTTAATTCATTTATATAAATAACAGCTACATTTATAACCTTTCGTGAACACAAGAATGAAATCAGTGTTATAAAATGATGGTGAATGTCATTTTAATGTAGAAATATTTTGATGAAGTATTTCTTGTACGGCCTTGTTGTGATGACGCGGGCTTTTGGAGTATTTTTTTCTCCAAAGACTTGTTCTACAAATTTCCTTTTATCGTAGGGAAATGCAACAGTTAACGATATTTTTCCATTATAATACATTTTTCCGCTCTTGCGTAAAAAAATCTACTTCTTTATATAAAAGCATTTTTGTCATTCCCATGTAAATTAAATCAAATTGTATCTTTTGTGATTGTTTCATTTTATAGGGCAATGAGAAACAACCAAATACAATCGCGTACGAAGTCTGTGCCACGTCTTGTTTGTAGTATCCCAAAATGGTGGAAGATGTTGTTAACGCATTCCAAAACCAAATTCTTGATTTGAGAATTAAATTTTGACAACGGAAGATTAATTAATTGAGATATTTCGATAAAAACAAATACAATTTAAAACAGTAGCTATTCTCTCAATCGTCAAATAAATTGGTGATATACCGAGCTCGGTAGCTCAAATAGAAAAAAAAATTCCGAACATGCGCTCAAGGTTTTCATGTGATTACCTGCCAGTGCTTTAGTGTACTTAATACTAATCGCATGATGTGTGTGCCTGTAATTGGCTGTACATTTAGCTTACGATGTATATGTACTTTACTTTTCTTGATAATGGATGTAACAGCTGTTGACATGCCAAATAAATAAAATAAAAAATAAAATAAATAGTTTGACCATAAAAAATCGAAAACTTTTATCATTACTTTTGGGATGGAAAAATCATTGTTTGCGTGCATCACCCAATACACTATTTTTGACGTTTGATCGCGGACATTTACAATATGTTTAAATATCAAGTTTGTATCCATTTCTATTCAAGAGCTGTAAGCTTCTGACAGGTCGACAAAGTTGTCTGAACAATAAAGCTCCGACTAGATCCTTTTGATTCGGCACCATAAACCAGGAATTTTTATGAATCACTCAGAATCCATAACTTCGAGGTGGTAACTCTGCAACCTTCATACCAAAATAGAACATTGCAATTAACACTGCTGTTTGGTGACAGACTTAGGTAATATGGTGGTAGCTAGCCAGTCAGACATCGAAAATGCAAGGGGTTTAAGTGATTTGTCCATAATGTACCTTGTGACCCTTTTTCATCCCGTTCTGAGATTAAAGTACATATTAAATTTAAAAAATTAAGCCCATAAAGCGTTATGTGTTGAAATGAACGAGTCAGCGATTGGTCACAAGCTTCATATTACAATGATCACATGCAATTATAGTTTATCGATGAACGTTGCCTTGTAGAAGCTTCTTTGTTCTTATCTTCTTCGTGTATCGACGCAACTCAGGTGCATGGTATGCGGCCCCTAACGTCCTCGAGCTGGAGACAGACCGAGGACGGAGGTGTCTGTGTGTGGTGACAGGGAGACAGACCGAGTACGTTGTTCACTGACAGGTGTCTGTGTGTGGTGACAGGGAGACAGACCGAGTACGTTGTTCACTGACAGGTGTGTGTGTGGTGACACGGAGACAGACCGAGTACGTTGTTCACTGACAGGTGTGTGTGTGCGGTGACAGGGAGACAGAACGAGTACGTTGTTCACTGACAAGTGTCTGTGTGTGGTGACAGGGAGACAGACCGAGTACGTTGTTCACTGACAAGTGTGTTTGTGTGGTGACAGGGAGACAGACCAAGTACGTTGTTCACTGACAGGTGTCTGTGTGTGGTGACAGGGAGACAGACCGAGTACGTTGTTCACTGACAGGTGTCTGTGTGTGGTGACAGGGAGACAGAACGAGTACGTTGTTCACTGACAGGTGTCTGTGTGTGGTGACACGGAGATAGATTGAAAAGTGTATATGTATGGTTGCAGGATGCTTCACAACAGGGGAGTCTAGAGACAGCCCGGTGACGTTGGGAGTCGCAGACCCTGGCCCTACGGTGCGCCGACCCACGAGGAACACAATAACAAAGAAGCTGCCGGTAGACAATATACATCAAAAACCTGTATTTGTATGTGAACATTGTGATATGAAGTTTACAACCAAATATAATTTGACCCAGCACATAACTCTTCATATGGGCGAGAGAAACTTTTCTTGTAAAATTTGCTTTAAGTTTTTTTTAAGGGATTCACACCTGATTTCACATTTATCTGTTCACTCCGCTACCGATGCTGACAAGAAAAAAGTTTCGTGTGAAAATTCAGACATGGAATTACAAAACAAAAGCGATTTAAGTTTTCGTAACAAACAAGTTAGCGGGATTGGATTTCACACGGAACAAGAAATGGGCCCTAGTGACATGTGTAACAAAAATGTAACGACTGAGGGTTCGTGCGAATCCCTGATTTCACATTTATCTGTTCACTCCGCTACCGATGCTGACAAGAAAAAAGTTTCATGTGAAAATTCAGATATGGAATTACAAAACAAAAGCGATTTAAGTTTTCGTAACAAACAAGTTAGCGGGATTGGATTTCACACGGAACAAGAAATGGGCCCTAGTGACATGTGTAACAAAAATGTAACGACTGAGGGTTCGTGCGAATCCCTGATTTCACATTTATCTGTTCACTCCGCTACCGATGCTGACAAGAAAAAAGTTTCATGTGAAAATTCAGATATGGAATTACAAAACAAAAGCGATTTAAGTTTTCGTAACAAACAAGTTATCGGGATCGGTTTTCACACGGAACAAGAAATGGGCCCTAGTGACATGTGTAACAAAAATGTAACGACTGAGGGTCAGTGCGAATCCGTGATTTCACATTTATCTGTTCACTCCGCTACCGATGCTGACAAGAAAAAAGTTTCGTGTGAAAATTCAGATATGGAATTACAAAACAAAAGCGATTTAAGTTTTCGTAACAAACAAGTTAGCGGGGTCGGATTTCACACGGAACAAGAAATGGGCCCTAGTGACATGTGTAACAAAAATGTAACGACTGAGGGTCAGTGCGAATCCGTGATTTCACATTTATCTGTTCACTCCGCTACCGATGCTGACAAGAAAAAAGTTTCGTGTGAAAATTCAGATATGGAATTACAAAACAAAAGCGATTTAAGTTTTCGTAACAAACAAGTTATCGGGATCGGTTTTCACACGGAACAAGAAATGGGCCCTAGTGACATGTGTAACAAAAATGTAACGACTGAGGGTCAGTGCGAATCCGTGATTTCACATTTATCTGTTCACTCCGCTGCCGATGCTGGTGGGAAAAATGTTTCCTGTGACTTGTTTGAAAAAAAAGTAAAGTGCAAAACGTACAAACAACAAGTGCTAACTCACCCCGCAGTGAGATTTCCATGTGATGTTTGCAATAAAGTATATTCCACCGGATATTCTTTAAAACGTCATCGCTACACGCACACCGTTCAAAAAAAACGTTCTTGTGTAATTTCCGATAAAGTACTTAAAGAAACCAATGATTTTAGTATTCATTATTCAGAATTTCACCGGGAAGTTGTCCACAGCGACAATAAAAAGTTCGTCTGTGAAATATGTAATAAAATTTATAAACACGAGTCCAGCTTAAAGAAGCATTCATTAATACACCCTGTCGTGAGATATACATGTCACATATGTAATAAAAACTATAAGAGCAATTCCAACTTAACAAAACATTTATTAATTCACGCCGGTGTGAGATATGCATGTGACGTATGCAATAAAACATATTCCAGCAGATTTTCTTTACGTCTTCATCGGCACACTCACACCGGTGAGAAACGCATTTCCTGTAAGGTGTGTAAAGAGAAATTCGTATCTAAACATGAATTAAATATCCATAATAGAGTAGTTCACAAAGTTGAAGGAAAGTTCACCTGTGACGTTTGTGATAAAAAGTTTTATTGTAAATTAAATTTAAATAATCATTTAGATGCTCACTTTGGCTGGAAAAAATATTCGTGTCCCGTATGCAACAAGAAGGTTTCAGGAAAAAATTATTTACAAAGACATTTATCTTCTCACAAACGTCAGAAATCAGGTGATGATCTGTTTTTCTGTGACGTATGTGGTAAAGGATACAAAACCAAACTTGGTTTGATTTCACATATTAATGTGCATTCTAATATAAACACGGACACATGTAAAGTGTGTAATAAAAACGTTTTACGTCATCGTTTAAAAGGACACATGCGTACTCATACTGGGGAGCGATGCTATAACTGTGAAAAATGTGGTAAAATTATTACGAGTCTGAGTTCTTTAAACCTTCACTTAAATCTGCACACGCGTGAACAGAAGTTTACTTGTGATATATGTAATAGAACTTTTGCACGCAAAGACTATTTAATAAAACATTTTAAAACTATTCATGCTGAAAAAAGACGGGGAAAAGGCAAAAAGAACTATGCAGAGAGGCCCAGACAACCTCGAATATCCAAACAGTAAGAAACTCAGAGATAAATTTGTAGACGCCAGAGAGATTTAAATATAGTAGTAGGTTATAGAGCGGTCATTGGGAAACGTTTCATATAAACATTTTGACTCCAAAAGTCAACGGTATGTCAAATGTCTTGCACGGCCGCGTGACGTGCTGTGACACTAGATTGAGTAACTTATTACCAAGTGGTAATAAGTTTAGGATCAAAATGTTTGTTTGCTTTGTCCGGTCTATTAATATTAAATGTCTTTGGTAGACGCTAAGTGTACATTGTAATACTCAAGTTGATTGTATTATTTTTGATAGAAAGAAAGAACGAAAAAATTATTTGCCAAGGACATAGTTTTTTACACGGTGTTTAGATAGTAATTTCAATTAGTTCGATGTACTTAACCTGTCCACAGGTATGCAAATATTATAAACAGTTCTAGTAAGGAATTTAATCCAATATAGGAAAAAGCCAATCCGTAATTTTTTCTTCTTAAAATATATGTCGTTTTCTAATTGTAAACCCCTTGGGAGATGATTGTAAGCAATGATGCATGTGTTAAATACATTTTTCTTATAGATTTATATACTGAAGCCGAAGTTGTCTTGTATTAGTTTCATTTAATTTGTTAAAGTACTCTGGGTGATACTTTACAAAGAGGCATAAGTCCCTTATATACACACAGGGTAAAGGAAGTATGGGGTGCTTCTTAAATATTGGTTTGCAACTGTCCAGGTAATATGCCATATCTATTGCTCGGACGCATTTTTTTGAGCAATAAAAGCTCTGTCTATGTCTACAGAGTTTCCCCATATAATAAGCCCGTAACTTAGTACCGAAGATGCGTAACCATAATAATCTGTAAGAGCTGCGTCTTTTGAAACTGTTTGTCGTAGTCTCCACAGAGCATATACAAATCTATCAAATTTTTTACAGACTAGATCAATGTGCATTTTCCAGTTTAGATGGCTATCAATAAAAATTCCCAAAAATTTTATGTTGTTGACTTCTTCTATTTTAATTTCATTGTGTAGGATGTCAATTGGTAGTGGTTTAGTCTGGTAAGATAGAAATTACATAACTTTAGTTTTAGCTGTGTTTAAGTTGAGGTTATTATTTTTAAGGCATGTCGTAACATCCAGTAACGCTTCATTCACCGTATTATTAAATGAATCCTTATGGATTACCGGATTGAATGGAAATTCCGTATGGATCGTGCGGGAGTACATTCAATATGAGGTCAGCGTATACTGGAAATGTATAGCTTGATATATAGCCGTGTGTACCCCAAAATCTATTACTTGTGGCTCTTCATTACGACGTATAGTGAATAGTCAAATAAAACTGTTTTATACGTATGATGAAATGTAGTTGTTTATTGTTTATAATGTAATTTTAATTCTTAATAATGTAATATGTAAATTATGTCTGGTCTCCACGATACAGGTGGTGGACGCGGTTTATCAATATGACGTTTTGTTATGACAATAAAATTAGTTGTATAAGTGAATATAATTATAAATAAATATTCCGTGAATATTTCAAGCATTTACCGGTTGCCGTTATCGAGCATAAACGACCCAAAATATCACGTTTGTTGTGGGAGCCCCCTGAAATATTTTTATTCTAGGTATTTGTTGTTATAGCGTCAACAGAAATACATCATCTGTGAAAATGTCAACTGTCTAACTATCACGGTTCATGAGATACAGCCTGGTGACAGACGGACAGCGGAGTCTTAGCGATAGGGGGCTCTATTTTTGATTCGCTCTGCGCGCCGTGTGCGCTAGATTTCTACTGATTTTCGTTCGACTTATAAAATTTGGTATTTGTGAATCGCTATTCTGCAACGAGTGGTCGGGATCACTCTTTGCGGAGGCGAGCGATAGACTAACGTCATCAAACTCGTAGAGCGAATCAAAAATAGAGCCCGAGGGTCCCGTTGGTTACCCTTTGGGTACGGAACCTTTAAAATGAAGTCGTAACTCTAAAGAATATGTGTAATTAAATCAAAGAAAAACTGAAGAATTATTACGTTTGTCACAAAATACACAAGTTTAACAATGTATTCGTATGTACCAAATTAATGCTAAGTATATTTTTGTAATTCTATTTTTTTTAATAATAATTAATAGATAGATGAATTAATTTATAGTTTTTGTTTGCTAAAGAATAGTGTTTTTTACTCATCTATATGCTTTGCATTATATGAGACCTATTTTGGTTTTTTTTATATAAATAAATATATTTTAATATATTGTGTATGTTTCATTTTACACGCTTTATATTAGGTTCACTTGTATACAAATAACTATATACATCTAACTATGTGGTCTTTTACTGTGGGCCGAATAAACAAGCTCAAAGTCACTCAGCGAGCAATGGAACGAGCTATGCTCGGAATTTCTCTACGTGATAAGGTCCGGAATGAGGAAATCCGTAGACGAACGAAGGCCACCGACATAGCTCGACGAGTCAGTGAGCTGAAGTGGCAATGGGCAGGCCACATCGCTCGAAGAACCGATAACCGGTGGGGACTAAAGGTTCTCGAGTGGCGACCACGTACCGGGAAACGTCTACCAGGCCGTCCCCCTACTAGATGGACCGACGACCTGGTTAGAGTCGCGGGGAGTCGCTGGATGCAGGTGGCTCGGGACCGGTCGATGTGGCGTACCATGAGGGAGGCCTATGTCCAGCAGTGGACGTTTCCCGGCTTATAATGATGAACTATTTATGTAAACAAATCTAGCAAGGGAGCGTTCAAGTATTACGTAACGCAATTTTTGAAGATTTTATACCCTCTCTCCCCCCATGTAACGCACCGTAACGTTTTACCATACTCCTCCCTCCCCCGAAATTGCGTTACGTAATATGTACTTGAACGCTCCCCAAGTCAATTCAAAGCTTCTTCTAAACGTAGCGATTTGTAACTTTGCAATTATATGTAATTCGGATAACAATACAATAATTTGGTACCACCGTTCTGATCGGACCCTGGAATCAGGAGTTGGATGGAAAAACTGCTGCCCCTGTCACGTTCCCCTGCCCCTAGTGCCCCTAGAATTTTTGTAAAAAAATTAGAACGCTTGTCTTTTGTTTAAAATCCAAACGCTGACCAAAGTTTGATTGCCAGTTCTTGGGACGACGTCGCTGTCACTCGTGTATTTGTCAGACGAAAAAATAGCCTACAAAATTTACAAGTGACATATAGGTGAGACATATATATATTTATCTTCATTAGACACTACAACTTATTGTAAAGGGCAAATACGGAACCATACACTGCGCGTGGCCCGACACGCATTTGGCTGCTTTTTTGTGGTTGCAGATCCATGGGAATTTGTAGCTGTTTTGTTAAACGCAACGTTATCACAATCCAGCTAGACGTACGAATGTCATCAATGATGGCTGTATTATAAAACGGAGCTGTTTAGTAAAACAGCTCCCCAGCAAACAGCAAATAAGCAGTTCTCGAATGGCGACCACCCGGGGCGGTACCGGGAAACGTGTATACAGTCGCTTGATACAAGTGTAAGTTTATTACTGTATTATTAATGAATTCATGAATTGGCCGTCAGCTTTCTCATAGAGCTAGGAGAATTCTACGAATGCCCACAATTAAGGCATTTGAGGAGCAATCAAACTTTAGCTTTCATAATATAATAGCAGCAACCATGTTATTGAAGTATGTTTCATGTAAGCTTTAATTGAAATTTACCAATTATTACATTATTCTTTCATATTATACGGCATTTTTATAAATTTTACCTTAAAGTACGGCAATTTAGATTTAGTGAGCCTAAAATTTGACTGCGACAACACTGGTCAAACTGTCAGACCAAAGAGGATTTAATGCACTACTTCTACTATGTCAAACCATTGTCTATTGTCTAATATATATATTTTAGCTAGTACATACATTACTTACTTCATTACTTTCGATTTAATTGAAATATATCCTTTGAAACACGTTTATAACTGTAAGTATCTATCCTACTAAACTTATTAAAACTTCTTGTGTGATTTTTAGTTTTGTTTAAATGAGGTCTTCTGAAGTACTTTGGAACATATATAAGCGAAGTGCCTTCGACCATTGCCTTTTACAGGATACATTTTGGAGAGAGTGCGTGAACCTATTATAATAATTCAGTTTTCGCCATGGAATAGACTGGTATATCGGATTTCCAGCAAGTCAAGTCCCGCTTAAGCGCCCCCTTTTGTGCACCTCAACTGCCAGTGAATGGATCACACTTTATTACATGTTTTTGACTTAATTTTATTTTATTTTGTCAACAGAGCCATGTCAGACCCTGATGATATGAACAAGGAATCCATATGTGATGTGAAAATTAAAACCGAGCCAATAGATGCACCAGATCTTGATATTGAAGTCGAAAATGAGGAAGAAGCTAGTGAACAAAAGCAAAACGAATTTTATATAGAAATACATGTAAAGCATGAGATAAAAGATGAGCCAGAGGTGCCACAGCCTGTGTCTGAGCCTCCACAAGCTACTAATGGTATGTGTGTTATACAAGTGGCCCCACAGAGCCAGTCAGTTCTTTTTAAATATTGACAAAATTCATTCATAAATAACACACAATACAGATTCATCGCTATGATGTAGTTGCATCTCCTAGAACATAGCCCTGTTAGTTTTGTGATGACAAGATAGTTTCAGGTGCTCTATAAATTCTTATCTTTATGAATTCATTCAGATGACAATGACACTAAATTTATTGGTATTCTCCAGCTTATGTCGTTATTATTACTCATGATTCCCGGTTAGTACCAATCATTGGGTGCTTGCTAGCTTAAATGCTTTACTTTTTAGACCTTTTTAATTTTTTACTTTGCGTCTATTCTATAATTCAACTCTCAAATAATTAGAAACCACATCGAAATCGGATATCAATTTGGTGGAGATATCCAATACTACCTTTTTACCGCTTTTTGGAGGAATTGTTCAATCAAAAATCCCCGATGACTACAAAATTAAAAAAATAGTGTAACTCACTCATTCAATTATACTTAGAGATACATGTGAAGAATTATATAAAAGATAAGACGTTGGAAGGTGCTGCAGTGTGAGCCGGAGGCTCTAGAAGCTGCTGTTGATGGTGTGTGTACAATATTCCTTAGCCGGCAACTTTTTTGCACTTGCTTATCATCTCATCTGATGGTAAGTGACGATAGTGCGGACAAAAAGCTGACTTATACGGAGCCAAGCCCAATGAGGTGCAGGATCTGCTACCTTTCAGGCGGAAACATAACAGTGCTATTAACATTGGTTTGGCTGTAGAGTTGCGTAACCTGTACGTAAATTACATCACCATTCTTCCTCATGTTATTACTCAATGAATTCTTTTACGTCCGCAGATGTTGTGAAAAAGTCTGCACATGAAGTCCACGCACGGACATCAGCGCCCACAAGTGATCACAGCTTTGTGTGTGATCATTGTAACAAGCCATTCACTAGCAAGCAACACTTAGAAGATCACATCCAACAACATATAAAGAAATCCATCTTGAAAAAAATTAAACAAATATGTAAATTAAACGAAGACGAATTAGTTTGTGACAGGTGTCACCAGCAATTTACACGTAAATCTCATCTAAAGGAGCACCTGTACATGCACTTAGGAGTCGACAGAATATCTTGTAAAATGTGCTATAGGAAGTTTACGCACGTCTCCAATTTGAATACACACATACTAAGAAGACATACAGGCGATAAGAACAAAACTTGCCATATATGCCATAAACAATTTACAATGAATTATAATTTAAAAAGGCATTTATTGGTACACACTGGTGAGAAATGTTTCTCTTGTGAGATATGCCACAAGAAGTTTATGCACAGGAGCTATTTAAATAAACACATGTTGATTCACACCGATGAAAGATTCTCATGTCCTGTATGCTATAAAAAGTTTACGCAAAAAGGTAATTTAAAGAAACATTCGCTTGTGCACACTGACGAAAGATTATTCTCTTGTAATATATGCTATAAATCTTTTGCACTTAAAAGTGTTTTAAAAGCTCATCAATTGGTACACTCTGATGAGAAACGGTTCTCTTGCGAAATATGTCATAAACAATTTAAGAGAAAAGGTAATTTATCTGCACATTCAATAATGCACGCTGATGAAAAGGCGGTGAAAGGCCTCGAAGGCGAGTCCGCGGGTAACAAGTAAAATAATGAGGGAGATGGCACCATCATAGCAAAATTTAACTGTCACATGTATTTTTTTTAATGAATTGAATGCCCTTGCATCAAAAGTCTACTGTCATACACCTACCAAAGAGAATATAACTGCTGTGTAAATAAATCTGTCAAAGTTAACAAGACTTTGGTTGTGTGTGTGGACTGCCAAGATGATTTCGCGCCATCTATCGAGCCCTTTAAGAGGGTATGCTGGTGTCAAAGCGCCCATACAAACGTAGTCCAGTCATATTTTGAGTATTAAGCTATGAAAATCTATGAAATTTTCAAGACAACCTAGAAACAAATATCTGTGTCGGTGGTAGTCAGATTTTCGTTTAAATATATACTTCCAGAGTTACAGGGCGTCAAAGAATTTTATTTTACGGTAGTAAAAAGCCCCAACTTTGAACCTGATTTACAAGAGTATGAATCAATTTAGAACAATTTGGAAAAACCACCGACATCTGAAATTTCATTAGTATACTGTATTAAAAAAATGGTTACATAATATACTGTATCCTTCAAATGATCCCTGGACTACGAAACATCCAAATAACGGGTGGATAACTTCGCGTAGTGTATGCTGTCTCACCGTACGCGCTCGGGTAGGATAGGGCTCGGATAGGGACAGCTACAAAACAATCCAAATTTGAACGCGGCCATGTGGTCTAACTAGATTTATAAATTTCATAGATTTTCATAGCTTAATACTCAAAATATGACTGGACTACGTTTGTATGGGCGCTTTGACATCAGCATACCCTCTTAAGTACTCAACTGACAGATGACTCGAAAAGTCCCTCAATTAAATCTATTCAATCCTTTAGATTTTTATTACAAACGACCCGCCCTAGCTTCGCAGGGATACAATGATATGTGATATTACTCTGCTTCGAAGCAGTCTTTTAATATAAAACATGCCCTACATTTTAACTTAGGTCTCCAGCAATACATACAACACAATTTGTGGCAGTTGTTTTTGTGTTGTGAGCATTCATAGAAACCGACAGACAAAAATTCTACAGTTTTTTTTTCTTCTGTTAATCTTATACAGACCCAAAGTGTTTGTTTTATATAAATATAGAGAAAACTGTAATTCAAAACGGGCTATGGCTAAAAGAACATTTTGGCAAGAAAAGGCTTTTTTTTAAAATATGTCATAAGAAATTTACTGAAAAATGTAAGAATATTTGCATGGTGAAATGTGAGAAATGTGTGACTGTCATCAGATTCGATGCAAATAAAGATAACTTTATCTTTAAATATGTCATACTGAAAAATTTAATTTAAAAAAGGGCATTTGCCCGCGTGAGAAGAAGTTCTGTTGTGAAATATGTCATAAGAAATTAGTGTTTACTTGAAAAGACATCGTTCTGTCCAACTTTTTAAATATAGTTTATAAATAAAATGTAATAAAAAATTATGGAGTATAAATACTTTTATTATTATTATTTATTACTTACTATTGTAATGTTGTTAGTTTCTACATTACATACAGATTGTTCTTCTCTCCATTTAACGACAACTCTCTATAACGTCAAAATATGTACCTTGAGTGTCGTTGTATAGAGTTTACACTGTATTTCAATCAAAATTATTTGTGTAGAAAGAGTAATTTACCTAGACCAACTAAAATTGTAATATTTTCACATAATAAGTATCGAATAATGAAAACCAATAATAAATAAATGAAATCAGTATCACGTACTCGTTTTGTTATTATGGTTCATGTAATAAAAAATTGGTCAAGTGCGAGTCCGTTAAGTCGGACTCGCGCACCGAGGGTTCCGTATAGAATATGGTCATTAAAAATATGGAAAATCATAAATAATATGCAAAAAAACAGTCCTCTAACGAATGCGCCTAAATACCATTTTCAATTTAGTTTTGCTACGCGTCAGTAGATGGCATTACTAATACTTTAAAGCGCACATTTAAAAAACACGTTTGTTGTATGAGAGCCCCCCATAATTATTTTATTCTGTTTTTTAATATTTGTTGTTATAGCGGCAACAGAAATACATCATATGTGAACAGTTATCTAAAGCTGGACTTGCACAGCAGGAATACCTCTCTGAATTTACGGATCGATCGAGAACATCATAATCTGAAAAAATTAGAAAGTGTGTGGAGCATAATTGAATTGTATGCAATTCCGGGCTTTCTGAATTAATAATAAGAATTCAGAGGAGTATTCCGGTTGTATAAGTCCAGCCTTACTATCACGGTTCATGTGATACAGCCATATTAGTCTGTGCTGGTGACAGGCGGACAGTGGAGTCTTAGTAATAGGGTCCCGGTGGTTGTCCTTCGGGTACGGAGCCAAAAAAAATATTTTTAATGGCACTAGACCCTAAAAATATTTTGATTGGACTAAAACAACGCTGAAAGACCACAGAATCAAAAATCAAGAAAAATATTAACCATTTCCCATCCTTTCAGTCCCTTTTTGCATAACCACTCACATTAAAAACTATACGAGATGCAGAAATCGATTAGGTTTATCTGCTACCCATAACGATTACAGGATTACAGAAATTGATAAAGTGATTTTACTAGGGTTCCTTTTTACAACCGACTTGAAGTAAGTTCTCAATTCGACTCTTTTTACCCGACTGCGCCAGAAGGGGGGGGGGGGGGGGTATGTTTTTCGAGAGTATGTTTGTATGTATAATTGTTTGGCACGCTCTGCGGCCTGACAGCTCGATGGGTTTTAGCTTGAGAGGTGTCGTTAGATACGTATTTACTGTGAAAGTGACACACGTTAATTTTGATGTGGGTACACTTTCGCAGTCGGGTTTCTAAAATTTACTTTTCATTCACTTGCATTAAATTTGTTTCATTAGAACTTCTAGTCGACTTTGGTCAAACCTTGGTGAGCTCTGTAATCTCTTTCTTTCTGAAAGAGTAATCTCTTTCTATATGTCACTTAACTCAAACTATTATATATCGGTTCCATTCTCATACATCAGTAATAACGATCCGTATCTGGGTCACTTTCTAGCGGAGAAGGTGAGGTATCGCGGATCGGTGGGAGTCGAAGAACGTCCGTTCTGTACGAAGCTATTCTGTGACTTGGGGTGCCTCATTGGCTTGTTTCTGGGTGAGCATGATTTAATCCTACTGCTCCAAATCTTATTAAAAAATAATTTTGTAGGTATCGAAGCTATAAAGAGCATCGATGTTTAGTGTTTTGACATCGATTAGCATCGCCCAATGGTTCATCCCTAGCCTCGAATTACTTTGGGCCTCTTGACAATGGGCCACGTCGGGAGATTATTTAATCGGTCACAATCGGCTGATTTTAGAAAGATTAATAGATAATACCTTTAATTATCTTTCGACGTGACAGAATTCTACATAAGACGCCATATTAATTGAACTTCTCTTTTTAAGCTTGAAAAAATCCAAATGGTTGCTACTTGCTAGTAACTGTACCATAGACTATGTATCTTTGTGATGGCTTGTATTTGCTCATCATGGCCCATTGTCAAGAGAGACGATAAAGTGCTCACTTGCTATATTTTTTGCTCTTGCTTAGCTTGACTGACATTTTGTTTTGAGGCGAGTATGGAAGTGAGTGGATTAGTGGAGATTGCTGTGTTGGGTTAATCAATTCGATTAAAATATACCTACATAATCCGTAAGAAAACGAATGTAAGTTACCTACCATTCTGAATAATTTAAAAACTTATTACGAAATTTTTAGTTACGTTTTAATGCATTCTATTTGTGATGTTCCTTTCTAAAGAATAAAGACTTGACTAAAGATGGACTATAGTTGCAGCTTTTAACTGGAATTGTGCACAACAGTCTCTGCTCTCTATAACGAACGAGCATTTCACAGTGGATTCATTCATATCATAAACGCGTCTGACAGGCGGATGATCGATCGTAGTGAGATGTCGTGATCAACACTTCTATTGTTGCCACCTGTCCCTTGGTGTGATACTAATGCAGATAAGGGCGTCCCTGTAATGACTTACGCAAGCAATGAATTATGCAATGTGCAGATATTTTAACAATAATGTTGTAAAAAGTAGTAGATTTAACTTCAGTAAATTCAGACATCATCAACAACCTATATACGTCCCCACTGCAGGTCTCAGCCCTACTCTCCTGCAGAGAGTGTATGGGACATAGTACACCACGCGGGACCAGTGCGCATTGGTAGACTTCACACACACACCTGCGAATTTTTTCTCAGGAGTGTGCAGGTTTCCACTCAGCATAAGCTGCACTTAACTGGGAGTGGATGAAGCGCAGCACTGATTTTCAATCACATAAACATCACTCAAAGTGTCCTGCACATCACTGCAATGCCTCGATACAATAATGACGAATTAACCAGCAGCTGTACACCGCAGCGACTGCTTTGAGTTTACGGCGGCATCCTTTCACAGAGGCGAAAGGAGCAGCATTTGCAAACTGATTACTCCAACTGACACATATCATAACAAGCACTTTAACAACACACAAGGATGTTGTGGCCCAGAAATTACAAACCGTCGCTGTGGCCTATTGGATAAATGTTGGACTTAGACCCGGAGGTCCCAGGTTCGATTACCAGTGGGAGTACCTTGTACTCGGTTTGGTTGGTGGTACGGTATTTTCTATGTCCATCTGGCTAGCTACCACCATGTTACCTAAGTCTGCCGCCAAAGAGAAGTGTTAATAGCACTGTTGTGTTCCAGTATAGGCACCTTCTAGACCAACACGTAACGTCTTCGACCTCATCGTCACTTACCATCAGGTGAGATTGAGGTCAAGTGTTGGTCTATCTTCAATAAAAAAAAAAAGTATGAAAAGTAGCGGAGCCTTGTTAGGTTGAGGCTTCTGGGTGCGCAAAGAAGGTATGCGTATTAAAGACTGTACCGTTATTCGAAGCCTATTAAATGAGAGTAGCACTTCCGTTTCCCTTTAGCATTGCTGATTTGACTTCTGTAGTCCCCTTCTACCCAACTTCCGCCCACCGCCAGCAGGTGCGAGCCGAGCCTATATAACGCGCTCGTAGCTCGCGCGCTAGCTCATTGGCGTCTGTTTCCCGGCCCAGAACGTTGTCTAAACCACCGCACGGTGCTGCTACCACGTGAGTTTTTATTTTATTTTAACATAGACAACTTAGCATTGTGTAAAATAATTTTCAAACGGTGTTTGCCGTTCGTGTTTCACTTCTTTTGAAATTTTACTTGTAGAATTTCAAACAGTTGTGGTTTCAAGTTGACTTCTTTTTTTGTTATAACTTAATATCAAAATGTGAACATTTCATGAAATAATTTTCTTTTTGCGTTTCAGAACGTTTTAAAAAGAATTTACTTTCAGTAAAATGAGTGTTAATGATAATATACCCAGAATGGATGTGAATTGTCAAATGGACGTTGCTTCCCAAAATGAAAGAGATGTCGTCACCGAACACGGTACTCGGGTTCAACGCAAGAAAAATAAGAAGAATAAGCGGAAGAGGAGTTCTAGCTCGAGTACTTTGTCTGTGACGTCTTCAGCTTCAACGTCCTCAAGCTCGGACAGTAGCTCTTCTCCCCGGAAAAGACATAGAAAATCGAAGAAAAAGTCGCGGTCTACGCGTCATCACAACCACAGAGTCTTGAAGAAAGTCTTAAAGGAGGTCAGTGATTTACGCAGTCAAATACACATCCCTCCCGCAAGTACTCCCATGTATCAAACGCCAGATGAATATGAATTGATAGATTCAAACGTTAGTGGCAATTTATTCAACACAGCTGTGGATGGCTCGATAAACGTGGTACGTAACCCTTCCGATTTTAGTCTACAAATAAGTACCAGTGTTAAAGATCCAGTCGTTCCAAAGACTCCTGACTCATACTTAGAAGCGTTAAAGAACCTTCAGAGATTTGATGAGCAGTCATGGTGTGACGTTCGCTACGCTGAGACTCAAAAAATCTATGCCCATTCACCCGGATTTATTGAACTAGAAGCCAACGACGAAGTAAAGAATTATGAAACTAATAAATCGCTTTTATACGTAGAAAAGTCTTTTTCAGCTCTGACTTATGCCTTTTTGAAACAAAAAGAGGCATTAGAGAAAGGATTGCAAGAAATTTTAACTTGGTGTGGGGATACTGAGAATTTAACACGTGATGGTTTACAGGAAAAAATTGAAAATACTTTCAAAAAGGGCGAATTTCAAAAAGTTTCAGTGGATGCGCTGCAAATGATATGTGGACATAGAGCTGATATTGTTCAGCAGAGACGTGAGGCTATTTTAAAATATGTCAAAGAACCACTAGTGAAATCCACCCTGCGAAAGATTCCTCCATCCTGCTCGGACCTTTTTGCAGCGGAGAAGTTTAATGCTGCTCTGGAAAAAGCAGGCGGCGTCAGGAAGGTATTTTGGCCATTAACCAAACCAAACCAAATGAAATTTGGTGCCCCTGCTGCGCAAGCAAAGGGTGATGAAACACAGTGCCCTGCGCAAGGGTCACACACGACGGTTGCCCCTGCGCAACCCAACAGTTATTCTTTTAAGCGAAATGTGCCTGCGCAAGGTTTTATGAATCAGTGTCATATGCCCGCACAGGGCAATCATTTATGTCAGCACTGTCCTGCGCAAGGATCAAACAAAGGTGGGAATTTAAGGGCTGCCTATTCTCGAAACAATGCAACCTTTCGTCCAAGAAATATGCAGCCAGGCACGTCGTACCCCACGGAACGACGAGGTGCAACAAAGCGAGCGGCATCGCCCTCGTACAGGAATAAATCTGCGAATAAACGTAAGAGATATTGACTCTCGGCAGTTTCGGGCGGGGCAAATTCGTTATTATTACAACGAGTGGGTACGACTGAATGCTCCGGCTTACATTTTAAAGGTAATTCAGGGGTACCGAATACCATTTATAAGAAAACCACCGTTAGTGATGCCAAGTCGTCATTTTCAAATACATGCAACGCCCGAGATGTCTCAGGTAATTCAAACAATGAAAGAACAAAATGTTTTAGAGGTAGTGAGGCAAAGTCCGAATTTTTCTTTCGAGCCTTTTTCTGGTTCCAAAGGCCGACGGCTCGCTGAGACCTATATTCAATTTAAAAGCTCTCAACGACTATGTAGCTATAAAGAATTTTTCTTTGATCAATGTGTCAAGGATTCCAGATTTCTTACAATCCAAGGATTATCTTATCAAAATAGACCTGTCACAGGCATATTTTCATCTTCCAATATCCAGACCCCACAGGAGGTTCATGCGTCTCTTGTACAAAGACGAGCTACTAGAAATGACATGTCTACCCTTTGGATTGAGTTCAGCACCAAGGGTATTTGCCTCAATAACGAATTGGATTGCGCAGATCCTTCGCCAGAGAGGGATAAGAATATTAGTATATCTGGACGATTTCTTGCTGGCGCACCAGGATTGGGAGACTCTGCAAAGTCACGCAAAGATAGTAACAGATACGCTATTTCGATTGGGATGGCAAATCAATTGTCAGAAATCAGTGCTTGCTCCACAAAAGCGTCTAGACTATCTAGGGATCATGTGGGATCCATGGACAGGCTCAAAAAGTCTTCCTCAGAAGAAAACCGAAAAGATTATAAACTTTGTCAACAGGTTACTGCGCAGAAAGAAAGCAAACTTCTTGGAGGTACAATCCTTGATAGGCGTCTTGAACTTTGCCAGCTTGGTGGTGCCAAGAGGCAGACTGAACTATCGCCAGTTACAAAGGTTCTTCAACCTGCTAGTGCGCATACCACCGAGGAAGCGTCTTTTGCTTCCAAACGGAGTGACGAGAGAGCTTTCATGGTGGCTTCAGAACTGTCATCGCTCGACACTATTGCACATCCCGCCGCCAACCCATTACTTGACGACAGATGCCTCGGACCTCGCCTGGGGTGCCAAGCTCAACAACATCAGTCTGACAGGTACTTGGAGCAAAGCAGAGAAGGATCTGCATTGCAATCAAAAGGAATTGCTAGCAATTTTAAAAGTACTAGAACGAGGATACGATCTCGGTTTGTGCGAAGCGTCAGTGTTGCTACAGAGCGACAATCGGACAGCTGTGGCATATCTAAGAAACGAAGGAGGTACTCGATCGGAGGCGGCGATGCACCTGACATACAAGATTTTTACACTAATCGATTATCTTCAAATCCAAATGAGAGTTTTCCATCTGCCAGGGATATTGAACTGCGAAGCCGATCACCTATCAAGGCATCGTCCCCTTCCGGAATGGCACTTACTTCCCCGGGCAACACAAGTAATATTTGCCAAATGGGGGCATCCCGACATCGACTTATTTGCGTCACGGTTGGCGCATGTTGTACCGACTTACGCATCGTTAGACCTGAACGACAGCCAGGCGGAATTTCACGATGCACTAAGCAAAAGTTGGAACTACCAGTTAGCATGGGTATTTCCACCCCCATGCCTGATTCCGAGAGTTTTACATCACATGAACCAAGCGCGAGGTGTGTTCCTAATAGTAGCGCCCAGGTGGCAGAAAGTTTTTTGGCGAGCGGATCTGAAGGCCAGAGCTCTATCACCTCCTCACACAATATGGAACCTGGATCAGGTATTGATAGATGCGACAACCCAAGCACCTCCTCCCAATGTAACCGAGATAGCACTGGAAGTTTGGAGATGTGGGGGTGGAGTAGGAATTTAACTGACTGGACAACTGAACAACAAAATCTATTGATGTCGGGTTGGAGAGAATCTACCCGTAAAACATATAAAGCGGCCTGGTCACGCTGGTGCCGATGGGCGCAGGAAAATAGCATTGGTGCCAAACCTACGGGTTCTGAGTTAGCACGATATCTTATTGACCTTCATCAGAAGGACGGTCTCGCACACAAAACTATCCTAGTGCATAAATCTGTAGTTTCTACCTTCTGTAACATAGACGACTCAGGTTCACTAAGTTCACACAAATTGGTACAGCAAGCATTAAAAGCAATTGCCTTGAAGAAACCTAAGGACCCAAAGCCTCCGATATGGGATGTTTCATTATTGACTTCCTTTCTGCAGAAGAAAAGAATCTCAAACAGCTTGTATGAGATTTCTCGTCACACAGCCACACTATTATTGCTTTGTTCGGGACGACGTGTACATGACCTTACTCTACTAAGTGTTAGTCCAGATCACCTACATGACATACAAGATGGAATTATTCTTTGGCCAGGTTTTGGATCAAAGACAGACACGGTAGATCAAAGACAATCTGGTTGGAAACTTTTGAAAAACGATAACCAACCAGCGACAGATCCAGTACATTGGGTAAAGCTTTTGATTGAAGCAGGGCATCAGCGACGGACTGCATGCAAAAGCGACAAACTGTTTGTTACTGCTAGAGGTGAACCACGGGCAGCTACTCGCACCATCTTAGCTGGTTGGGTTAAATCGATGCTCCGGCTAGCTGGCATCAAAGCTGCTCCTGGCAGTGTGAGAGCTGCGGTAGCATCCAAGAACTGGATAGATAATTTTTCAATAGATCAGATATTAGCTCAGGGCAACTGGCGCTCCGAAGATACATTCAGAAAATTTTACCACAGAGAGGTAATTCAATCAACTCCAAATCAATCAAGTTTGAGTAATTTATTTGTATCAGTTTAGAAAGATGTGTAATTATTTGATTCTACAATGTATGTATGATTCTCTTCACATAATGTTGTTTCCTTTCTACCTAACATAATATGTTGTAATCACATTGGCGTCCTCCACCGCCAGGCGATATCAAACACTTCTCATTTAATAGGCTTCGAATAACGGTACAGTCTTTAATATTGGCGTTTTACCTTACAATAAAACGCTTATTAAATACTTACCTAATTCGAAGCCTATAGCTTAACTCCTGCCTGGCGGACATTCGCAAATCCGCAATGAGCTAGCGCGCGAGCTACGAGCGCGTTATATAGGCTCGGCTCGCACCTGCTGGCGGTGGGCGGAAGTTGGGTAGAAGGGGACTACAGAAGTCAAATCAGCAATGCTAAAGGGAAACGGAAGTGCTACTCTCATTTAATAGGCTTCGAATTAGGTAAGTATTTAATAAGCGTTTTATTGTAAGGTAAAACGCCAATATTATTTCAACTTTAATTTTATTTGCATTTTGCCTACAGAGAATCATGTCGGACCCTGATGAGGTAAAGAAGGAATTCAAGTGTGACATTAAAATTAAAACTGAGCCAATAGATGAACAAGATATTGAAGTTGAAATTGAACAAGAAGAAGATATTGCTGAGGAGAAGCGTAATGAATACTTCATAGAGATACATGTAAAGCACGAGATAAAAGATGAGGTGGAGCCAGAGGCAGAGAGATCACACTCTCCTGCCACTGATTTGTCCGTGCCTCAGACGAACGAAAAAGTGGGTAATGGTAAGTGTTATTGTTTTTTATGTTATCATCATCAGCCGGGAAATGTCCACTGCTGGACATAGTCCTCCTCCATGGTATGCCACATTGACCGGTCCCGAGACACATGCATCCAGTGACTAACCATGACCTTTACTAGGTCGTCAGTACATTATGTCTTATTACAATGCAAATATATTTCTTTCAATTAAATGTTTGATTGATGCTCAAAACATTGTTTCTTAAAGAGCGAAGGAAACGAGGCGACCTAATTGAAACTTATAAAATACTCAATGGACACTACAATGTGAGCAGCATCAGAACCTTGTTCACTGTGAGCCAGAACAGTCATTGAGAGGGCACTCAATGAAGCTCACCAAGCCTCTATGTAGGAGCAACCCAAGGAAACACTTCTTGACTAACCGTGTAGTGCATTCTTGGAACGCTCTCCCTGAAAGTGTAATCAGTGCTACTTCAGTGAATTGTTTTAAAAACAGACTCAACAAACATTTAGAAACGTTAAATCAAGTGCAGTGATATACACGCATCAGCTCCTAGAGCTGCTGGTGTATCAACCAAATAATAATAATATTTCAGATTATAAATAAATATAGTTTCCTACTTCTTAAAGTAATGTGACATTACATTTCATACTGCCCCATTACATATTACTCTAAACATTTGTAATGTAATGCTATCTAAACATCACGTGGTCAGAATGAAAGCAAATGCGTAGAATGTAAGCCTTATCTAGAAATATGCTCTCACTGTGCTAGGTGCGAGTGAGCGGTGCAGAACGAAGACATCCACATATTGAAGCCCGACTAGGAAAATAAAAGTGCAAAGGCAAGACTAAGGCTTCTGGTTAAAAACTCTTTCCATCTAACAGCATTATCTTCACTTACGATGTAGCGATGAAGGCCAAGAGTTAACCGAGTATAGACTAATAAAATAAAACTTAGTTTTTGTTTTGTGTTATGTACGTAGGATTTATATATAGGATACAAAAGCGTCGGTGGCGCAATGGATAAGGCGCGGACTCTCAATCTGAGGGTACCGGGTTCGAATCCAGCCGTGTACCTATGAGTTGTTTTTCAATTCAAGTACATTTATCCGATTGCTTAATGGTGAAGGAAAACATCGTGAGGAAACCTGCATGTCTTGAACAGGCATGTGAAGTCCGCCGATCCGCACTGGGCCCGCGTGGTGGACTATGGCCCATACACTCTCTGTAGGAGGGTAGGCCTGAGCCCCAGCAGTGGGGACGTATATAGGCTGTTGATGATGATGATTGATGATGACGTAGGATTTGGCCTTCATCTCATCTGATGGTAAGTGACGATAAGGCCGTTGGATGATCCGTGCGCACCCAGATGCTTCAAGCTGATGTGCTGGCTCTGCTACCTTTCATACTGGAACACAACAGTGCTGCTTGACTTGCAATTAACACTTCTGTTTGGCAGTAGACTTAGGTAACATGTTGGTAGTTAGCCAGGCGGACGTAGAAAATGTCCCATCATCAACCAAAATGAGTACTGATGTAACTGGGAATTGAACCCGGGACCTCAGGATTGTAAGTCCAACAGATAGCCATTAGTCCACGGAGGCGGTTAGGCTAGTTACATATGACTCAATGTATTTTTTAAATTTACAGTGGTTTCATCGCAGCCTACACAGGTAAATCAAGCTCAGACATCTGCACCTAAAAAAGAACACAGCTTCGTGTGTGAACATTGTAATAGATCGTTTTCAACGAAGAGCTGTTTAACTAATCACTCCCGAACACATAAGAAAGCTTTTACGTGCACAATATGTACCGGTGACCAAAAATGTACTCATGAGCACCTGTTCAATCCAAATAAGAAAATTTTCCCATGTGACGTATGTAAGAAAACATTTACAAAGAAATGTAACCTAGAAATACATTCACTAGTGCACTCTGAGGACCGGAACTACTCCTGCGAGATATGTCATAAGAAATATAAGAGAAAATGTCATTTAAACGAACACTTACATAATCATTCAACGGAGAAGAGATTCACGTGTGAAATATGTCAACAGAAGTTTAATAGGAAATATCATTTGTCAGAGCACATGTTGGTCCACGAGGGAGAGAACAAATTCTCTTGTGACGTATGCCAAAAAAGATTTATGAAAAAGGCCAACTTAAATAAACATATCTTATTTGTACACACCGGAGTCAGGAGGTTCTCTTGTGAGATATGTCATAAAAAGTTTCCTGGAAAGGGGAATTTAAAAACGCACCTATTCATCCACACCGGTGAGAAAAGGTTCTCTTGTGATTATTGTGATAAAAAGTTTGCAGAGAAAGGCAATTGGAAAAGACATTTACAAGTGCATAGAGGTGAGAAAAGTTTCACTTGTGACATATGTAGTAAAGCTTTCATCGGGAGTAGTGATTTAAAGAAACATTTACTGGTGCACTCAAATGAGAAAAAGTTCTCGTGTGACACATGCAAGGAAAGTTTTACAAAAAAATCTCAGTTAAACGATCATTTATTAGTGCATTCCGAAGAAAAGAAATTGACATGCGTTATATGCCAGAAAAAATTTACTAGTACGTATGATTTGGGTAAACATTTCCTCGAACACTCCGACGACAGAACTATATCCTGTAAAATATGTCATAGAATATTCACATCTGAGAATAATTTGAACACCCATTTATTGACACACTCTAGTGACGAGAATGTGTCTTGTGAGGTATGCAATAAACAGTTTTTGCGTAGAAGATATTTAAATAGGCATATGGCAATACACCGCGATAAAAAGTTCTCTTGTGAAATTTGCCATAAAAAGTTTACTACGAAGAGTAATTTAAGTACACATGTTTTGGTGCACTCGGGTGAGAAAAAATATTCTTGTGACATGTGTAATAAAAGGTTTACGCAAAATCGTAGTTTGAAGATTCATTTAGCGACGCCGTGTGTTTAAAGTTGTCAACTATTTATGAGAAAGTATTAGTAGTAAATAAGTTACAAGATAGGTAAAAAACTAAAAATGACTTTTAAAAGAAGTGTATTTAACTATATTATATACCATTAAAGTTTATTTTTCTGTGGTTTATGTATGATATATGTTCTTATATGTAAAGTATATATTTCATTAAAAAAAAAGGTTATCATATCGACTTTATGTTTTTTTAACCGACTTCAAAAAAGGAGGAGATTATCAATTCGACGGGTATGTTCTTTTAATGTTAGTTACCTCAAAACTTTTGACTGGGTGAACCGATTTGGATGATTCTATTTTATTTGAAAGCTGGTGCTTCCCGTGTGGTCCCATTACAATTTGGTCCAGTTCTGACAACGGCATACATGAGAAAACTATATAAATCTTAAATTTGCCTTAGTAAAAGTAGACTTTTAAGGCAGTCGGTTTCCAGTTCTTTTTGAACGCATTTACTTGTTTAAATAACTCCGCCAATTTTGATGATGATTTTGTGATCCCGTACAAATTTCATCTATATTGATTGAGTGCTTTTTGAGAAAATTATCAAATTAAATATGTACCCAGATCATTATGCCTCTATCCTTGGATTTAAAATTATCATATTAGGTTTTTGTTGATTTTCTCAAAAAGCGCTCAATCAATTTTGATAAAATTTATACGGGACCACCTCTGAAGTATTCTTATCAAACAAAACAAGAATCATCAAAATCGATTCACAATTGACGGTGTTATCGCGTAACATACATTTTAAGAAATACAGTCGAATTGAGAACCTACTCCTTTTTGAAGTTGGTTGAAAATAATTCTTTCTAAATGCTAAATGTATTTCAGTCATCACACCAATTTTATGCAATATATTTGTTTATATGGTACTAGAAACTTATTGTTTTGTGGGTAGCATGAAAATATAGTATGTTTAGAAAAATGTATATTTAATAGATAGATAGAGAGAGAAGATATTTACTTTGATAGTTTACTTTTAGCTAATTTTTTAAAAGTTTTTTTATTGTTACTGAGTCGTTTTCTTTAAATGAATTGCATATATGTATGTATTGTTGAATATTATGAAATACGAAAAAAGTTTTTTATGTATATATTTTCCTATAATTTTCTTAAAATAATACATTAAGGCGATCCACTTGCATCAAAGTTTCATACAAAATTTCTGTTGTCATAATCTTTTGAAACATAACTGGATTTGTGCAGTAACTATCTAAAAATATGACATCAGATTGTGAAGTCGCGAAATGAGTATTATTAACATACAACTTCACAGTGAATCACAATTTACATTTTAAACACTTTTTTCTATTATTGTTCAAAGCGCCATCTATGAACCATTAGCTGCGTAACTGCTATTGTAGCTAACTATAAAGTTGTACATTAATGATATTTATTTCGCAACACTATAATTTCGTCTCCTATTTTTAGGTAATTACTTATCAAAGTCAGTTATTCTATTTTAAAAGATTATGGCAACAGAAATTTAGTATGGAAGCATTAGGAGAGGGATATATATCGCTGTACATATTTTTAAATCTATAATGGGTTTGCACTTGGCCTTCATTTCACCTGATGGTAAGTGACCCAGAAGCCTCAACCTAATATAATAGAAAGAAAGAAAGAAAGAAAAAATTTATTTGCCAAGTACATAGTTTTTTACACGGTGTTTAGATAGTAATTTTTATTTTGTTCGATGTACTTAACCTGTCCACAGGTGTGCAAATATTATGAACATATATAATAAGGAATTTAATTGTTAAAAAAAATAACGCGCTGGCTCTGCTACCGTTCATACTGGAACACAACAGTGCTATAAACACTGCTTGTTTTAATAATACCCGCACAATATAAATCTTATAGTGCAAGCTATACTAATTTCAACCGGCTCCTTAATCCTAATGGCTAAAAGAGTTGTTTCATATCCGGCCTGCACTTGTACACTATTTAAAAAATCATTTAATAATATAAATATATACAGAAAAATACTAGAATTACATTTTTGCAATTATTTTAAATTGTACAAAATCATTACTTTTGTACTAAATGACAGCGTCAAATGTCATTTTATTGACGCCATCTTTGTTTTCAACGTTGAGTCTTACCTGTTTCGTACGTTTTATATGATTTTGTACAAATAAACTAAACCAAAATATACAAAAATGGTAACTAAATCACTTTTATTTGATTAAAATTACAAGTGTACAATACCAGGCCTTGGCGCCATACAATCGCGGAACATGTCATTTAGGACTAACATTCGGTACTCGGTTTAGTTGGTGGTACGGCATTTTCTATGTCTATGTCTGCCGCGAAACAGCGCACGCATACCACCCAACGGCCTTACCGTCACTGCCATCAGGTGAGATGAAGGCCAAGTGCAAACCAATCATATTGTTAGCTTTTAATTCAAATCAACACATTATTTTTATTATTATGCCCTAGATTAAGAAATATTGCACTATCAATGTATTGATTGAACATCGTTGTATTTGTTTTTCACTTATTTCTATAAATAAAGTACTCTTGACTATTAATATATTTAAAGGTGAATTTCAAAAATGTATGGAGCCTGGGCCATGTCAATGCACACCATATAGTAATGGTGTTTTTAAAAATTAACCTTTTTTGATCATCTATTTTCAGCAAATCTAACCGAATGCCGTGTACAACATATGTTGCAAACAATACAGTGGCGGACTGTCACAATCAAACGTACATATTTTTTATTATTTAAAAACTTTTTAATGTATAAATTTAGAGATTCAATAAGAGATGTTGATGCTCCTTATTTAATAAAATAACTAAAAACAGTAAAAGCAGTGTGTCTGTACATTGAGTATATTTACCTAAAACTAATTGAGGCCGATTTAAATTGAATAATAAAATAAAGATATTGTGAGAACCTGTAAAGAATATAGTAATAAAAATGTATTTAAATGCAATTACTAATTGATTAGCTTAGGATTTCAACGTCGTTGTATCGTAAATATAGAAATAAGAGTATAAGCATGTAGAATAGTGTAGAGCAGAGATTCCCAACGGGGTACCGCCCTTTGGTGGGTGCTACCGCCCCCTGGTGGGTACTACCGCCCGCCAGTGGGCGCTGGAGCTTTTGTAGGGGTCATAGCGGGTCAAATTGTGTTTGGGTCCACAGTCAAGTTTTTATTATAACATGTGTTTGTATTTTGAATTAATTGATAATAGTAAAAATTATAGAGATAATTAATTTTCAATTTATGATCATTAATAGGTAATATACATATAAAGTTGGTATAATTAACTATTATGTAAAAGGGGGCGCTTGAATATTCTTTTGTAAAGGGGGTAGTCGGTAAAAGTTTGGGAATCTATACAATACTATAATTATAAATAAATATGTATATGATGTAAATGTAATAAAAAGTCGTATATAGTGTAAAATATATTATACAGAAATAAAAATTAAGTTTTACAGGGAAAATCAAATAAATAACGAATAAATATTTTAATCATCTCCATATCCTAGCTACCAACATGTTAGCTAAGTCTGCAGTCAAACAGCAGTGTTACTAGCACTGTTGTGTTCCGGTATGAAAGGTAGCAGAGCCAGCGCGTTATTAAAGCGAGACTTTTGGATTTTGACATTCCGTTCGTATTTTGATAGGTAAGTATTACATTTTTGATTCTTGTTTTTTTTATCGATATTAAGTAATATTATTTTTTGTACTGTTTTTTATGTAAATAAAGATTCATTATTACCTACAGTAATATAAAGAAATATAATCTAATAAATGTCCGCTCTGGATACTTCTTGAAGCAAAGGCTGTCCATAGCCTTTTTTTGCAATCATCGTGGTTTTTTTTCTTCCTTATCCTTTTTAAAGTCACTTGGTTTCGTTGTTTTGTAAATAATCTAGTTAATTGTAGTTTGTTAAAGCTTCATTTTGTGTACATTTAAATGTAAATAAAATTTAAATCGTATAATATGTTGAATAAATGCCGGAGCTAAGTCAAATAAAGACTATATATATACAATGGACTAAATACAATAAAATTTATAGGTAAGTATATAAGAAATGTGAGTGTATTGGCTTGAGGCTTATGGGTAGGCACGCTTTTAATACAACGGCCTTATCGTAACACCATCAGACGAGTTGATGGCCAAGTGCAAATTATGCACAGATTTTTATTCTTTAAAATTACCTGACTCATTTCATTACCGGGAAGCGTGTTCCGGGCCGGCCCCCTCGAGCAATGACCTCGTTAAGATCGCGAGAAGTCGCCGGATGTAAGTGGCTCGGGACCGGTCGATGTGTGCCGTGGAGCAGGAGTATGTCCAACAGTGGACGTTTCCCGGATGATGATGTTAGCGCTTACTAAATATTTAATAAACAAGAATGTTTACGATACATTGTACTGAAATGAAGTTTAAGTAATTATATTGGAATTGATAACTGTTCAATTGATGTTTTAGATTTATTTAAGATCCTAAATGTAAACATTACTAAATTACTTACTTGCTACAAGATATATACAATTTGGTGGAATTTGAAATAAATCCATTTTATTATATAACCAATGTTGTTTCTTTTTACTTCTCGGCGTGGAATACAGGAATTATGCCATGTTGGAAATTTTTGAACATTGACATCGTCTTGAAATTTTTAAACAGTTATGAGAAATGGTTACCAACATGGTAGTTGAAGTAATTTATATAATTAACTAGCTTCTGCCCGCGGCTTCGCCCGCGTGGACTTTATTTTTCGCATTAAAAAGTAGCCTATGTCCTTTCTCAGGGTCTAAAGATTGTCTGTGCCAAATTTCATCAAAATCGGTTGAGAGGTTTAAGCGGGAAAGCGTAACAGATAGACAGAGTTACTTTTGCATTTATAATATTAGTAGGGATGAAATATTTGTATTTAAAAATGGAGGGGGTTGAAATTTAAAAGTGGAACACGCTTTTTATTTAAATTCTGTATTAAATTAGTGAGGTTAATCCGTAACAAATATTAGGAGTGCATAAGCGAAAGGATGTCACACTGCTGCGTGGCGTGAGTAAAATACAAAAGTAAGCATATACCTACATCAATCCTATTCAAACAGGTAGAGCGAGACGACACTACTGCTTACAAAGCAATAAGAAAGAGATGGATATAGTATCTACGCTTGCGTCTGCGAACACAACAGCTAGTACGGAAATACGCTAATATACATCGCCTTTGGATTTATGCGAGCCTGGTACATGTCAGAACGGCCGGCCGCTTTACTAGGCTTAAATCGTTTGAAAACTACGACAAAATAAGAGCGACTTTATCTATTAACTAGCAGCCCGTCCCGGCTTCGCACGGGGTAGACAATTATTTATTTTTGGAAATTTGGATATAAAACACTTTTTTTCACAAATATTTTTATTTATTAAAAAATTATTATTTATTAATATATATTTTAAAAAAATTATTTCAGTTCCCCCTCCACCCCGCCCGCCGCGATGCCCGGCGCGCTTCTTAGACTGCATCGCAAACAACGGCCACGGCGCTATGGCGGTTTTGTTTACTGTTTGAATTTTTTAATTCGTAATATCTTTTGAATGGCAAGTCCAATTTAAATAATTTAAAAACTATTTTATAGGTAGTTAAATGGTCTTGACCATAAAATAATTTATTTGGATAAGGATTAATATAAACACATAAATAGCATGGTTTGAATTTGGTTAGCATTTTCGTTAATGTTTAAAATGAAAAAAGTTGTTGTAGTGACATAACTACAATAGTTGGACATATGCTACCGCGGAGTTTTTTGTAGACATTATGATGTTCTTCAATATTGTTGTACATTATTTTGTTCTATCGCTAATAGTTTCGGCAGCGCATTCGACGAAAGACATTTTAAGACTCATTTTTCTACACCTTCGGTTACATTGTTCAAATTTTACCAAGGATCCCTAATTTTTTTTCAAAATGAAATGTAGCCTATGTCAAATTGGAAGAATGTAGCATTCTATTGGTGAAAGAATTTTTTAAATCGACCTAGTACTTTCTGAGCCTATTCATGACAAACATACAAAAATAGGTACAAATCTTTCCTCTTTATAATATTAGTGTAGATAATCACAAATTAAAAATTAATTCTCTCTAACCGTGTTCGTGATTATTTAAATAAAAATACAGAAACATGTAATAAAAATATTTAATTCAGGCAAAGACCATACAAATTGTAAGAACATAAATTAATTGCTTTTGGACCCGCTATCGCCCCCATGAAAAGCACCAGTGGGCGGTAGCGCCCTCGTTGGGAATCTATGGCCTAGGAAGCATTTGAAGACGATGGCTATTGACGGCTTGCACTGGTCTACGCTGGTGGACCAATAGATGAACATTCAAACTATTACTCTGTGTAAACCTTTTCTCACAGAATTGGCAAGCGTACCTCTTCTCACCGGTATGAACCACCATGTGCCTCTTCAAATAACCACTCTGCGCAAACTTCTTCTGACAAACTTCACAAGAGAACCGTTTCTCTCCGGAGTGAACTGTCAAGTGAGATCTCAAATTGTTTCGCAACGCAAAAGTCTTCTGGCATATGTGACATGAGAAATTTTTCTCACCCGTATGCACTAACAGATGCCTTCCTAAGTTGCTCTTATGCGTAAACTTCTTCGGGCAAAATTTACACTGAAACCGTTTGTCATTGGTATGACACCGTGTATGAAAATTCAAGTCTGACTTTGTCATATAATATTTATGGCATATGTCACAAGAGAATTTACGGTCACCATCGTGCACCAAAACATGCCTGTTCATGTTGCTTTTACATTTGAATCGCTTCGAACATATTTCACACGAGAATTTCTTCTCTGCATCATGATACAACACGTGCTTCTCCAAATCACTTTTGCAGTAAAACGATTTATGACACAAATCACAAGTCAACTTTTCTCCGGTGTGCCGTAAAGTATGTTTCCTCAGACTGTGTCCCTTCGCGAATTTCTTCTGACATATATCACATGAGTACTTCCTTTCTCCGGTGTGAACTAATGAATGAGTTAACAAATGACCTCGCTGCCTGAATTTTTTCTGACAAATATCACACGAATACTTCCTTTCTCCGGTGTGAACTCGTAAATGATTATTCAATTCTGGTTTCGAGCAGAATATCTTCTGGCACAACTCGCAGTAGAATTTCTTCTCGCCGGTGTGAAGCAACGAATGTCTTTTCAAATAGTTTTTGTCTGAGTAATGCTTCTGGCATACGTTGCATGTGAATCTCTTATGGCACTCGTTAGCTTTCAGGTGTTCATCTAAGAAGGACCTCCGCCTGTACGTTTTCTGACAGAACTCACAAGATATCGTGGCAGCCATGTGTGTCTTCATGTGATTTGCTAGTGAGCTCTTGAGTGCGAATGATTTGTGGCACATGTCACATATGAAGTGATCGGCAACTGTATCTATACTCCAATCATCTTGATGTTTGGGCTCCGGTGGACAATCTGTGGAAACATAATAAATTCAATGTTAATGTCCATTCTTTTATGTGTAATTGATTTTGAACCTTGCCATCTCATTTGATGGCGAGTGTTGGATAAGGCTGTTGGATAGAGGCATGCTCTCCCAGAATCCTAAAGCTAATGAAACACTGCATCTGTCATACCAGTATACAGTGATGTTTGGCGGTAGATGTATATATATATTTCAATTTATTTATTGCATATCACATACACATAAAGGCTAATAAATATTCCAATAAATAGCTAATAAATAATAAAGATATAAATATATAAATATAATACAAAGCTTTAGTAGACAATACACGTGAAGCCGGGGGCAGGGGCACAGCAATATGCTTGGGGGTGTGATATGAGACAATATGTCACATTTTCAGTACTGTATGTACTCACATCGTTAAAGAACTCAGTACTGTCGTAGCAACAATTTATTCATCATCATCATCATCAGCCGGGAAACGTCCACTGCTGGACATAGGCCTCCCTCATGGCACGCCACATCGACCGGTCCCGAGCCACCTGCATCCAGCGACTCCCTGCGACTCTAACCAGGTCGTCGGTCCATCTAGTAGGGGGACTCCCTGGTACGTGGTCGCCACTCGAGAACCTTTACTACCCACCGGTTATCGGTTCTTCGAGCGATGTGGCCTGCCCATTGCCACTTCAGCTCACTGACTCGTCGAGCTATGTCGGTGACCTTCGTTCGTCTACTGATTTCCTCATTCTGGATCTTATCACGTAGAGAAATTCCAAGCATAGCTCGTTCCATTGCTCGCTGAGTGACTTTGAGCTTGTTTATTCGGCAATGGGTGTACTGCCATAAGGGGTTTTAGCATAATCACCACGCTTGCTAGACGGGTTGGTGAACATTTTATTATTCTTATTATTTACCATTACTCTTGCTGAGTTTTGTTTTTCTGTACAATCTATTTTTAAATGCATTGACACTTGTCTTGCTGACTAATTTGTTTGAAAGTTTATCCCACTACTTAACTACTCTGTTAGTAAAGATGTGTTTGTGAGGATTATTGTTAAGGTGCTGTACAATTTTTATTTTGTAAGTGTTGGTAGCTAACCAGGTACATTCCCTCACATCACATCATTGACCTCGATTGTTCAAGGACTGACACGCTACCCAACTGTACTACCATGGCTTACCACCAACAATACTGAGTATCGATAGGTATCTCCACTGGATATCTCACCCTGGACCTCCAATATTGTAGCCATTAGAACACAGAGGCAGTAAGGAATTACGTTATAAAATTACCTTCATAATATACAGTTTGATGCACCACTTGCGTTACATCTGGTTCAGTTTTAACCTCTTCCTTGACCACTTTTAATGGATACAGCTCCAAGTAATAGTCTTGTGTGTTATCTTCATTCGCTCCATCTTCTATTTGCTCTATCTTGACTATCACAGTACTTGTGTCCGGATCACTTTTGATGACAGTTTTTGTGCAGTTAGCATAATGTGACTCCGATGTCATACTTGTATTACTGCAGTATGGCATCGTTTTATCTGGAAATAAGAAACATGAGGAATTATGAATATGTTCGTAAGTGACAGCAGAAAGGTACCTATGCGCCTCCACCCTCGGTTGTAGGAAGAGTTATATGGAAAAGTTAGGCATTATAGTTCGTGAAGATAAACCGATCGACTGGATATCCAATCTCATCGTTGTTGAATAGCCGGATAAAAAATTACATGTGTGTTTAGATCCGTTCTGTCTAAGAAAAGTGGTACGTCGCAGCCACTTCCAGTTGCCAACTATTGACAAGATTGCAAGCGAATTAAACAGGTAGTAAAGGCAAGTATTTTTCTAAAATTGACGCCAATAAAGGGTTTTGGATGCGCAAATTAAATACAAATAGTTCAAAGCTGTGTACGTTTTCGTCGCCGTTTGGAAGGTAAAAGTATCTATGAATGCCTTTAGGTTTAAACTGTGCCCCGGAGATATTTCACAATGAGATGAGTCCATGCGGTGTGGACATATATATACTGGTGATGATGACAAGAAATTGAACATGGGGAAGTCCTGTGTTCATCAGTGGATGGACATTTCCCAGCTGATAATGGAGAATGGCACAAAAATGTTGGACAGAATAAGGCTTATTGACTGTATAAAATAAACTACCTGAATATTCTATAGGAGTGATGGATGCTGTCATTCGTATACTCTTTGCAGCACTTAAGTCTTCTATCGTTCTAACTTGTGCAGCACTTATGTCTATAGTCTGTCTATCTTCTTTACTTAGGTTCATTTTCCGATTATTCTCTGTAACATTGAAAACCTGTGCAGTACTTATGTCTATAGTCTGTCTATCTTTTTTACTTAGGTTCATTTTCTGATTATTCTCTGCAGCACTTAAAACCTGTGCGGCACTTATGTCTATAGTCTGTCTATCTTCTTTACTTAGGTTCATTTTCTGATTATTCTCTGTAACATTGAAAACCTGTGCAGTACTTATGTCTATAGTCTGTCTATCTTTTTTACTTAGGATCATTTTCTGATTATTCTCTGCAGCACTTAAAACCTGTGCGGCACTTATGTCTATAGTCTGTCTATCTTCTTTACTTAGGTTCATTTTCTGATTATTCTCTGTAACATTGAAAACCTGTGCAGTACTTATGTCTATAGTCTGTCTATCTTTTTTACTTAGGATCATTTTCTGATTATTCTCTGCAGCACTTAAAACCTGTGCGGCACTTATGTCTATAGTCTGCCTATCTTCTTCTGCACTTAAGTTCATTTTCTGACTATTCTCTGCAGCACATAAGTCTATTGCTTGTTTATTCTCTGCCACATTTAAAGCTTCTGCCACCAGAGCTAATCTCTTCTGTTTCTGTGTTGCTACTGTTTCCGCCATGTCGCAACATTCCAGCTGACATTCAAATCTTGACGGCAGACAGTTTGGTTTCATCAGGTTCACTTTGACGGAGCCCATTATTTTGTATTCCATATAGTTCAGCATGTCATATTCCAACTGCAATAAATGAAAAAGTATACAAAATGGGGGTTCAGTTGGCCTGCAATGTAGGCCCTGCATATCTTTGGTACACATGTATCTTGTCATGGATCTCTTGGAAGAGTGGCAAAGTGAAAGGGCTGAATGACTAGGCAAAGGAAGCTTTCGAGAGGGGAACCAGAGATAAGTAATCCATATACCCAAGAGTATCCTAAAAGCATATAATATAACAAACATCTTATATATAACTTACATCGAAATGGTCTTCACAAAACCAAATACGATTCTTGTTCGTTAGAGTTTGGAGATCTCGTTTAGCTAATTCTAACCATCTGTTTCTGACATCCTTGTTGCTCGGCACTCTGATGAACAGTTTTTCAGGTGTTTGAGAGCTTGTACTATTACACTGAGGGACCACACACCGCTTACAAAACATTATAAGTAAGATTACAGTTCAACTTCATACAAACACAGATCAGTCAACATATTTTTAATAATTTATGGCTTTTGTATATATATATTATTTTGACGTGACAAACGTTTATTTATTTTTCGTTTAGATACAGAGCTAATTTGATGGTACATTATTACATTCTCACTTATTTAGGTAACAAAATAAGCATAAAATCAAATATTAACTGTGAAAAAACTGCAAAATTAAACTGACATATAAATATTAACAACCAGGCAGACGGCTGACACAATATTGAAAAGAAAGAGGAAATGCACAAAAGAGTTCTATGCCAGTATCCGACACCTTGTACCTCAGTATATATTTTTTCTGACATAATCATAGAGTATCAAAAGGAAACACAGTTATCCATGTCAGGTTCATAGAATAGGTAGTTTTATTCCTTATTATTTAGGTTTTATTCCTACTTTCACTAGACTGGTGTTGTTTACTGCGGTACACATAACATGTGTTTTATTTGAAAACAAATTATTTTTTTAATAATAAAATATGTCTGACAGTGATAATTTAGAGAGTGACAGTGATCAGCCTCTTGCAAAGAAAGCAAAATCACACTATGACACACTATCAAGTCATCAGTAAGTTAATTATATTTTTATTATAATTAAAGTGTGCATTTATCTGTGCATTGAGCACGTGTATATTTGGTGTGTTTGAAGCGCCAGTAATTGTAAAATTTACTCTCTTGGTAAATTAATTTTAATTTCATTCTAATTAAAATTAATGCATTAAAACAATTGATTGAAGAATAAATTTATTAAGACTGACAAAATGGTGTTTCAAAATCAGCTGATGGCGTGCAGAGAACGAATGTTTTTCTTATTTGTTATTAATATGAACATTAATAAATTAATTTATTTTCTTATTATGGTAGAATTTATATTGAAACATTTATTGATATGTATAATTTACGATCTTTAGTAATATATTACAATAACTAGCTAAGATTCTTAAGTTTATTAGTATATTAAAGCCAATTAAAATTTTCTGTATATTTTAATAACATATTTTTTATAAATATTTCAGTACCCAACAATCATCACAGGGGTCACAAAATATTATCATTGAAACTGGACATCACCAAGATCAGTTAAATGCAAGACATACTATTAATGTTATGTAAGATTTTATTAATCTAATAGTACCAGAATATACTAATTTTTATTTTAACTTCTTTTAACACTTACATATTTTTTTAGAGTAAATAATAATAAAAAAGAACGTCAAAAACGATACAGGGAGCAGAACAGAGACAAATTGAAACAGCGTGAAGCGGAAAGAAGAAATCGCATACAATATTCACAAAGTATTGCTGGACCATCTACCTCTTCAAAAACGAATAGAATAGAACTAAATAATGAAGAAATAATTACTGCTCAAAGTTCATTTAGTTTGAAAAAAACACAACTATTATCGATTCAAAGAAATGAGCAAGGTAATGAACTAAATGCTCTCAAAAAAAAAAGAGAACGTCAACAAAGATACAGGGAGCAGAACAGAGATAAATTGAAACAACGTGAAGCGGAAAGAAGGAGGTGTCTACAAAATGCAGAAATGATTACAGAATTATCTACTTCTCCAAATATCGAATTTACAGAAATAATTAATGATGCAAGAATAGATGAAATAAGTACAGATTCTCGAAGTGAAGCTGGTTTGGAAGAAATGCAGCATTTAGTGGTTGAAGTATCTCAGCAAAATGTAAGAGGTCAATCAAGTGAAAATACGACGGAAATTCCGAATAACTACAGTCAATTTAGATACCATAAATCAGCTCATGAATATTTTAACGATAACTTTAAAAATAATGAATTTGGACATGCTTGCTCAATCTGTGATCGACTTTGGTTTGAAAAAATGTGAGCCGTCACGGGACGCCTGGCAGATGTAAAACATCGACATTATTTTGTAAAAGTAATATGATTGAAAAGAATAGATTGCGATATAAACTAAAAATAAAATATTACGATTTTTAAGTGTTAAAAGAAGTTAAAATAAAAAATTAGTATATTCTGGTACTATTAAATTAAAATCTTACATAACATTAATAGTATGTCTTGTATTTAACTGATCTTAGTGATGTCCAGTTTCAATAATAATATTTTGTGACCCCTGTGATGATTGTTGGGTACTGAAATATTTATAAAAAATATGTTATTAAAATATACAGTTTAATTAGTATACTTTAGTTTATATCGCAATCTGTTCTTTTCAATCATATTACTTTTACACAATAATGTCGATGTTTCACATCTGCCAGGCGTCCCGTGACGGCTCACATTTTATCACTGAAAGGCTTATTTTATAAACCATTCTACATTTTTTTCACTTTCTCCCTGTTATGAGGCACTGGCAGTTATAGTTGCCTACCGTGGTAGCAGCTGCCACCACCCAGTTCAGTGTTTTGACGTTTCTGTTTTGTCAACAGAGAATCATGTCAGACTTGGATACTATACCCATAAAATATGAAGCATGTGATGTCAAAGCAGAGCCGGACGATGAAACAGATGTAACAATTGAAGAGAACCTGCAGGAATATTATTTAGAACTATACCCAAAGCATGAGATCAAAGAGGAGTTGGTGATCGGACCAGAGTTGCTGCAGGATGTCCCACAGTCTGAACAACCACCTGCTGACGGTATGTGATCAACATATTATTGCTGCTCTATGTATTAAAGGGGTTGGTGATCGGACCAGAGGTGCTGCAGGATGGCCCGAGGACTGAACATGATGGTATGTCATCTGTAATCTATACTATTCATCCTTCAATGTAAAATGTGTGTGTGTCAATGTAAAAACATTTCAGAGATTCAAATTGAATACAAAAATCAAATAATGTAATTTGGTGTACAGTAGTTTGTGTATATATTTAAGTTGACTCCCTTTAAGGTAGATTAAGTTAGTTGTACATTGACATATATATTTATTATTATTTGGTTGATACACCAGCAGCTCTTGCAGCTGATGCGTGTACATCACTGCACTTGTTTTAATGTTTCAACATGTTCGTCTAGTCTGTTTTTGAAACAATTCACTGAAGTATCACTTATTACACTTTCAGGGAGAGTGTTCCAGGAATGCACTACACGATATTCTATAATCTCTTCAACTTTTAATTGGTTAAGCACTTGAATTGTAATATGTAATTTGTGCATGTGGAGTGTACTAATAGTTGACTGATCCAAGAAATAAAATAAAAATAAATGCCCGACTTAAGGCACAACAACAAAATAACAAGTGATACTCTGAACCAAAGTAATAGAAACCATCAGTAGCTAGTGCGACATGGCCTGTCGTCATTTATATCGTCAGGACATCTCGGTGACGTTAACATAGTTTTAACTTAGTTCTGTCTTGTATTAGTTTCCCACTTATTGGATCAGTTTTAGCCGAAGCCTGCACCTTTTCATTTTACTTTGAGACTCTTGAAGCATTTGTTGTTATAGCAACCAAATATGTAATGGAATCCCACTCTATCAAAGTTCCATACTACATTTCTGTTGCTATCAGGCTTTGTGCAGTAACTATCTAAAAATAGGACATCAGATTGTTATGTCCCGAAATGTGTATCATTAACATATTATTAACTTTTTATTATTATTGTTCAAAGCGCCATCTATGAACCATTAGCTGCGTAACAGCTATTGTAGCTAACTATAAAGTTGTAAATGAATGATATTCATTTCGCGACACTATATTTTCATTTGCTATTTTTAGGTAATTACTTATCAAAGCCAGCTATTCTATTTTAAAAGATTATGGCAACAGAAATTTAGTATGGAAGCATTGAGATAGGGATCCCGTTAATAAACAAATAATATGTATCTTTATGTTGTACCTCCATCTCGTCTTGTTACTGAATGTAATGTTTCACATCCGCAGGTGTTGTGACAGAGTCTGCACATGAAGACCACGCACGGACATCAGCACCCACGAGTGATCACAGCTTTGTGTGTGATCATAGTGAACAGTCATTTGCGACTGATAGTTGCTTAGATGGTCACATAGCATCACGTTTACTAGTACAGTCGAGTAAAAAAATATTTTCTTGTGAAATATGTCATAAAAAATGTACCTCAAAATATAATTTAAACCAACATTTACTAGTACACACAGGGGATAAAAGTTTCTCTTGTGAACTATGTCATAAGAAATTCACTAAAAAGGAAAATTTAAATAGACATTTAATAATACACACAGGTGAGAAAAAGTTCTCGTGTGAGCTATGTCATAAGAAATTTACTCAAAAAAGTGGTTTAAATGAACATTTACTAGTACACTCGGGTGATAAAAGTTTCTCGTGTGAAGTTTGTCGAATAAAATTTACTACTAAGAGAAATTTAAATAGACATTTCATGTTACACTCAGATGAGAAAAGATTCTCTTGTGAACTGTGTCATAAGAAATTTGCTCGAAAGAGTGATTTAAATTATCATGTACTGGTGCACTCCGGTGAGAAAAGGTTCTCTTGTGAATTGTGTCAAAGAAAATTTACTTCGAAGAAAAATTTAAACAGACATTTGTGTTACACCCAAGATTGATTTCACAGACTAATACACTACGAATAAATCTAATACATATGTATCTATTTTAAATTTGACATACTATTTTAAATTTGACATAATATTTTAAATAGAAATTTGTCATCATTCATAATTGTAATTTAAAAAAAATATGGACTGATGGTCTGAATTAAATGATTTTCATTTCTATATATGATTTAATGAGCTCCTTGTAGCTTTGAAATCAATTGATAATCTTTAAAGACATCTTAGAAAATGCTTATTAGACAAATGCTATTATTCTCTTGATGAATTTATACACGACAGGGATAAAACCTTGATAAAACCAATGATAAAACCAATTACTATTGACAGCTCAATGGCGTTTGTCTAAATATTGTTTAATGATGTATTTCTAGGTTAAGTGACATTCAAACACAATGTACCTTTGTTTCTGAATAAATTGATTGATTGATATACGGTGTTTAAGAATTGTTACGCTATGTCAATAAGGGTTTCCAATAAGATTCCGAGGTATATAAGAGAACTTACGAGATTCTTTCTCGAGCGTAAATTTAAAGAATAGGCCAGATGACACCGAATCAGATTGGGGCCAAATTGTATTTTAAACCATAAAGGTCACTATAAAGCTCCTATAAAATTTAAAATATCTAATATTATTTAATTTTTTCTGGACTTTTACACTTATAAAGCCCGCAGAAATTCCCAAAAAACCAACTTGCTCGTATAAAAATTTTTATTTTACGTTTTGTTTTGTACTTACATTGTATTTTTAATTTGTAATTACAATTTTTTAGTAAGGGAATGGTCACATAAAAACATTATTTTACGAGATAACTCTAATATTGTTAAAACTTCAATACTTAGCCGTGACGTCACGCCTAGGTACCGATTTGTATGGAGCGTTTTTGCACCGCGTGACTAAAATCACTTTTCGACGGGTTATATTAGGAAAACTATCAGTCGTATCGAAAAATCTTTGACAAGGCCATTTATCTCTTCACACGGTCTCTCGAGTAAGGGAATAAAATTGTTTTTGTGATCATCCCTATTCCTGGATAGCAGTCGAGAAGTTGATAGTTTAACGTTATCCCTCTCCGAATGCTTCCATACAAAATTTCTGTTGCCATAATCTTTTAAAACAGAATAGCTGACTTTGATAAGTAATTACCTAAAATAGGAGATGAAATTATAGTGTCGCGAAATAAATATCAATAATTTACAACTTTATAGTTAGCTACAATAGCAGTTACGCAGCTAATGGTTCATAGATGGCGCTTTGAACAATAATCGAAAAAAGTATTTAAAATGATAATTGTGATTCGCTGTGAAGTTGTATGTTAATGATAGTCATTTCGCGACATCACAATCTGATGTACTATTTTTAGATAGTTACTGAACAAATCCAGCTGTTATATTTTAAAAGAATATGTCAACAGAAATTTAGTATGAAACTTTGATGCAGGTGGATCGCCTAAGCAACATATTTATAGCATATACAAATAATTTAATTCATTATATAGTAGTTGTGGTATTAAAATAATGTACATAGTTCTGTAAATAGTCACATGAATTTGAACCTTATCCTACTAATATTATAAGTGTGAAAGTTTGGATGTTTAGATGTTTGGATGTTTGTGACGCTTTCACGGAAAAACTACTGAATGGATTTGAATGAAACTTTACAGTAACATAGCTTATACATCAGAATAACATATAGGCTATAATTTCTAAAGACACATATAGTGTAAATTGTCCAAAATCACACTTATAATATTAGTAGGATTACATGGGCAATTTTGGCATAACAAAAACGCGTTGCCTAGCAACCGACCATAGAATATGTAAATTCGTATATACAAACTCTCGCGTTTATAATATTGGTGTGAAGACTATTTGAATGTACTACGTCAGATATTAAATTTTTTTTCTTCTTTAAATTTAGACTACGTAACAGAATAAACACTATTTTGTACCTTATGCTGTATAATAATTTGTCATATACGTCATCTGTACCTATCGAACAAGTAGAATACATCCTGAATTACACGCGGACAAAGTCGCGGGCGGAAGCTGGTATACTATAATTTTCTGACTTTCATGATGTCAAACTTTTATATTTTTATAAATAAAAGTTTTAAAAATTATGTCTTGTTATTTATTTGACAGACTTTTATACTATCAGGTTCACTTGTATGCTTTGGATTATTTAGCCCCGTCCCACACCATTAGGCCACGGACGGGGGCTGTTAAAATATATGTATGACATCAGATTCATTTAACAGTAACTACAGGTCTGTCAATCGACAGTCAATAATGGTTATATTGATTCATCATCAACAGCCTATACATGTCCCCACTGCAGGTCTCAGTCCTACTCTCCTACAGAGAGTGTATGGGACATAGTACACCACGCGGGACCAGTGCGCATTGGTAGACTTCACACACACCTGTGAATTTCTTCTCAGGAGTGTGCAGGTTTGTTCACGATGTTTTCTTTCACCGAAAAGACAATGGTAATGTTTTTTATATATGTTGTTGTAAATAAAATATAATGAAGATTTTATTGATAATCTGTATTTAAATAAATATTTGTTATTACATGATTACACGACGAATGACAGTTTGATATACATTAAGTCATGGCAAGTAAATGCGTTCAAAAAGAACTGGAAACCGACTTCAATTGCCCAAAAAGCCTACTTTAATTAAGGCAAATTTAAGATTTATATAGTTTTCTCATGGATGCTGTTGTCAGAACTGGACCAAATTGAAATAGTACCACACGGGAAGCACATCCAAATCGGTTCACCCAGTCAAAAGTTCTGAGGTAACAAACATATCAAAAAAACATACCCGTCAAAATGAGAACTCTTTTTTTGAAGTCGGTTAACAAATAGTTGCCCAGGCGCTTATTCTCATAAAATAAGTTCTTCAGTATGTTAATTATTCATATTCTGTACGGGACCCTCGGAGCGCGAGTCCGACACGCACTTGACCGGTTTATTGATGGCCGGTTCAAACACCGCCTCGGTTTATTTGTATGACGCTAACAACTACAATTAACGCGTTAAAAAAGAACTAGAAACCGACTTCAACAGTCCTGAACATGTTCAACGTTACCGGTATAATTATCTGGGTACATATTTAGTTTTTATTGATTTTATCAAAAAGCGCTGAATCAATATCGATAAAATTTATATGGGACCACCTCTGTATGCCCTACCGAACAAAAAAGAATAATCAAAATCGATTCATAATAAAAACATAATTGAATTGACTCCTTTTTTGAAGTCAAAGTGAACGGTCAAGTGTGAATCGAACTCGCTCACCGAGGATTCCATACAGAATATGTATGTATACCAGAGTTTATTATGAGATTTAAAAAACTTCATGATGGGTTTGTATTTGTCCTTCATCTTACCTGATAGGGCTGTTTGATGGTAACTGTGATGATCCAGAATCCTCAATCTAATGAGGCACTGTCTCAGCTACCTTTCATACTGGAACACAACAGTGCTATCAACACCGCTCTTTGGCGGCAGACGTGGTAACATGGGGGTGGCTAGCCAGGGGACATGCCACCCACCACGATAAACCACACTGCATAGCTGATAGTAACCTCAGTGGGAATTAATGCCAGACATCCGATGAAGCGTCGGTGGCGCAATGGATAAGGCGCGGACTCTCAATCTGAGGGTACCGGGTTCGAATCCAGCCGTGTACCTATGAGTTGTTTTTCAATTCAAGTACATTATCCGATTGCTTAACGGTGAAGGAAAACATCGTGAGGAAACCTGCATGTCTTGAACAGGCATGTGAAGTCCGCCGATCCGCACTGGTCCCGCGTGGTGGACTATGGCCCATGCACTCTCTGTAGGAGAGTAGGCCTGAGCCCCTCCAGTGGGGACATATATAGGCTGTTGATAATAATAATAAAAAATCCGATGTATGTCCAACGTATATGATTTGTGATATATTTATACGAGCAACTTCTGTTTACTAGTGTGTGTCAAAAAATGTGAAATTAAATCAATTTTAGATGTGAACTCCTCATGACACACTTCACAGGGCAAAGTCTGATCGTTGGAGTGCAATGACAAATGTTCCTTCAAATCACGATTCCTACTAAAGCTTTTATCACAAACATCACAAACGAACTTCTTGTCACTCAAACTCGAATGCACCAGTAAATGTTTCTTTAAATTGTCCTTCAAAGAAAAACCTTTGTAACATATTTCACATGTGAAACATTTTTCCCCCTTATGTATCAGTAAATGCCTCTTCAAATTCCCTTTTTCACCAAACTTTTTATCGCATAAGTCACAAGAGAACCTTTTCTCGCCAGTGTGAATCAACAAATGCGTCTTCAGGTTTCCCTTTCCGGGGAATTTTTTATGGCATATCTCACAAGCGAATCTCTTCGGTGCTGTGTGAACTAAGGAAATGTGTTTATTCAAATTCGCCTTACGCAGAAACTTTTTATGGCAAACGTCACAAGTGAATCTGTTCTCATTGGCATGTACTAACGAATGTACGGTCAAGTGATATTTCCTATTGAACTTCTGGTGACATATTTTACACGAGAATCTCTTTTCAGTCGAGTGATTGTGTAAATGTTCATTTAGGTGACATTTCCTCTTGTATTTCTTATGACATATTGCACAGGAGAACTTTCTGTCATCCGAGTGTGCCAGTGAATGTATGTCTAGATTATACTTCTTCGTAAATGTTTTATTACATACTTCACAAGGGAAATTCTGATCAGTGTGCATTAACTGATGCTCCTTCAAATGTGATTCTTTGTAAAATTGTTCGCTACAAATTGTACATGTGAAACTAGAAGTCATACTATGTATTTGTGAGTGTGCCGATAAGTGATTCTCAGTGGCAAACTCTTGGTCACACACAAAGCTGTGATCACTTGTGGGTGTTGATGTCCATGTGTGGTCTTCATGTGCAGACTCTGTCACAACACCTGCGGATATAAAACATTACATTCAGTAACACTGAATACTCATTTGAGACACATCTAAAGCTGGAAGGGACAACCGCCTCAGTGACAGTGGGGTCACAATCCGGAGGTGCTCAGCTTGATTCCCAGCGGAGGTACCTACCATCACTTACCATCAAGTTACATGAAAGCCAAGTGCTAAAAGTGTTTTTGTCAACTGACTTCAAAAAAGAAGAAGGTTCTAAGTTCAACTGTATGGTTTTTGTATGTATGTTACGCGATAACTCCATCAATTACGGATAGATTTTGAGGATTCTTTTGTTTGGTAGAACATACTTCATTATTACCAAACAGACTACTGGTTGAAAAACTAGCATCCAAGAATATAGTTTGTATGCTAGAGTAAATAATTATATATATAACTAGCTGACCCGGCAAACGTTGTTTTGCCATATAAATAATTTCGTAGTAATTTCTAATGGCTATTAAAAAATAAGGGTTGATCGTAGAAGGGTGAAAATTGAGGATTGTATGTATTTTTGTATGTTGTATCATAAAAAAATAGAAATTAAAAATTTTGTCTAAATAAAAAAAATTAGGGGTGGACTACCCCTAACATTTAGGGGGATGAAAAATAGATGTTGGCCGATTCTCATAGATACCGGATAAGCACAAAAAATTTCATCAAAATCGGTCAAGCCGTTTCGGAGGAGTATGGCAACGAAAACTGTGACACGAGAATTTTATATATTAGATATAATCATCAACAGACTATATATGTCCCCACAGCAGGCGCTCAGGCCTACTCTCCTACAGAGTGTATGGGCCATAGTCCACCATGCTGATCCAGTGCCTATTGGTAGACTTCACACACACCTTTGAATTTCATCTGAGAAGTGTGCAGGTTTCCTCATGTTTTCCTTCACAAAAAAGCCAATGATAATTATTTTTATCATATAAAAATAAATCAAATATAAAAAAAATATATAATCGTATATAAATTCCAAATAACAAATTGTAACTCATTGGTACGAGCCAGGATTGAAACCAGACCTCGACTGTTCACGGACTGACGCTCTACACAACTGAGCTACGAGTACCACAGCTTTTTATATACAATAATATATAAATATCCAAATTATAATCTAGGTTAAGACAGAGATAAGTTTCAGTGGCAACAAAAAGCTTTTTAGTTAAAATGTAAATAAATAAAAATATGTTTATTCATCAATTACACATAAATAATTTATTGATGATGATGATGAATAATTTACCAAATGAACAACTAAGATGATGAAAAGGCAGATAGCTCAGCATTGTCTCTGTGGTCGAGTACCTCAGAGACGCTGTTATTCTGCTATTGCCTGTCGTATAGTTTATTATAATAATGGTGAGGTTTATTATAATGATACTTACCATCATTAGCTACCTTCTCCGGCTCTGGCTCCACTTCATCTTTTATCTCATGCTTCACTTGTATCTCTATGAAGTATTCGTTACGCTTCTCTTCAGTGTTGTCCTCTATTTCAACTTCTAACACCTCAGTCTTAACTTTAACATGGCATTGTAATTCTTCGTGGTCTGCATTTTGTTCAGACATGGTTCTCTGTTGACAATACAATGTACATGGCTATTATTAATATCTGTACATTCGAGTACAAAAATATGTATCCACTTTTGTACCATGTCACATTCACTCTCACTTGTGCATGTGTTAAGAGAAATGACAATTATGAATGTTGATTTGAAATATGAAACATGATTCAAAACTGGATACTTATTTTTGTACTCAAGCGTCCTAAAACAACAAATGACAAGTGCCTTATTCACATGAGGCTTAAAGCTCACATTCCATCTATTTATGTTAGTGGTTATGCCAAAAGGGGCCTAAAGGTATTGGAAACGGTTTATATCTTTTTCATGAATTTAGATTCAGTGGTCTTTCAGCTTTTTATATTTTTAGGTACCATATTTGGTTTCCATTTAATTTTCAATCTTCAATTTTAAATCCCTGCCCTCTAAGCAAATCTTCTTTTGCATAGCTACTATTTAATTCGTTCGTTCATATTCACATTAATTCAAAACATGTTAAAATATTTAACAATTCAAAATATTCACATGCCTCTATAGGTGGAAAGTGAGAAACTAAAATCTGATGGTCATCATATGTACCATGTATGTATGTATTAGATGCAAATAAACATCTCTTTATCTAAGAATCTTATTGTCACGTCTTCAGGTGAGATGAAGGCCAAGCGAAGAGGCTAAATGTCAACCCATTACCTATATTTATTATATAATTGTGGTTGCTTCATATAATAACTAATAAAAACGTTTATTTGTAAGCGTTCAAGACTGGTAATGTAACGTTAATAAAAACTAAACTACTAACTAAACTAACTAACGTTAATAAAAAATAAAAACTGTTCTATACCTTCTAACTTGATGTTTCATGTGTTGTTCGATTCTGTTTATAGTACTAGATAGAAACTGACACCACCGTAACCTTATTATCCTGGTTGAGGAATCTTATCCTTGCTAACGTTAGAGATCCAAAAGTGATTTTGGGTGTTTGTCCTTCCTCCCCGTTGTAAAGGTCTGTGAGATTGAAATTTTCTGTATGGGAATTGTTGAAGGGCCAAAAAAGGCCTTATGCCGTTTTTATTCGGATTGTTGTCCCTGTGGGATACTTCCCGAATACTACTCGGACGAAGCTAGTATACTAGTATAAATGCGCAACTCTTGCTGTTAGTGGGTTAGGGTGTAAAAGGGGACGCTGAGGGATGAGCCTTAGCGCCTTCTTTTGTACAGCCTAACCAGATTTCCCAGGGAAATAAACATTTAGGTTGTGGGGTTAGTGAAAGCGAATCAGCTCGTGGCAAGTTCATTTGATATGGCAGATATGCAATAAGTCAACATGTAATAAATCCCATAAAAAATTTGTAGCAACCAAATATATATTTTAATCTCTTTGGTAGCAACAAAACATAACTACGATCAGGCACAGAATTAATATTTAGGGTTACTTACAATAGATCTCTATTTATTTTGTAAACCGGTACCATATATTTTCATTAGCATTCGCGATTGATTGATGCCTCGCACGGACCAAATAATTTATAGGTGATATATAGCATGATTACAGCATTCCATTTCTGTGTTCAACCCTGTTCAACCTAGTGTTCAACTTCAGAATTATGTCCTAGGAGCATTTAATCATTAAGTCTTCAGCATGGAGGTGATCACTGAGCAAGTAATCACTAGAGGTGATGGTACTGCCAGTCTCAAGTAAAGAGAATGTACAATGTTAAAAAGGTATTAACAGAATAGAGGAAAAGGGAAATCTCGCAGAGATTTGTTTTTGTCTTTTTGTCAAACTGACAAATGTCAACAAATGTCCAGTGTTGTTCAAGTCGAATTTTAGGTTGCCGTATCTAAAATCGCCGTATTTTAGGGATTTAAAAAAATGCCGTATTATGTATAGTATATAATATGGAATGATTTATTTTGACATTTAATATAATTTTTGCCATTTGAATATTTTTTGACGATATTGTACACTGTCATTTTATTGTAAAATATATTTAAATATCTTTTGGTAAACATGAAATAAATTCTAATATGAAAAAACAAGCGAATTAAAAGTAAATTTTTAAAAATCCGATTGCCTAATTCATTTTTAAGATTTTGATATACATACCCATTGTCACTCTCCCATTTTAAGCGCCCTACTCAAAGGCCTGCTTGCACTGGTTAGGGAGTAAAAGTTCTCGAGTTTAACCACGTACCATGTATCAGGCCATCTCCCTAATGGAGGGACCAACGACCTCGTTAGGGTCGCGGAGAGTCGCTGGATGTAAGTGGTCTCATACCATGGAGGAGGAGGCCTATCCAGCAGTGGACGTTTCCCAGCTGGCGATGATGAGTGAAACCATTGTTGGCCTTTGCCTCACCATCAAAGAATAATTACTATGAACCAAAGATGTTCTTTATTCTGAGATATCAACCATGCCTTTTATTTGCATGTCGGACAGGTTTCTAGATGTCACACAAGGGATTAAGGTGATCAATTGCACCACGAGATATTAACGGCGCCCGAGCGAAGCAAGAGTATAGTTCAACGGTAAATACCTGCTTTCAAACGATTTTAACATTAATTAATTAATGAAAATTGATATTACAATTCGAGCGTAGTCAAGAAGCTTACACCCAAAAGTGTGTAGCTTCTTCTTCTTTTCTAGATCGTAGCCAATAAAATTATATTATTTATGGTAAAATTGGAACAACATATGTTAGGTAAGGCAAATAAAAATCTCAAACAGCCTTTAGTTATGAAGATTTATTTTTAAACATAATATTTAATAATTTCTCTTATAGCATTGCTAGCGTGTTTTTTTACCTTTTTACATCAATGAATGCTCACATTAAAGTTTTCGTTGCGATTAATTTAAACACTACAAATAATTTTCTTCCCACTGCTTAGATCATGAAATACCTACTTGCAGAACAGGGCCATGTTTCATATAGATACAATTCGTAATTAACTGACAAATGTTATGTAATTTTCTCCAATAGTGCCCATTGATTGGTCGAGAAGTCGAAAATGGCCGACATTTGTCAGTTTCTTTCGAATTGTATTTTTATTAAACACGGCCCAGGAGAGATGAAAAATATGTATATTACAGTACAAGTGATGCCCGGCAAAAATACAGCACAAACACAAAACTTATAGTTTCTAATAAAATTAATATACTATGTCAAATTACAATAATATTACATACGAATAGATGAAGAGAATCTTGAATATCTGATATGGCATAATATGAAATCCCTAAAACCATAAACACGTGTAGACTTGGCTATATAATAGGATCAACGCGTCATCTCTTGGGGTAATTGTATTGTAGGTTCGCACTTGACTTTCATATCACCTGATGGTAAATGACGTAGACCATGGATGGAAGAGTGCCCACTCCAAAGCCTCCAGTTAATAATTCGCTGGCCTATGATATCTATCATAACCGGAACTAGGGTTATTAAGACGACTCCCCGCAACCTTAACGTCGACCACTCGAGAACCTTTATTCCCCACTGGTTATGGGGATGTGGCCGGCCCACTGCCACTTCAGCTCACTGACTCGTCGAGCTATGTCGGTGATTTCCTCATTCCGGATTTTATCACATAGAGAAATCCCGAGGATACGAGTAGCTCCAATTTTATAATTCCTATTAATAGGGAAAAACTGAGTCTCAGACCGGCCCAATGGGGTCCGTAATAGTCTCGGTGCTCCCTGAGGCCCCACTGACTTTGTGTACACGCAGTAAATGTCTTTTTAGAACTGGCCTTTTAGTAAACTTCTTATGACACAAGTCACAAGAGAACCGTATCTTATCTGAGTGTACTTGTAAATGACAATTTAAATCACACTTTCGGGTAAATTTCTTTTGACATATTTCACATGAGAACTTTTTTTCACCCGAGTGTATTAATAAATGGTTATTTAATGCACTCTTTTGTGTAAATTTCTTATGACATATTTCACAAGCGAACTTTTTCTCGCCTGAGTGTATCAGTAAATGTTGATTCAAACTGCACTTTTGAGTAAATTTCTTTTGACACAATTCACAAGTAAACTTCTTCTCTTCGTGCACAAGTGAATGTATATTCAAATTACTCCTCCGTTTAAATTTCTTATCGCACAGTTCACAATTGTAATTTTTCTCATCCGAATGTACTCGTACATGTTTGTTCAAATCGCTCATTCGTGTAAATTTCTTAGGACACGATTCACAAGCAAACTTTTCCTCATCAGAGTGTGATCGTAAATGTCTATTCAACTTAGTCTCTTGAGTGAATTTCATTGGACATATTTCACAAGAGAACCATATCTCACCGCTGTGCACTAAATATAAATGTGTATTTAAATTGCCCTTTTGAGCAAATTTTTTATGACAAATTTCACAAGAGAACCTTCTCTCGCCTGAGTGTACAACTAGTAAATGTTTTTTTAAACTACACTTCTCAGAAAATTTCTTCTGACACAGTTCACAAGAAAACTTTTTGATACCCCAGTGCACCATTAAATGTCTAGTTAAATCACTTTTCTTAGTAAATTTCTTGTCACACAATTCACAAGTGAACTTTTTAACGCCTGAGTTCACCAGTGAATGTGATGCTATGTGATCGGCTAAGCAGATCTCTGTGGGGAATGATTGTTTACAATGATCGCACACAAAGCTGTGATCACTTGTGGGCGCTGATGTCCGCGTGTGGTTTTCATGTGCAGACTCTGTCACAACACCTGCGGATGTAAAACATTACATTCAGTAACAAGAGGAGGTGGAGTTACAACACAAAGAGGCGTCCATCTGAATACAGACATGTCTGTTATAATTTAATTGGAAGGATTGTACAAACAAAAGCGTCGGTGGCGTAATGGATAAGGCGCGGACTTTTTCAAGTACATTATCCGATTGCTTAACGGTGAAGGAAAACACCGTGAGGAAACCTGCATGTCTTGAACAGGCATGTGAAGTCCGCCAATCTACACTGGTCCCGCATGGTGGACTATGCCCCATACACTCTCTGTAGGAGAGTAGGACTGAGACCTGCAGTGGGGACATGTATAGGCTGATGATGATGATCATAGATGATGAACTTTTGCCGACATTTTCATATTGTTAGGGATTGTAGAACTGATTATTTATTTATTTGTTTTTGGAAAACTTACAGGCTAATAACAAAAATAGAACCGTTTTTCCCCCAAAGGGTAAAAAACGAATATTTAGGTTTCAGCCGAAAGGCTTGACCCACTGTGAGATAAACCCTTCTGAACATCAGCGCCATCTAGTAGTTTCATAGTGCAAATACACAGCGCGTCGGTGATTGGCTGTGCTGTAACGGTAGTGGGAGGTGTCAGCGCGGCTGTCAGGCACGCGAGTCGCGTGTCTCTTCAGTACCGAACCTGTAAGAATCGGAAGCGAGGCGGAAGCCGGCAAGAGATTATTTGGTGGGTCAAGCCTTTCGGCTGAAACCTAAATATTCGTTTTTTACCCTTTGGGGGAAAAACGGTTCTATTTAGGTGTTCGAGCCTTCCGGCTTGACCCACTGTGAGATGTTTATTATCTGCCGGCGCTGACCCAGCCCACCCCTGAATTAATTGTGTGTGGTTTGTAGGAAACCGGTCCGAACATATGACTTCAAATTATATTTTAAGCTGATCTTCCCAAAAATATATATAAATACATGAAGAAGCCTGTCTTATACATATCAAGTTAATACCAAAATCTCAAAAACGAGTACATTGTATAACAAAGCCTCAAAATCGGACATAGTAGGGCAGGCCCTCTTGCTGTTCCTTGATCTCACTTCCTTGAAACAGTCCCAGAGCGTTTGAACTGTTATGCCAATTTCCCTTGCGTAGTATCACGCACATGTCGAGTTTTGTTAGACCAGTTGTCTGAAGCGACTGCGGCTCGAAAACTACCAAGAGAGCCTTATATGTTTGCGTTCCTAAATATCTATCGAAGCCGGACAGCTATAAAGATACTGAGGCTTTCACCTTATTTCCGGTGGTGATAATTAAGTTTGTCAAGGTTAGATCCGCTCTACGTTTTCTTCTTCTTCCGATATATGGATTTACATAGGGATCCAAGAGATCTAGTTTAACTTCTTTATTCTTCAACAGACACCAATCCGGCTGACCATAATTAGTACTGTCCGTTTCAGAGCCGAAAGACGGCCATAATATGATTTTGTTTTTGGAAATAAAATGTCGATCTTACTCGTAGTTTGCGTTGAATAATGTCAAGACATGAATGCGGCGCCCTGAGGCTAAGAGTATTAAGGTGTCCTGCGGCTAAGAGTAATATGTCACTACGTGCTGAAATGCTTAAAATCAATTGGAAACGTATATCAGCGCTTATTTGTAATAACCACATGAAAAGGTCTGATACATCCTATACGATGTTGTTGTTTTTTCCTTTAAGTGGTTTTCCACAGAATTTCTCTGTCTCCTTCATTAGCGGATGTAATCGGCTCACCCTGCGAAGGTTTTATAAGCGTGGCAACTGTTGGACTGTATGGACAAGTATTGTTTTGGTGGCTGGTAGTATTTTCCTGGTTTTCAAAAAACAAGTTCCGAAGGGCTCACGGCCGTAACTCGTCGATCGTAAGATCGTACGTCTTTGAGAGGCTCACCATAAAGCTTACTCCCGTCTCGGTGCTATAAAGATATATATTGGCCATGGGAGATGGTCACTCGTGGAATCAATGCTGGCGTGGGGGAAAAAACACCTCCAGTTTGTATTTCCATGGTTGGCTGAAGGCATCCGCGTACTAGCTTTCGGTGTCCTTGTGCTCATCGCTCATATATTAGAGCTACATGTACATGAATGTAAATAAAATGATTTGATTTGGATAAAGAAATAGAATATATATTATTTAGGTTACTTTGAGATCGTAAACTAAACTAGTGCGGATGACTGCCCCTAGGAAAACATCTATTTCTGGAAATCCCATCCTCCAGGAAATTTCTTATTTCGTGGTGTCTAGGTGCCACTCTTGCTGGGGCTTCAGTATGGACAGACTGTCTGCGGGGCCATCGCATCTGCGTGGCAAATACTTTGGTACCACTGTGGTATTATGGAAGTCGGCCAGGTGTTAAGATTTTGAGCCAATATGGAGGAGTATTCTTTCATCTCGTTCATCACTGTATTCTGATACTGCTATCGGATTGTCAGTTTGGGAAACGATCGTTCTTCCTTGGAGCTCCCTCCATTCTGATCGTAAGACTTCTAACAATACCCATACCTGCCAATTATTTTGGTGTTCCAGCCTAAACCGAGGTCTGGTGCGTCGGTGGCCACAAAAGCTGAAGGTGGATCAGCCTGGAGCCATTTATATGTGTTGGAGGCACCAATGTGGTTCTTCATTTGCTTGGTCAGGTAGTCAGAACGATTTGTGTTTTCCCATATCATGTCACGATGTTGCTGCGATATGTGTGAGCCTGCAGCATAGAACATTCCGTGGGGCAACGTTTCAAGCAGACCAAAAACAAAATTACTCCCTGTGATAATAATAATATTCTTGATATTTGTTTTATTTTCTTTCACTTTTGAGCTAGGTAAGAAATTTTTGTTGTTGTTAGAAATAGTATTCCAGTTGAGGCCCAAATATTCTATTTGTTGCTTATGCACTAAGTCAGATTTTGCGGTGTTTATGTTCCAACTTAGCTTTGTCAAAAAGCAAATGGTCCAAATCGTCTGTTTTTCTAACATGGTTTTGTTTTGTTTATTCATAGGCAAAAACAACAACAACATCAAGATAAACTATCACTCGAATTCCATTCTGGCGAAGTATAGAGGCCACTCAATCGATTGGGCACTTGATAGCCAGAGGGGTAAACGGCTAATATTATAAATAATGCCTTTGAAAACGAAGAAGAAGTACCTTCTGTGTGGTTTACTAAAGAGTTTTACCCAATAATCATATTTTTGTATCGATTGAGATACCTGTTTCAGACTTATCATTCGAACATTTTGGTGGTCGTACAATGTGGGTAAGAATGCCCGAGCCCCCGCAGTAGGGACCCATATAGCTCGCCGATGATGACGATTTGGGAGCCGTCAGATTTTTCTCTTAAGAATATTTAAAAAACCCATAATGGAACCTATGTACAACCTATGCTTACGAATAAAGATTTTGACTTTTGGAAGTCCTTTTCGCCTCGAAGCTTTGATATTTATTGCATCAATATCTCAGAGGTTCTCGGTTTGAATTAGCTGCAATTTTCGACTTTTAATATTTCGTACGGTGGTTTTATAAGAAAGGAATATACCGTAGCCTTCCAGCAAACTAAGAATTGCTTGCAGAGCAACCAGTGAAAAAGTTCGGGCGAATCTGATCCCGTACTCCACCTGCATGCAAATATCTACATTAAGGCATCCTTCCGTTAGCCAGGGCAGAACTATTTTTGTAGGTACTGCTTCTATTGTTCTCTGGTTTCGGTCGAAAGTTTCAGACGTTTTCTTTTCGATCACGGTGCTGATTTGCCCATTGAGTTTTACCTGAATTATTATGTGCCGATGCCGGTAGAAATTTCTTACCAGTTTTGCGACTGGGGCTTGTCGTTATCGTTAAAAAACGTATAGACCCCCCCCCCCCTTCTGCCTCCGTTAGTTCCTCTTCCTAGTAGAGATAAGTATCCAATGGGGGAATATCAGGTAAAATGACATTGAGCACCATATTCGGGCGTTTATGTCTATTGTTTGGTCTCGTCTACCATATGTGTATTGCAGCGAACCGTCACTAACTTTCCTGAAAGCGCGTTGTTGATTCAGGAAGTTTTTCTGGATCTCCAACTGCAGATTTGGATCCACCTTTAAGCATTTTTCATGAAAGGTCAACTCCAAGATCAAGTCAGTCCGTTCCAGTTGACAAACTGAGTTCCAGGCGGGTGTTGATGTTGCTTGGAGACTATTCAGCTTTAGTCTGGCGAAAAACAGGAGTTGCATGGAACGTCTCCTGAGCCTCGGCGTAATGGGCGTTTATCCAGACATCTTTATTTAAACGTAAACATATTCAACCTGGCTTAAACAGTTTTGGATCAGTATATGCTAATTTCAGCTCAGCTTCAGATTTACGTGGCGTGAAGTTACGGACGACAATAGCGTCTGTTTCTGAGGCTGTAGCTAACGATTTTAGTTCATTCAGCTTCCTTTGTGATGACGCAATTTGTGCCGGCAATATATCTTTTCCTGTTTCCTGTCTCCACGGGAGGTTTACAATAGTTTCCTGCGTACCTGGTTACGCTACATAGAAAGAAAGTGCTCGGAAAATCTTCGGATAGAATGTTATCTTCATCTGACTCCTATGGTTCATCCCACTCTGAAGTGGGTTTGATCTGACAGTAAGTGCATCATGCGTTCGAAACAGGAGGTTTGCATGTCGGTGAATGTTTGTTCCCGACGGGAAGATTTGGTAGTGGGATGTCCCAATGGGGACTCTCTTCGTTTCCTTGAGGAACTGGCTTTTGAGGTGCGTCTCGGGTTGAGAAGTTGCATCGTGCACATAAAAAGGTCATAGGACCTCGCGTAAATCCTCACCATGACTATGTGTAGAGAGTACAGTTCAGTAGAGGGTGCGTCCCAGTAGCCAAACGCGTGGTATCAACCTAATGCACCGGTATTTTTTCTCTGACATTGAGGTATCGTCTGGTGAGGGTCGATCCCTCTTCTGTAGGGACTGCGACTCGCAGCTTTGCTTACGTTGACAGTGAGAGGGATTCGCCGAACAGGTCCGACTGGGATAAATCTTCGACCTCCTACGGCATCCAACCACCAAAGTAGTGGTCGTCAATGACTGCCAAAATCGTTCTCTTCTGTTGGAACGGGCCTTGGCACAGTTAGTCCACGACCATAGGTGCCATGATCTGTACTGAAGCCAAAACATCACAGTCAGTGAGACGTCATTGTGATGTGATAGAATGCTTGCGACGTGCTACGTGTTGTATGAAAACGTGAGTCCAGTCGTATCATTGATACGACAAGGACTTATCAATCAATGCGTTTGGTCTCATCAATAGATATCTCAAGAGTCGGCTGATGCGACCCGAAGCCTTGGCAGGTGTGACTAGACGTCTCGGATGATGCGACCGAACGCCTCGGCTGATGTAACCCGGCGTTTCGGTTGACGCGACCCAACATCTCGGCTGATATGACGCGGCGTCTCGGGTGATACGACCTGACGCCTCGATCAATGTGACTGTCGCCTCGATCAATGCGACTGTCACCTCGGCTGACGCGACGTGACTTTTCGGTCGATACGACTGTCGCCTCGGTTGATGCGACATGAAGTCTCAGTCGCTACAACCGTCGCCTCGGCTGATGCGACGTGACGTCTAGGTCGATACGACTGTCGCCTCGGTTGATGCGACATGACGTCTCAGTCACTATGACCCTCGCCTCGGCAGATGCGACTTGTCACCTCAGTCGATACTACGTCGCCTCAGTCGATACGACTGTCGCCTCGGTTGATGCGACATGACGTCTCAGTCACTACGACCCTCGCCTCGGCAGATGCGACTTGTCACCTCAGTCGATACGACGTCGCCTCAGTCGATGCGACGTCGCCTCAGTCGATGCGACGTCGCCTCAGTCAATACGACGTCGTCTCAGTTGATACGACGTCGTCTCAGATGATGCGACGTGACGTCTCGGTCGATGCGACCAGACGTCTCAGTTGATGCGTCTCACAACGTTTGGTGCTTTGCAACAACCGAGTTGGTCATTGACTTAGTATCGCTCGTAGTGAGACGATAATGGCGACACCCCTGTGAAGCCTGCATGTGCCAGGGGCGACATGCTTGCACCGTTGTTGGTCTGAGTATCGTTCTTAGCGAAACGATAACGGCGACACCATTGTGACGCCCGCATGTGCCGGGAGCGACATGCTTGCACCGTTGTTCGTCTGAGTATCGTGCTTAGCGAAACGATAATGGCGACACCATTGTGACGCCTGCAGTTGCCGGGGGCGACATGCTTGCACCGTTGTTGGTCCTAGTATCATTCTTAGCGAAACGATAAGGGCGACACCGTTGTGACGCCTGCGTGTGCCGGGGGCGACATGCTTGCATTATATTCAGGTGTTTCGTTGTAGATTGTTTCCCTATCCAACTAAGGAAATCCACAACAAGTTACCATGAAAAAATAATAATAAATGTAGGTATGATTTTACCTGTAATCCTTGTAAATCAATGTCGTCGATGAATTTTCGTGTTGCGCACTACTACGACACTGAAGATTCAAAAGCGTACTGAAGAGACACGCGACTCGCGTGCCTGACAGCCGCGCTGACACCTCCCACTACCGTTACAGCACAGCCAATCACCGACGCGCTGTGTATTTGCACTATGAAACTACTAGATGGCGCTGATGTTCAGAAGGGTTTATCTCACAGTGGGTCAAGCCGGAAGGCTCGAACACCTAAATAGAAATTACAAACTAACTTAAAACTATTCCTAATTTAAATTACAAGTTTCCACCTATGGGTGTCTACATAATCTAACGTTATTCTTTAAAATAATGATGTTACATTTTTACAGTGTATAGTGAATAAGTATAGAGATATAAATGTAAATAAGTGAACTAGAAGAAAGAGAAATAGAGAAACGATAGTCTATGAAAGACTATAGGTCAAGATGATTATAGGAAAGTGAATAAACACGACTTCTCTGACTACTACAAAAGCAATAGCCATGGAATAAAAATAAAAGTTTATTTTGGTGAAGTTTATGCATTTCCGTTAGTGCAGTAAAGACATCACTCAAAGAGGCAATGAGCTGAAGTGTCTATGTGCAGGCCACATTGCTCAAAGAACCGATAACTGGGAAACTCCTGCCGTGCCGTACCCCTACTAGATCGACAACCTGGTGAAGGTTGCAGGGAGTCTCTGTATGCAAGTGGCTTGGGACAGGACAATATGGCATACCAGGAAGGAGGCATATGGCCAGCAGTGGACGTTTCCCGGCTAATGATGATGTTAAGTAAGGTATTTTCGGACTATACTCATTCAACTTAATCTGACAACACTGGAAGAGCGAAGGAAACGAGGTGACCTCATTGAAACCTATAAAATACTCAACGGACACTACAATGTGAGCAACATCAAAACCTTGTTCACTGTGAGCCAGAACAGTCGATTGAGAGGGCACTCAATGAAGCTCACCAAGCCTTCATGTAGGAGCAACCCAAGGAAACACTTCTTGCCTAACCGTGTAGTGCATTCTTGGAACGCTCTGCCTGAAAGTGTTATAAGTGTTACTTCAGTGAATTGTTTTAAAAACAGACTAGATAAGCATTTAGAAACATTAAAACAAGTGCAGTGATATACACGCATCAGCTCGAAGAGCTGCTAGTGTATCAACCAAATAATAATAATAATTCAGACTTTTCATTGGATACCAAATTTGGATGGATTTTCATTGGATTTCAATATAAAATTATGGTTTTGATACAACTTTATGTTAATTGAAGGCCGCTATTTTGAATTTTATGTGACAAAACAAAATATATTCTACAATCAACGGACAGACAGAACGCTTTCAATGACACCTGATTTTCAAAATACAACTAGTGTTTTAAGAGGTATGTGGGAACAGATAAACATACACACAAAGGTTCTTATAAATAATTATTGGGCTCTACTGTAGTCAGCTAAAAAGTGTACAATTACAAATTGCAATAAGGCAATATGTAAGTGGCTATGCAAAAAGGCACCTAAAGGGATTGGAAACGCTTTTTTATGAATTTGTGGTTTTACAGCTTTGTTTTGGTCTAGCCAGAATATTTTTGGATGCTGTAGATTTTAGAAAAATAATGAAAATCCTTCAAACGTCTTACTCTACTTACTTAAAATCTTAGTCTACTTAAAATCAAGTATTTTCACTTGAGGTCCCTTTTTGCTTAAACTCACATATTATTTAAAGCAAAATGCATTATCAAAACTCAATGCTGAGGTGAAAATTGGGTTGGGATGCACAAAAGAAGGTGCTAAGGCCTGACATTTTTCCTCAGATCCCTATAATGTTCCTATGATAATACATACCGTCAGCAGGTTGTTCCTTCTGAGGTACATCCTGCAGCACCTCTTGTCCAACCACCAACTCCTCTTTAATCTCGTGATCTAGATACAGCTCCAAGTAATATTCCTGCCGATTCTCTCCACTAGTTACACCTGTTTCATCTTCCGGCTCTATTTTGACATCTATTTCATCATAGGGCTCTGTTTTGACACCTATACCATCTCTTCCATTGTCCAGCTCTGTTTCGACATCACATAGTGTGACTTGGTGTATACTCTTCAGCTCTGTCATTGCTCTCTGCAAGTTCTCTGTTCACAAAACAGAAACAATCCACCGTAAAACCACCAAAATCAGACTTGACGGTTCTGCAAATGTTCATAAATGTTGCGTGTTTTTGTGAACTTCAAGAGGGTCCACAGAGAGGGTCCAAACTAAATCTCTTTAGTCTAAACGGAAACGACGCACTGTTCCACTCTGCTCTCCTTCTAACAGGATGTAATCATCACTAGGAACACTTTTAAAGTATTACAAAGAATCTCTTTACTACATTATACTTCAATGTTACCAAATTACTGTTTCGTGATTCACTTCAATTCACTTGCTTAGTGACTATTTCTATGCAGCGCAGTGTTTTGATCGCAACTTTAAATAGTACTATACGCTCCGTTTTCTGAAATGATCACACTTCGCATATAATTTAGCAGTAATTCTGCAATTTTTTATGCATCTTCACAACTTCACAATATGAAATGAAAGGATTGTATTGTACCGTATAAGTACATATATTAGTCTGGGGCCTGTTTCATGAAATTAATAAGCTGTCAAATGTCATTGTCACGTCATTTTCGCTCATTTATGAAACAGGCCCCTGCAGGAGTATAATTAAGCCGCCTCTTGACCACAGGCCATTACATCGGCCATGACATAGATTAGATAGAACAGTCTTCGCCTCCCCCCAATCGGCGCTACTTCACCCCGCTGTCAACGTGAGCGACGCGAAGGCGGAACAAAACACAAGACGCGCACTCGCGAACGATCGTTTGTTCTGTGTAGTGTACGTGTTGTCTAGTATAAAGAAAGGTCTAATCCAAAGCATATAAAATAAGATAATTGTAGGAATTGCGACGAGAATGGTTACATATTGTTCTGTATACGGATGTTCTTCTACACGAAATGATAAGGACAGAAGATTTTATAGATTCCCAAAGGACAAAATAAGGTAAGTCATAACAAAGCATAATATTGAATTAAGTATATTATTTTTGCTAATAAACACAATTTGTATAACAAGAACGAGGTAATATTTTTAAAATATGTAGCTATTTTCGTTTTCACAAAGCTATTTATTCCGTAGTATACCTAATTATATCCTCTTTGAAGCTATTTATACAAAAGCATAGACATAAGACAAAAGTAATGGCGTGAAAGACGTAAACTTGTAAAAACGGGTGATTTGCGCGTTTTATCCACACAACGGGGTTACAGATACGGTCAAAAGCTTGATATTTCGGCGGACTGACCATGCTATTAAACAAACTTGAGCGACTTCAGAATCTTTGCTTACGCTTCATCTTCGGGTTGCGAAAATATGACCACGTGTCAGTTTTTCGCGCTCAGCTCAAGTGGCTCCCTATCCGCCTTCGTAGAAATGCTCATATCCTTTCCCTTCTGTACAATATCCTAAATAACCCTTCTTATCCTAGCTACCTAAGTGAGCGATTTACATACTCGCATCCTATTGACCAACCTTGTCGAGCTCACATTAGGACAATCCTGTCCATCCCTTCCCACCACTCCGATTTCTTTTCCTACTCATTCACGGTTCATGCAGCCAGATTGTGGAACTCGTTGCCTCACACTGTACGCGACAGCAAAACTGTTTCCGCCTTTAAGAAAAACGTCAAGGAACATTTTCTATCACTATAAGATTATATATATTTATAGTATGTAAAGTATGTATGTATTATTATTGATATATATTAGTTTGTTTTGTATCTCGTATTTATGTAATCGTTTATTATATTTATTATATCGTACACGCCTAACTGCCCTCCTTTCTTCAATATTTCTCCTTAACCTAGGACTGCTGGAAGAAATTTCTTTTAGAAATAAGCTGTTCCTTTTGTATATATTTTTTCTGTTTTTGTGTTATGTAAATATTTTCCGTGTACAATAAACTGTTTAAATAAATAAATAAATAAAAAATGTTTTTTCGGAACGGTCGCAATTTTCGTAGTCCAAATGTAAAGCTTGAAATGCTTTGACTGAGGTTTATGTGCATTGAATTCACCGAGTTATGATCTATCAAATTGAGAGTTTATCCAAATAAACTAGAAGATAAAATGCTTATTCTTTTAATGTGTAAATAAACTCTTTTTTTTAAGATGCAGACAGTGGGTAAAAGCGACTTCTCGAAGGGCTTTAATTGAAAAAACTGAGGAAGACCTTTATAAATCACACCACATATGTGATTTGCATTTTGAATGTTCTAGTCGCATCGGTACAAGATTAAAATATTATGCAGTACCTACACTCATGTTGCCACCAGTCCCTCAAGAAGAGATGTCAAGTTTGACGAAATCTACTCAAACTGATAACTTTCATCACATGCAAAGTAAAGAAGTTCAAACTTCCGGCGTTATCACGTTATACATATCAAATTTTGTCAAAAATATAGCGGAACTGACTTCGAAGAATACCCAAACTACAGCGGAACCATCGCCGGAGAATCGCCGCCCTCGTAAAAGAAAGTTGTTGCACAAATATAATGCAGAATGTAAAAAACGAAAACTTTAAGAAAAAGAGCGGGATTGCCGCCTTACTTGCTCTGAGTCACAACAAGTGACACCACAATTACAAAAGTTTATAAATTTGCACAAAAAAAAACTACATCCACATAATCGTCGTAGCAGGTATAAAAAAGAATTCAAAATGTTTGCTTTAAGTTTGTTTTTTTGCTGGACCGATGGCATATAGGGTGTTAGGTAAAATGATGTGCCTTCCTAATGACAGAACTCTTCGAAGGATCAACATAAATTGGCCTGGTTTGAAAAGTTTAGAGTCAAAATTAAGTGAAACTGAAAAATATTGCATAATCTGTGCTGATGAGATGTCACTAAAACGACATCTTTTTTATCAAATAAATAAATAAAAATTGTAGGGTTTCACGAGATAGATCCCAAACCGTAGAATCTGCAGTTCAAGCATTTGTACTTATGGTTCGAGATATTTTTAAAAACTGGAAACAGCCCCTTGGATAAGGCCGTTGGATTGTAAGTGGGAGCACCCAGAAGCCTCAACCTAATGAGACACTGGCTCTGCTATCTTTCATACCGGAACACAAAAGTGCTATTAACGCTGCTGTTTGGCGGCAGACTCAGGTAACATGGTGGTAGCTAGCCATGTGGACATAGAAAATGTCCTACCACTAACCAAACCGAGTACTGATAGGTACCTCCACTGGGAATGAGGAAATCCGTAGACGATAAAGTTCACCGGCACATCTCGACGAATCAGTGAGCTAAAGTGGAAATGGGCAAGCCACATCGCTCGCAGAAACGATAACCGGTGGGGAGTAAAGGTTCGCAAGTAGCGACCACGTACCGGGAAGCGTCTACCGGACCGTAACCCTGCTAGATGGAACGACGACCTGTTTAAGGTCGCGGGGAGTCGCTAGATGCAGGTGTCTCGGGTCTGGTCAATGTGGCATACTATGAAAGAGGCCTATGTCCAGCAGTAGACGTTTCCCGGCTGATCCTGATGATATTTTTGCTAGCCATTTATATTTAAATAAAACTTCCCCACTACAGAGCTTGAGTTTTTTTTTGAAACGTCTATTTTGGCACAAACAAACCTGCCATTTTAACTTTTTATGATTTTGATATACAGGTTGACAGGCTCACAATTGAAACGAATCTAACGACATTTCTCAATCTAAAAAATTCGAGCCGTTTAGGCTACAGAGCGCGCCAAATAAATATACATACATAAATACACTCGAAAAACATAACCATCCTTCTGGTGCAGTCGTGTAAAAAATACTGAGGTATTTGTTGCATACTAATGATTCATCATCATCAACAGCCTATATATGTCCCCACTGGAGGGGCTCAGGCCTACTCTCCTACAGAGAGTGTATGGGCCATAGTCCACCACGCGGGCCCAGTGCGGATCGGCGGACTTCACATGCCTGTTCAAGACATGCAGGTTTCCTCACGATGTTTTCCTTCACCGCTAAGCAATCGGATAATGTACTTGAATTGAAAAACAACTCATAGGTACACGGCTGGATTCGAACCCGGTACCCTCAGATTGAGAGTCCGCGCCTTATCCATTGCGCCACCGACGCTTCCTAATACTATAATATTATACCTATTATATATAATATAATTCCTCACTTATACCCTCTTAACTTTGTTTATTGCTAAAACCTTTTATTTTAACTTTTAACGAATTATTTTTATATAATTGTCATTATTATTTTATATAGATACTTCATTTATAGTTTGTCGTTTATTTCATTTAAATATAATTTAGGTAGGTTTGGATAAGAAGAGCGGAGTCTCCTGGCACAGGTGTTGTTATACTTACAAGGAGATTACAACCTTGTATGCTGCATTAGATAAGTTTTAAAGAAATAAACAATTTTTCATTTAGTCCAACATTTCACTGGATTTCATTATTCTTACTATGTAGTAATCTCTGAATGGTGGTTTACGTCAAATAAATCAATGAAATAATGGAATAAATCCATGCTTATTGATTTAATTCGGAAAGGACTACAAATATATATGGAAAGATTTTAAATGATGGCGAAATTATTTTGCACGCTACGCAGGGCAATTCTAGCTTTTGATTCTAGCAACACAAGGCAGCACTGACAGTCGATGCCCGAATGTCTGTCGATAAATAACCTCTTATTTGTTTGTTTTGATAAGTTTTATGTTTATAGATAAAATAGACCGTATTATTAGGGATATAAATTTTTAATTAAACTGTATTTCGGTATTAATCGCAAAATGTGAGTGAATAGGACCTTGTAACGAATAAATTAGGTAATTATGTTGTAAAAATTAACTGGAACTGGAATGATTATTGTATTAAGATGATGTGAATGAGCCGCTGGGTTACACAATGTTTCTTAGATAAGTATTCATATATTTAGTCATTGATCACGTTCACACGATACAAATGATAGCTCGCGACAACCCTAGAGGTGTACACACGTCACATGACGTCATCTGGTCGATTCTAAAAAGATAGATTCTATGGAGTTTTTAATTTTTATTTATTCATTTATTAATCAAACATAAATTTTTACAATATTTGCTCAAAGTGTACTTAATCCTATTGCAAGGTTTATCTGTACACCATGTGACTCGTCTATTTTATTAGACTAACATTCTATCGCATTCTAATGCTGTGTTCTAGTATTGTAAGATGAGGGTATTTTAACAAATACCTTAATGTGTCTTCTCTGTCTGTCTCTGTCCACTTAGCTTAGTGTCCGAGCGGTGACTAAATGTCTATTTTAGTAGTTCTTCGTAATAAATTTCTTATGACATAATTCACAAGTGAACCTTTTCTCACCTGAGTGAGTGAGTGAATGAGTATTTAAATCTCACTTTTGATCAAATTTCACGTGATACAGTTCACAAGAGAACTTGGGTGGGGTGCACAAAAGCGGGCGCTAAGACAAGACTAAGAATCGTCATGGTTTTTTTAAAATTTCGCGCAGGGGCGTTAGCGTGTCCATAAAAGGGGGTGGGGCAAAGAATGAAAAAGAAAAAAAATATTTTTTGGACTTATAAAAAATGACGAACTTTTTTAAAATAAAATGCAGTGTCATAATAATTGCCCTTATGATGGCGGATTCATATACAGGCCTTTTTTTCTGCGCCCCCAGTCGTTTAGTCCAGAAATTTTTCAGACCCAATTTTTTTTTTCAAAAACGTTTTTAAAATTTTTTACGCTCCCTTTTGTGCACCTCCACCGCCGAGAACTTTTCTACCCGCGAGTGTACAACTAAATGTCTGTTTAAGAAGCTCTTCGTAGTAAATTTCTTATGACACAATTCACAAGAGAACTTTTTTACCCTCGAGTGTACCAGTGAATGTGATGCTATGTGATTAGCTAAGTCGATCTTTGTGGTGAAATATTTATTACAATGATCACACGCAATGATGTAATCACTTGGGGGTACTGATTTCCATGAGTGGTCTTCATGTGCCGACTCTCTCGCACCACCTGTGGATGTGAAACATTACGTTCAGTAACAAGATGAGGTTGTAGAGTTACAACCAAAGAGACTGTCATTTGAATTCAGACATGATTGATATAATTTAATTTCAATTTGATACCTCTATACATTTCTGAGAAAAGGATCTTGATAGACAGACAGACGGACAACAATGTGAACGTACAAGGGTTCCCTTTTGAAGAACGGAACTCTAAAAACATGCAAAACTCAATGCTGAGGTTAAAATTGTTGAGCCCAAAACCAAGTGGGTAATGAGAAACTGTTTCATCTTGGTGTAGCTGTTAACGTTATTCCTCTCCTAGTAATTCCATAGTAAACTGTTGTCATAATATTTTAAATCAGTTTAGCTGGCTTTGATAAGTAATTACACAAAAATAGTAGAATGGAATTATAGTGTCGCAAAATAAATATCTTTAATTTACAACTTTATAGTTAGCTACAATAGCAGTTACACAGTTAATGGTTCATAAATGGTGCTTTGAACAGTAGTTAGTAGTAGAAGTGTTTAATATTAAAATTGTGATTAACTGTGTGAAGTTGTCTGGACATGATACTCATTTCGGGACATCACAATCTGATGTCCTATTTTTAGATAGTTACTACACAAATCCAGCTATGATGGAGAAGGATTGCCTTAACAGCCAAGCCAGCTGTTTCAATGACACACAACAAACACCAGTGATTAAGTTCTGTCACTCACTGGTTTCTAATGAGGCATGCTTCTCTGGGTCGTATATTTAGTACCAATTAACCAGTTTCCGATTCCCGGCTGATGATGATGATAACAACTCGAAAGGAAAAAAAGAACCTTTAACAATCCCTTTGTTGTCAGGTCCCTTTCATTCAGAAAAGTGTGGGGGTTTAATACCCCCAAAAGTCAAAATTAATGACAAATACTCAAAAGTACAGTCCTTTGGATCTACGAAAAATCACCCAAAAATATAGAAAATTATGACACATATTTATGCAAAGAATATATTTTTTTGTTTCTGCACCATGCCATGTATTGGCCATTGTGCGAAAAGTGGGCTTCAGTGTCCCCTATTGTACACCCTAACCACAGATACAGCTTCCTATGATAGTACATACCATGAGCATTGTGTCCAGTCCTCGGGGCAGCCTGCAGCACCACTGGTCCAATCACCAACTCCTCTTTGATCTCATGATCCGGATACAGCTCTGAATGATAATCCTGCAGTTTCTCTTCACTAGTTACATCAGTTTCCTCGACCGGCTCTGCTTTGACATCAAATAGTGAGACTTGGTGTATGCTCTGCATCTCTGACATGATTCCAATCCACCTTAAAACCACCAAAACTGAACTGGAAGATTCTGCAAATGTTCATAAATGTTGCTTGTTTTTGTGAACCTCAGAGGTTCGGAGACGACGTACTGCTCCAGCTCTGCTCTCCTTCAAACAAGATGTAATTATCACTTGATAATCACCTGCTTACTACTAATTCGTTGTGATTTACTTTACTATTTCTATGCAGCGCAGTGTGTGTGTGATAATCAGAATCACATTTAATGCACAGACTAATATATGATTTAATGTGAATAATATAATACTCATAAGCACAGATTTATTTATCTAAGGAGCATTAAAGTGCCATTACTATTTACGTGTGACATTGACACATGTATATAAAAATACTGGCTGACCTTATTTTTACACCTATGTAACATTATATACTATGAATATATACATCTCTTTAAATTTTTATGGCCTTGGTTACATCGACGTTTGCCAAAAAGAATTGACAGGATTAATGTATTAGATGCAGCCATACAATCCAGTGCATGAAACTAGACATGACAGTATGTATTTCAGTAATCAAGAAACAATGAGCCAAAGTTATTTTTCTTCCCCAAAAAATGATTTTTTAGTAACGGGCGTAGGGCAACACTGAATATATGTATTAAAATGGTAACATCGGTTGGATATTGTTGGAGATGACGTCATGTTGAAGCTAACCTCATGGTTAGCTTCAACAGTGTGAAAATAAGATAAACAACACGGTTTATATTTCATTTCATTTATTAATTCATATAAGCTCACAGTCTAGCACAAAGTCGCTTATCGTCAACAATATTACTAATTTGTGTACATGTACATTTTATAATTTGTGCTATGCTGTCATTAAAAATGTCAACATCCACATGATTCAGCATTATATGTGTGCGTGTAGTGTAAAAGTTGCAACTTTGCAAGTGTGTATAAGTCACGTGAAAATAGTAATGACGTACAATTTTACGAATTTTACATACAACAATTACAACATATAAAATAATAATTTAATTTTCTTTATTCATTGAAATGTTGAAACAATGGGTGTTTGAGTGGCTTTATGGAGTAATGGAACGGAAACTTTAACGTAACGATCCAAAGTTGAGAGAACTGTTGGACAAGGCGTTAAGAATACAATCGTTTTTAGCTACGTGCTAAATAATTTAAAGAAATTCATTTTAAAACAAACAACTTATAACTTCCTCTAAGAGATCAGGTACTGTTTCAAACATTGTGTTTTATAAAAATCCTGACCCAATTGTTTTGTATTATGTACATCATCTACTTTCTTAAATAATGTAGTATGTAAGTAAAGGTTTAATGCATAACTGAGTCCGTTCCTGAGGTATGGGAGTGGCACAGGAGGGTGTGTTTACGAAAAGTCAAAGTCGTCAAACTTATAATTGCAGTCGGGCGTCGTTTGACGTTCCGTAAACCCACCATCCCGTACCGCTGCCATACCTCAGGAACAGACTCATTTATGCCTTTAAGACGAGTGTCGTGCGCGTACGCAGGCGTGCCGATAGTCTCCCATGTTCCGTGCTCTCGCAGCGCTCGACACGCTCACCGACAAGTGTCCACACGTCGACGTGTTTGTGGATGAATGGAAGGGATTGGAGAGATGTGTCTAACATTCTGTGAGAATGCCTTTTGCATATAAGTACCTCTGTACTATTAATATTGTAAATAAATAAATATATTTAAGACACAACACAAACACACCGAACCCCCTCATAGATGTTAATGGTTTTGGTGGTATTAAGTTGGATTGTTTCTGTTTTGTGAACAGAGAAGCATGTCAGAGATGCAGGGCATACAACAAGTCTCACTATGTGATGTCAAAACAGACCAGGACGAGAAAACAGACGTGCCTCAAGTCAAAACAGAGCCGGACAAGGAAACAGATGTAACCAGTGAAAAGAATTTGCAGGAATATTATTTAGAGCTGTATCCGGATCACAAGATTAAAGAGGAGTTGGTGGTCGGACCTGAGGTGCTGCAAGAGGTATCGAGGACTGAACGAACTGCTGACGGTATGTGATATGTATTACTAATAACATTTGGCTTGGGGTGCACAAAAGAGGACTTAGAATTGTGACAATATTTGTTATGTCGCTGTATTGTTTATTGTTCATAAAATATTACAACGACAATTATACCTAAAATTGCACAATTTGAGTTGCCTATCCCTAAAGAGAGATTTCTCCTGGCAATCACACTGTCAACAAAATAGCTAACGTATACTTCTGTGCACCACACCGCATTAGTTGTAAGAAACCTATGTAAAAAATTCCAGATTGTGAAAATGTCCAATGTTCAACTAAGATTTTTTTCAAGTTTTGCATAGTTACTCATTGTTATGATTTAAAAAATTTCGTAATGATGAAATTAATTTTTCCTTTATTTTCATTTTTATTATTTGTTGTTATAGAGGTAATAGAAATACACATTTTGTGAAAATTTCAACTGTCCACCTATTATTATTATTATTTGCTTGATACACTAGCAGCTCTTCGAGCTTCTTCTAGTCTGTTTTTGAAACAATTCACTGAAGTAGCACTTATAACACTTTCAGGGAGAGCGTTCCAAGAATGCACTACACGGTTAGGCAAGAAGTGTTTCCTAGGGTTGCTCCTACATGAAGGCTTGGTGAGCTTCATTGAGTGCCCTCTCAATCGACTGTTCTGGCTCATAGTGAACAAGGGTCTGATGTTGCTCACATTGTAGTGTCCATTGAGTATTTTATAAGCTTCAATTAGGTCACCTCGTTTCCTTCGCTCTTCCAGTGTTGTCAGATTAAGTTGAAACAGGCGTTCTTCATAAGATTTGTTTCTAAGAGATGCAACCATTTTTGTTGCTCTCCTTTGGACACTTTCTAAAATGTCAATGTCTTTCTTGAAATATGGACTTGTTAGTATTAGTGGGTAGACATAAGTTTTACATGTGTTCGCGGCAGTGACCGCCATGTACGTTAGTCGGAATATAGCTGTCGATCCGTTACAAGTGTTTTATTTATCGCGCCTTATTACCATACTTTCTACCGAAATAACAGTGGCGACGAGTTATATACCACGCGTTGTGGTTATTACGATATAAATTCGCGATGTTTAAAGTATCTGTAGGTGCTATTAGTGTTTTCAACCACGAAGTTCACGAGTGGACTTTGTACTGCGGACGGTTGGAACAATGGTTCCTAGCAAATGATATCACGGAAGAAAGCGATACAAGTGGCGCGAAACGACGGGCTATTTTGCTAAGTAGTTTATCAGAAACTACTTATCGGCTGGTTCGGGATTTAGCACTTCCCAAAGACGTCGGGACGCTGACCTTTGTCGAGGTCACGGCCTTGTTGGATGGACATTTCAATGTCAAGAAATGCGGTTTTGCGGAACGACACAAGTTCCATAGCGCGGTGCAGCAGGCAGGCGAAGCACCGGCGCAGTGGGCGGCTCGTGTGCGCGGCCTGGCCATGGACTGCGGGTTCGCGGCGGGCGCGCTCGGCGAGCAGCTGCGGGACCGGTTCGTGCTGGGTCTGACGAGCGGGCCCGAGCGTGATCGTCTGTACGGCGAGCCCATGGAAGGGCTCACACTGGAGAGAGCGCTGCAGCCGGCGGAGAGCGTGCGCTGCGCCAGAGAGGGCGCGAGGCAGGCGCCGGCTGCGGGCGCCGCTACACAGGTCCCGCTGGACGTGCACAGAGTGGCGGCCCGCGCCGGCTCACCAGGTCCGGCGCGCCAGGCGCTCGGGCGAGCGCCCCCGGCGTCGGCGTGTTCTTCGCGGCCGGCGGGCAGCGGCCCTCATGGGAAGTGTTCGGTGTGCGGATACAGTGGCCACGGGGCTAGTCTGTGTCGCTTCAAAAGTTATTCATGTCGCAAATGTGGCGAAAAAGGGCATTTAGTGCGCGTGGGTAACAAAAGTGTTGTTAATCAGCACTTCCTGCAGTGTTGCTCGGATGATGTAGGTGATGATGGTAAGCGTTTATTGTTTAAGAGGGAACAGCAGATAAAAAATTTCATATGAAATTAAGGGTTTGGGATATAGCTGTTTTCTCAACGAAACGTTAGCCAAATTCAATCATTTTGATCTTATTCTCTTTATCAAAGAATAATCTAGGCCCGTTGGTTTTGTTTTTTTCAATATTTTGTCTACAATTAGAATTATGGGCATCTCAAAACTCAAAATTTCAGAAAAAATTTCTTTCAACTTATGGTACTCATTATTTAGAGTAAACGTAACATTTTCAGAAAAAGCAAAACCAACGGGCCTAGATTATTCTTTGATAAAGAGAATAAGATCAAAATGATTGAATTTGGCTAACGTTTCGTTGAGAAAACAGCTATATCCCAAACCCTTAATTTCACGGCAAAACTAGGCAAATACCAAAAAAAGCTTCAACTGTCCTTCTCGCACAGTTCGGTTCGGGAGGCAGGGTACACTATATCACAACTATATACTGTGTATTATATGTATAAAAATAAAGTAAGCATGCATTAGTGATGTCAATAAGCTTTATCGATTTTTTCGACTAATAGTGGTGGGAAAAATATATCGATAGATACCCTTTCTCGAGCTATAATGGTTTTACCTGTTAGTTTTAATGTTTAGATTGATCTAAATAAACAAATATAAAGACAAATAATTCTAAGGAAATTTATTTTATCTCTAGAACAGAACATTTTCCCTGAAATTCTTAGTTGTTGTTACGTTTTGTTACGTGTAAATAATTAAATATGATTTATGAATAAGTGACTTATGTTTCAAATATTTTTTTAATGTTAAAGTTCGAGTCGGACTCGCATACAAAGGGTTCCGTACCACTGTAAAATATCTAAACAGAAAAAAAACACAGAAAAAACATAACATTTATTGCATGGACATCCGTTTATTTATAACTTTTTTAAAAGCTTTTTTATATTATTTTTTGTTATTTATTATTATTGAAAGTCTTGAGAGAGAACGAGAAGTTATATGGACATCGCATGTACAAATCGCTACGGAGACTATATGACCCGACACAGATATCCCGGAGATCAGCCAGCAAGAGCTTGAAATGGCTCTCCAACAACTCAAAAACCGGTCAAGAGCAAGTCGGACTCGTGCACCGAGGATTCCGTACAGAATATGAATTAATGACATACTGAAAATCATAAATAATAGGTATGGTAATATGCACCCAACAATGCTCTACCGAAAATGAAATTCTAAGCTAAATTACATATTACGAAGTTAAGTTTGTAAACATTAAAAAATCAATTTTACTGTGTTACAATTAAAAAATTCAGATTTATTCCTATGGTTGTGCTGTAAAACCTTTCTTCTTGCCAAATTTCAAGACATTAGGTCAACGGGAAATACCGTATAGATTTTGGGTTCATTGCATTTTGTACGGAAATGGTCTAAAATACAGCTATATCTTTTTATTGCGTTGACCTATAAGTTTCATTATTTGACAGATCTAAGGGACAGCAGACTGGAGTATTCGATATCACAGTGATCCTATAAGGATTCCTTTTTTCCTTTTGAGGTACTTAAAATATAATAGTATAATATGAAGTATGACAGTAGGAAATACGATAGATTTCGACGATATTATTATTCATGTCGACAAATAAAAACTTGAAATATTTTTTCCCAGTTATACATCTCATACACTTAAGACGGGATTTTTAACTCGTCTATTCTATTGTGGGAGGTGTCGTGAAATTACAGTTTTTTAACCGACTTCAAAAAAAGAGGTTATCAATGCGACCTGTATGTATGTAATATTTCCAGAACTGCCCAGTTTTCATATATGTTAGTCTATACCAGCTTCTAAAGAAGTGTGCCAAATTTCTAAAGTGTATGTTTGTTTGTCCTCGCATATATCCGGAACACACACACAAAAGAAAAACACACATAGGGTTCGTGGATTTCAACAAAGCATTCGACACACTCGAACATAGATTTATCTGGGACGCACTGGAAAAACAAGGCGTACATGCAAAATACATAAGAATACTGAAAAACATATACACAAAAAGCACCGCACAAGTGAAGCTAGAATCTACAGGCGAAGAATTTTCGATTGAGAGAGGGGTACGCCAGGGAGACCCAATTTTACCAAAAATATTTTCAGCTATCCTGGAAATGATATTCACAAATCTGGATTGGACGAATAAAGGACTAAATATAAATGGCAAAAGCTGAGTCACCTACGCTTTGCAGACAACCTGATCTTACTTTCGGAAAACCCGAAAACCCTACAGACAATGTTCCAACAGTTAGCGGAAGAGAGCGAGAAAGCAGGCCTGTCAACGAACTTAACGAAAACAAAAGTAATGTCAAATTCCTCACAAACAGAGCCCATAACAGTAAATAATGGAGAAATAGAGTATGTAGAAATGGACAAGACTAATAACTGAATGGCAACCACGAGATAGCAAAAGAAAAAGAGGCAGACAGACTAGAAGATGGGAGGACGACATCAGACAAGTGGCGGGTCCAACATGGACCCGCATAGCGAAAGATAGAATAGAGTGGAAATCCTTAGAGGAGGCCTATGTCGAAAGACAAGCTGAAATGTAGGAACGACCGGTTACTGATACTTAATATAAAAAGATAAGTAACGTATAAAGTAAGCATATTTTTAAGAAAATTAAAACAAAAAATTATTTCAGCAATAAAGGCTATTTTATTTAATTTATTTTTTATATATCCGGAACTACAAGTTCGATTTAAATAATCCCTTTTTTGTTTACCTAGGTATTGTAAAACTTAGGGAAGACTGCAAGTTTCATCAAAATCGGTTCAGTAGTTTTTGAGACTGGGAATGTTAAGTGTGTATTTCGGCGTTGCAGTGCAGCAGAGCAAATTTAAAATTAATGTTTTAACTGCACTGTAATCTGTATGCCGAATAAATTATTTCTATTCTATTCTATTAGTTAAATGTTTGTTACCTCAGAGCTTTTCACTGGGTGAACCGATTTGGATGATTCTTTATTATTTGAAAGCTGATGCTTTCCATGTGGTCCCATTTCAATTTGGTCCGGTTCTTAGAATGGAATCCATGAGAAAACAATATACATCTTAAATTTTCCTTAATAAAAGTAGACTTTTAGGGCAGTTGAAGTCGGTTTCTAGTTCTTTTTGAACGCTTTAACTTGTTAGTCCTTAGACTCTAGCACTCTAGGTACTAAAACACCTCTAGGTCACCTAAAGTATCGTTGGAAGACGAACGTTCGGATATGGTGAAACTAAAAGGTTTCTTTGTTGACCGTAGAACCCTAAAATAGCAACGCCATAATTTATATTGTATTTATATGTGATAGGTACTTACTAGTCAATTATATCAAATACAACCACAGTATGTCGAGACTAAACCAATATGCGAACAATAATTTCTCAAAACGTAAAACAAGGGTTGACGCACGCTCACGTCAAGTTTATTATAATTTTGAAAAATACACTCTAGCCCAGGCGGAGGGGTAGCGACTATGCGCGGCTCGCAGGGGCCTCTTTGGGATGTTATGCAGCGTTATTTGTGTGAGTGAAAGCATGTGAAAGGCTGTATGTGTGCGTACCGAATCGCGACAGCAATAACATATTCAAATACCTACTATTCTACGGAGACTTTGCTTCATTGGCGTCTTAATATTCGATCAGTGAACGGCGAGCCGATGCGGGAGTCGGTGATCATGGGTGATGTGCAGTTACAGTTTGAATTAGACTCTGGCTCGGCCGTTACCGTGATCTCAGATAAAACATACGGTTGTTATTTTTCAAGTTATCCGCTGCGTGAATGTACAAAAACTTTACAAAGTTACGACGGCGGCACGTTTAGAACATTGGGCATTATATCACTGCCATTTGTTTACAAAAACAAAAAGAAAACACTTGATGTTTTTGTAGTAGAACGAGGTGGTCCACCGCTGCTCGGGCGTGATTTTATGGCAAAATTTAATTTAGAAATAGGTCAAGTTAATAGTTGTGAATTGGGATTTGATCATAGTGAACTCGTAGAAAAGTATTCTAAGCTATTTTCTGGGTCATTAGGATGTTACAAGGGATCAGAAATAAAATTAAAATTAAAGCCAGACTCGAATCCCATTTTTTTCAAAGCACGGCCGGTGCCGTTCGCCCTTCGACCCAAAGTAGAACAAGAGTTAGATCGGTTAGTAAGAGAAGGTATTATTGAGCCAGTGACGCATTCCGAGTACGCGAGCCCCGTGGTGCCGGTGCTCAAACACGATGGTAGTATGCGGTTATGCGCGGATTACTCTGTCTCACTGAACAAACAACTTGTAGTTGATAAATATCCACTTCCTCGGATTGAAGAGTTGTTTTCAAAGTTGCATGGCGGGGTACAGTTCACTAAGTTAGACCTGTCTAGTGCTTACAATCAGCTGGTATTACATAAAGACTCAAAAATGTTAACTTGTATAAATACACACAAGGGTCTTTACAAGTTCAACCGTCTCGTGTTTGGTCTGTCGAGCGCACCAGCTATCTTTCAGCGCACACTTGAAAGCGTGCTATCGGGAATAGACGGGGTGTTACAGTTCCTGGACGATATTCTAATTACTGGGAAAACAAAAAAGGAGCATTTAGACCGACTCAGTGCGGTTTTTAATAGATTAGAAGGGGCAGGCTTTGTTTTAAGGAATGATAAGTGCAGCTATTTTCAAGACTCTGTGTCATATTTAGGATACGTGATAGATAAAAATGGCTTGCACAAATCGCCAGAAAAGGTTGAGGCGATCATACAAGCAAAAAGACCCGAGAATGTAACTGAACTGAAGTCGTTTTTAGGTTTAGTGAATTATTATAGGGCTTTTGTCAATAGCGCGTCCACTATTCTGTCTCCCTTACATTCTTTATTGAAGAAAAATCAAAAGTGGCTATGGTCTCAGGAGCACGAAGAGGCGTTTAATATGATAAAAAAAGAGTTATCGTCAGAAAGGTCGCTCGCGCATTTTAATTCGAATGCAAAAATAATTGTGACAGTGGATGCGTCACCGTTCGGTTTAGGAGCTATTCTTTCGCAAATCGATGATGACGGCGTTGAAAGACCTATTTCTTACGCATCGAGGTCACTTAATTCGGCTGAAAAGCAATACAGTCAAATTCAGAAAGAGGCTACCGCTATTATTTTTGGAATCCGCAAATTTCATCAATATATTTACGGGCGAGCGGAGCCGTTTATATTGAGAACCGATCATAAACCTTTATTATCTATTTTCCGACCTAGTAAAGGAGTACCACAAGTGTCGGCTAATAGGCTGCAGAGATATGCATTATTTTTGGCGGCGTATAATTACGTAATTGAATATGTGAGTAGCGCTCATAATGCGGCGGATTTTCTCAGTCGCTCCATGCCATCGAGCACGGAGGCGGCTATAAACATAAATAACATGAATAGTGAGCGCGCTCGGTGCAGTAACGAAACAGCTGATCGGCGCGCAGAGGTAGCTACCTACTTACATTTTGTATGGCAAGCAGACGCGGCGGTGCCGGTGTCGGTGTCCGACGTACGTCAGGCCACAACAGCTGACAGGGTGTTATCACAGATAACAACGTTCATACGAGACGGCTGGCCACATAAAACAATTCTAGGTTCTTGTGTTAAACCTTTTTATGAATGTAGGCTTCAATTAGCAATTGAAAATGGATGTGTAATGAGAGGCAGTCGGCTAGTAGTACCAGAGGCGTTGCAAAAGAAAGTGATCGATGAATTACATAGAGGACATTTAGGTATAGTTAAAATGAAGGCCGAGGCTCGCTCACGCTTCTGGTGGCCCGGCCTGCCGACCAGCATCGAGCGTGCGGTATCCGCGTGCGACGTGTGCGCACAGCTGCGCCCCGCCCCGCCCCGCGCACCACTCACGCCCTGGCCCTTCCCGCCGGAGCCGTGGTACAGAGTACACATAGATCTGTTAGGTCCCATTAATAATAAGGTTTACTTGGTAGCGGTAGATGCGTACTCGAAATGGGTTGAAGTTTTCGATGTCAGTAGTGGGTACGGGTCTAGAGTAATTATAGAGAAGTTGTGTGAACTCATGTCTAGATTCGGATTGTTTAATACTATCTGCAGTGATAACGGAACGTCCTTTGTGTCTCACGAGTTTGAAAGTTTTTGTACACGCAACGGAATAACTCACCTCACGTCCCCCACGTACCATCCACCCAGTAACGGCCAGGCCGAGAGTTATGTGAAGATTGTAAAAAAGGCTATAAAATCAATTTTGCTATCAGGGACCAATTTGAGAGATGTTACTGTTAAACTAAACGAATTTCTATTTAATTATAGAAATTCTGTGCACTCAACCACTGACCGATCTCCTGCACAGGTTTTGTTTGGTAGGAACTTACGTTGTAGATTGGATTTAATGAATCCGTTGTCGTCATCGTCATCATCCGACGCAACGATTGCAGAAGTGGTTAGTCGTAATCAGTCTTTACAGACTAAATACTATCGCGGTACGAGGAACTTTAACTGTGTCATCGGAGATACGGTGCTTGTAAAAATTAATTACAATCAAAATTCATATTGGAGAAAAGGTGAAATTGTAAAAAAGCTGGGAAGGTCGACGTATTTAGTACAGATAATGGACGATAATCGTATTGTTAAACGTCATAAGAATCAAATTTATGAATTTAAGAGGGAGGAAGTAGTATCTTCGGGTCCAGATAATTATCAGCGGTCGGATGACCAAACAGTTGATGTGCCAGCTTCTTCGGTCGAGGATGACTTGGAGTTGCCCCCTATTCTATTACCAGAGGGAGATGCGGATTTGCTTGCTGGGGAAGATCATTTGTGTGTCACACGTCCGGAGGCTCCGACGGCCGCTGTGGATACCGGTGTAGAGAATGAGGAGCCTGGAGTGGACTCGGTTGTAGTTGGTGATCTTTTAGATCCTCTTCAATCAATAGGCACAGACCAATCAGATGAGGCTGTTGAGACTGTTGATCTTAAAACTGGGGAGGCTCCAACCTCGGAATGTTCAGATGGAGCTAATGAGGCTCAGGGTCTTACAACTGAGGAGCTCCCTAACGTAGCACAGTCAAGTGAAAGTCCAGAACATGTAGAAGACGTTGCACCACCTTCCACGCACAACTTTAGACCACGAAGAAAAATAGATTACAAACGTGGTTGGTGGTAATGGCAACTTATTGAAAATATAAACATGTATATTTTTGAATTTATTGGTGGAGGGATGTTAGTATTAGTGGGTAGACATAAGTTTTACATGTGTTCGCGGCAGTGACCGCCATGTACGTTAGTCGGAATATAGCTGTCGATCCGTTACAAGTGTTTTATTTATCGCGCCTTATTACCATACTTTCTACCGAAATAACACATACCTAGAAGGCATGGAGTCTTATAGATCATAGATACAGCCCACTGACAGACAGACAGAGGGCTGGGCAGTAGAGGCTTAGTAATAGGGTCCCATTGGATACTAAAGAGTATGGCTTATCTACACATTTGATGAATATTGTGACTATTTTGTTAGAGATAATATTTTGTTTTGTATGTAGACATTTGTGCTTCACTAAGCCCTTCTCGACCAGCTCTGAGCTTAGCCAGGCCAAGGCTAAGTAAATGAAGTTATTATTTTAGTGTATCATCTCCCTCACACATCTTTAGTGGAAAATAAGCCTTACATTATAACAACTATGTCTGTATTCAGATATCTGTATCTGTGTTGTACCTCTACAACCTCGTCTTGTTACTGAATGTAATGTTTCACATCCGCAGGTGTTGTGACAGAGTCTGCACATGAAGACCACACGCGGACATCAGCACCCACAAGTGATCACAGCTTTGTGTGTGACCATTGTCAACAATCGTTCAGCACAAAGAGACACTTATCTGATCACATAGCATCACATTTACTAGTACCGTTGACGAAAAAAGAATTTTCTTCCAAAATATGTCCTAAGCAATTTACATCAAAAGGTAATTTATACCAAAAGTCACTAATATACTCAAATGAAAAAAGATTTTCTTGTGAAATATGTCTTAAGAAATTTACTTATAAAAGTAGATTAAACAGACATTTACTAGTTCACTCAGATAAAAGGTTCTGTTGCGATATATGTCATAAGAAATTTACCCATAAGGAAAGTTTAAAACTACATATACTGGCTCACTCAGATATAAGGTTCTCTTGTGAAATATGTTTTAAGAAATTTACTCAAAGAGGTAGTTTAAAAAGACATTTACTAGGTCACTCAGATGAAAAAATATTCTCCTGTGATATATGTCATAAGAAATTTACTCATATGGGTGGTTTAAAACTACATACACGGACTCACTCAAATAAAATGTTCTCTTGTGAAATATGTCATAAGCAATTTACTCAAAGACGTGGTTTAAAGTTACACTTACTATTACACTCAGGCAATCAGAAGTTCTCTTGCGACGTATGTCATAAGAAATTTATTTACAAGCATCATTTAAATAAACACTTACTAATACACTCAGGCAATAAGAGGTATTCATGTTATTTATGTCATAAGAAATTTACTTGCAAGTATTATTTAAATTCCCATTTACTAGTACACTCAGGCGATAAGAAGTTCTCTTGTGAGATATGTCATAAGAAATTTCTAACTAAGTATCTTTTAAATAATCATTTACTAGTACATTCAGATGAGAAAAATTTCGCTTGTAAATTGTGTCATAAGACATTTACAGGGCAAGATGATTTAAATACACATGTACTAATGCACTCAGATGAGAAAAAATTCGCTTGTAAATTGTGTCATAAAACATTTACACGACAGAATTATTTAAATAAACATTTACTAGTACACTCCGGTGAAAAAAGTTTTTCTTGTGATATATGTCATAAGAAATTTACTCAAAGAGGTAGTTTAAATAGACATTTACGAATTCACTCATATGGGAAAATGTTCTCTTGTGATATATGTCATAAGAAATTTTCCCATAAGGATAGTTTAAAACTACATACACTGGCTCACTCAAATAAAAGGCTTTCTTGTGAAATATGTCCTAAGAAATGTACTCATAAGAGTAATTTAAACCTTCATATACCAATTCACTCAGGTGAGAGAAGGTACTCTAGTGAAATGTGTCATGAGAAATTTATTCATAAGGGTAATTTAAATCAGCATATAGCAGCTCACTCAGATGAGAGAAGGTTCTCTTGTGAAATATGTCATAAGAAATTTACTCGTAAGAGTAGTTTAAATCTACATATACTGGTTCACTCAAATAAAAGGTTTTCTTGTGAGATATGTCATAAAAAATTTACTCAAAGGGGTAGTTTAAATAGGCATTTACTAGTACATTCAGGCGATAAGAGGTTCTCTTGTGAAATATGTCAGAAGAAATTTCTTACTGAATATCTTTTAAATAAACATTTACTAATGCACTCAGATGAGAAAAATTTCTCTTGTAAATTGTGTCATAAAACGTTTACACGACAGGTTGATTTAAATACACATGTAATAATGCACTCAGATGAGAACAATTTCTCTTGTAAATTGTGTCATAAAACGTTTACACGACAGGTTGATTTAAATACACATGTAATAATGCACTCAGATGAGAACAATTTCTCTTGTAAATTGTGTCATAAAACATTTATACGACAGGATGATTTAAATACACATGTACTAATGCACTCAGATGAAAAAAATTTCTCTTGTAAATTGTGTCATAAAACATTTATACGACAGGATGATTTAAATACACATGTAGTAATGCACTTAGATGAGAAAAATTTATCTTGTAAATTGTGTCATAAAACATTTACACGACAGGATGATTTAAATACACATGTACTAATGCACTCAGATGAGAAAAATTTCTCTTGTAAATTGTGTCATAAAACATTTATACGACAGGATGATTTAAATACACATGTACTAATGCACTCAGATGAGAACAATTTCTCTTGTAAATTGTGTCATAAAACGTTTACACGACAGGTTGATTTAAATACACATGTAATAATGCACTCAGATGAGAACAATTTCTCTTGTAAATTGTGTCATAAAACATTTATACGACAGGATGATTTAAATACACATGTACTAATGCACTCAGATGAAAAAAATTTCTCTTGTAAATTGTGTCATAAAACATTTATACGACAGGATGATTTAAATACACATGTAGTAATGCACTTAGATGAGAAAAATTTATCTTGTAAATTGTGTCATAAAACATTTACACGACAGGATGATTTAAATACACATGTACTAATGCACTCAGATGAGAAAAATTTCTCTTGTAAATTGTGTCATAAAACATTTATACGACAGGATGATTTAAATACACATGTACTAATGCACTCAGATGAGAAAAAATTCTCTTGTAAATTGTGTCATAAAACATTTTCACGACAGGATGATTTACATACACATTTACTGGTACACTCAGGTGAGAAAAAATTGGCTTGTAAATTGTGTCATAAGACATTTACACGACATGATTTCTTAAATACACATTTACTAGTACACTCAGATGAGACAAATTTCTCTTGTCAATTGTGTCATAAGACATTTACACGACAGGATGATTTAAATACACATGTACTAGTACACTCCGGTGAAAAAAGATTTTCTTGTGATATATGTCATAAGAAATTTACTCAAAGAGGTAGTTTAAATAGACATTTACTAATTCACTCAGATGAGAAAAATTTCTCTTGTGATATATGTGATAGGAAATTTTCCCGGAAGGCTAGTTTAAAACTACATATAAAGGCTCACTCAGATAAAAGGTTCTCTTGTGATATATGTAATAAGAAATTTACCCAGAAGGCTACTTTAAAACTACATATAAAGGCTCACTCAGGTGAGAAAATGTTCTATTGCGATATATGTCATAAGAAATATACTCGTAAGAGTAGTTTAAATCTACATATACTGGTTCACTCAGGTAAAAGGTTCTCTTGTGAATTATGTGATAAGAAATTTACTCAAAGGAGCAGCTATAATAGGCATTTACTAGTCCACTCAAGCAATCAGAGGTTCTCTTGTGATCTATGTCAGAAGAAATTTTCTACCAAGTTTTCTTTAAATTCACATTTAGCAATACACTCGGGGGCGAAAAAGTTCTCATGTAAATTGTGTCACAAGAAATTTTCTCTAAAGTGTCGTTTAAAATCACATTTAGTAGTACACACAGGCGTTAAGAGATTCTCTTGTGAGATATGTCATAAGAAATTCACTGAAAAGTGTCAATTAAATGCACATTTACGAATTCACTCAGATGAGAAAAGGTTCTGTTGTGTATTCTGTTCAAAAAAGTTTACTAGAAATAGTTGTTTAAAAAGACATTTACTGATACACTCAGGTGAAAAAAGATTTTCTTGCGGTATATGCCATAGTAAATTTGCCGTGAAGAGTTATTTAACTAATCATTTATTAGCACACTTAGGTTATAAAAGGTTTTCTTGTGAGATATGTAATAAGAAATATGCTAAAAAGAGCGATTTAAAAAAACATTTACTACTGCATCCGGGCGAGAATGTCTTGTTGTGAATCGTATCATACATAAGACATTTACTCGAAAGTGTCAATTAAAACAATATTTGTTAGTACCCTACACTCAAGTAAGAGATATTATTTGTGAATTAAATGTTTTACAATACACACGTAGTAGTATAGTACTAAAGGGTAAAAAAGGTATGTGAAATGTGTCATAAGAAAGTTTCTTAGGAGAGAAATGCACATTCACTAGTAGTCTGCATAATGACCGAACTCTAAGAAAAAACGAAATCTAATAAGCATTTTACTATTCGAGGAACTAAATTTTTTGCAATTTTTAGACATCTACATAAAAAATATTACGTATCTGTACTTCGTTTAGCGACTATATGATATAATTATGAAATAAACTGACTTTTTGGTGTAATGCTATAGGACGCCGAAAGATCCTGAGAATATATAAGTATGTATGGCTTTATCTTCACTTTGCAAGCACCAGAAACGCGATACCATGGTTTTGGCTCGATAGATTTTATTTTCGAAAATACTTCTTAAAAATCATATTTGCTCACATTTATAAGCTATTGGAGTGGACTCGACACCTGAAGATATAAAGAATATGTGCTTACCCATAGTTAAACGTATGTACGCAGTCTATCGATCCCCGGAGCGTGGGGTCACCAGTGCAGAGCGAGTGATCGGCGCGGGCGCACGGCGTACGGTCCGGGGGGTAGATCAGTGGACACGGCGTCTGGGATCACCAGAATTCAAAATAGAAAGGCTTTGATTAGTAATTACCTAAAAATAGGGGATGAAATTAGTGTCGCAAAATTAATATCAATAATTTACAATTTTATTGTCGGCTACAATATCAGTTACGCACATGGTTCATAGATGGCGCTTTGAACAATAATAATAAAAGTGTTTAAAATGTAAATTGTGATTCACTGTGAAGTTGTATGTTAATGATACTCATTTCGCGACATCACAATCTGATGTACTATTTTTAGATAGTTACTGCACAAATCCAGCTATTATATTTTAAAAGATTATGACAACAGAAATTTAGTTTGAAACTTTGATGGAGCGGAATATCCTAAGGATCACTAATAAAGTACATAAATATAACACGATTTGAAGGTTTTGCTTAGCTTCATTTATAAGTTTCTTATTTGTGTGAGTGTATATATAATTATTTTTGTTAGTAAAATACATGAATAAAATATCTACTAAAAATGCAATGTTTTTTTTATTTGTGATAGGACCTGGCCTTTATCGCACCTAAGGAATGGATGGTAACCCGGAACACAACAGTGCCTTAATTGGCGACAGACTTAGATAACGGTGGTAGATAATAAAGTAATTTAATATATTACTGCTTGCTTTGGATTCATAAGAAAAAACACATTTGGTGAATAACTCTTTTTAAAATCGCCTCATTGCCGTATTAATGACGTGGAGAAAAACAACAACAACTACCGAAGTATCATTTTTATTTACGAAATGTACATTTTGTGTGGCAAAACCTGACCAGGAATAAATAAGGTCTTAAATGTTGCTGGCTTTTTATTATATTTATTACTAGCGACTTTCTAGCAGTAACATTCTGTGAGCTATGCCGCGGCCGGATAGCCGGACAGAGCGAAAACTAAAAATAGTTCTATGCAAATTGTGCTAAATCTACCAACCACTAATAACTTAAAATTCATCATCATCAGCCGGGAAACGTCCACTGCTGGACATAGGCCTCCCTCATGGTACGAAACATCGACCGGTCCCGAGCCACCTGCATCCAGCGACTCCCTGCGACTCTAACCAGGTCGTCGGTCCATCTGGTAGGGGGACGGCCTGGTAGACGTTTCCCGGTACGTGGTCGCCACTCGAGAACCTTTACTCCCCACCGGTTATCGGTTCTTCGAGCGATGAGCGAACTGAAAATTACACGAGTCAAAATAATAACTAAAATTTTACCATCGAAGAATTCGCCTAAACTATAAAAGCACTCAGCGTCAGGGGTCAGTGTATGCTGGAACTGTAGGATAATATCTAGGCATGTGTACCGTAGGGCAGATACATGGTTATGATCTCTGTCGCTGCGTATGTTGGTTGGCTCTGATTTTGAAAGGTTTATTTAGAACGCCTAATAGTGACATTTATAGGTACATATAAATAGTCTGTGGTGACATTGCCACAGTTCGAGGTAGTGATTACTTGCTCAGTGGTTCGAGGATGGCACAGACTAATATATGTACCTAGAGGATGGATTTCAGTGTGTCCGCTGCTTGAATAAAAAGTTGGTTAAGAATAATATATTCATTAAATGCTCCTAGAATATATTAGCGGAATCCCTGTCGCCACCTAGTCTGCGCACCTGTAATCCGTATTATCCAATTTATTTCATATATTATATACATTCACTCCACATACTTTGTTTATTCCTCGCTCGATACCCACGCAAGTACCTCTCACGTCCCTTTCTTTAAAGTACAGTAACGTTACGAATTAAATTAAGCCGGAAATTGTCTTAGACAAAATTATCTATCACTAAATATCTTAAACAATATTAGGTCTTTCAAAGATAAATACATAAATAACTTCTGTATCAGAATCCTATACCACCAGGCAGGCAGAATTCCAGGCATATCTCAAATAAAACACGTTTGTTACTTTCTATATATATTATTATTGAAATGAAATTTTATTGTAAACTATAGGTAATATAGGTCTTATGATATTTCGTAGTATCACTATAGTTTGCCGGCACGGCACACAATATTTTATTAACTATTCTAAAAATTTATAAACTACATACAAGACATTATAAATATTATAATTCTAAAACATATGCGTTACATGGTCAATAGTTAAAATATTCATTTAAAGCATATAATGTCCTACACACCAACAAGTCAAATAGCTTACGTTTAAAATTAATAATAGTATCACATGCTTGTATGTCGAAAGGGAGCTTGTTATATACTTTCGGTGCCATTTGAAACATACTTTTTTGAAATAGCGCTGTATCACATGATAGTCTGTAATAAGTGAGCGCGACGTGCTCTCTTGTAAATAAATCTGGGTTGCGACGAGCGAACAGTGCTATTTCGTAAATAATCGTATATAAAGCGAAGGAAAAGTATTTTTAGCTCTTTAAAATAATCTCTACAACTGTCGCGACTCTATAATTTGCAAAAAAAATATTATTATTGTATGCATATTATTAATATTATTATGGGTATTAATATTTAAATAAGCGACACATCCGTTCGTTTCGGATGCTCATCGCCACCCCAGGGTCCGACTGTTCATCATCGCTGCGGTCTGTGCTGCAGCACACGATGAGCTCGGTTCCCACTTGACAAGCGCAATACAACACAAATTATTATTATTATTTTGTTGTTTCCTTTTGTTCATGTTTTACTGTATTTGTATTATTTGTTGTGGTATTATTCCTTTTGTATTTATTTCTTCTGGAATCTTGTATATCTTTCTGTATTTTCTTTGTCACTAAAAATATGTTTATGTATGTGTCTAAAATATCCGAAATTAGTTTCGAAAATGTTCAAATCATTTTTTCAAATTTAACAAACATGCCAAAATGTTTTATACACTTATTATTATTTTGACCTCTTTGTTTTATTTCAAAACGTAACAAACAGGCCAAAATGTTTTAAACACTTATTATTATTTTGACCTCTTTGTTTTATTTGATTTCGAACCCTATTATATATATCAGAAAGATATTTAAAAAAATTATTGAGATCATAAACTCTATTTAAAAAATTATTTAAATAACCTTTTTTTTATTTTAGTAACCTAAGTGTTGTATTAAATGTATAGTTAACTCATACTCTTTAGCAAACGTCTTACGACATATCTCACAGGTGAACTTGCGAGTGTGTACTAGGTAATGTGTTTTTAAATTACTCTTATAAGTAAATTTCTTAGGACACATCTCACAAGAGAACCTCTTCACTCCTGTGTGTATTAGGTAATGTGCTGTTAAACTACTTTTATAAGTAAATTTCTTAGGACACACCTCACAAGAGAACCTCTTCTCTCCAGTCTCTAGGGAATGTATCTTTAAATGACTCTTTTGACAAGAGCCTTTTTTCCCCCGCGAGTGTAATTTTAAATGTTTACTTAAGTATTTCTTTTTAGTAAATATTTTATGACAAAATTCACAAGTGAACGTTTTTACCGATGAATGTATTGCTATGTGATTTGCTAAGGAGCGCTTGGTAGTAAACGATTGTTGACAATGATCACACACAAAGCTGTGATCACATGTGGGTGCTGATGTCCATGCGTGGTCTTCATGTGCAGACTCTGTCACAACACCTGCGGATGTGAAACATTACATTCAGTAACAGGAGGAGGTTGTAGAGGTATGTATATCACAGAGATACTTTGATCAGATTACAGATAAAACTGTAATAATAAAATTGACTGCACTTAAGGTGTCGCTATTCAGTCTCTCGCTCCGAGGGGTTCCATACAGAATATGAATAATTAACATACTGAAAATCATAAAAAATCAGTAACAACAACCGAACAAAGCTCTAACGAAAATGTCTGGTTAAAGAACCAACTTAACTTTGCAGTTGAAAATATGAGATTCCATACATCCGTCAACATCTCAATATATTCTCAGCTGCAAATATAATGTAGGTTTAATAATAATCCTACTAATATTATAAATGTGAAAGTTTGGATGTTTAGATGTTTGGATGTTTGTGACGCTTTCACGGAAAAACTACTGAATGGATTTGAATGAAACTTTACAATAATATAGCTTATACATCAGAATAACATATAGGATATAATTTATGAAGACATATTGTGTAAATTGTCCAAAATCACACTTATAATATTAGTGGGATTACACGGGCAATTTGGGCATAACAAAAACGCGTTGCCTAGCAACCGACCATAGAATATGTAATTCGTATATACAAACTTTCGCGTTTATAATATTGGTGTGAAGACTATATTTGAATGTACTACGTCAGATATTATAATTTCTTTTGTTTCTTTAAACTATTAGCCTACGTAACAGAATAAACACTATTTTGTACCTTATGCTGGAAATGGAGATAGATGCCTTCTATGCCTATCGAACAAGTAGAATAAATCCTGAAGTACACGCGGACAAAGTCGCGGGCGGAAGCTAGTTTAGTATATTTTCAGTAGCAATTATTGAATAAAACATGATATAGATTTCTCAAACATTTATTTTTAGTTATTTTCATATACCTCTTATATTGTGTTATATCACACACACCATTCAGTGTTATTATAAAGTGTTATTTCTTATATGTTGATTCATTACTAAACTAAATCTTGATTCCGTATTAGTCAAATTAGTAGATTTGAATTATGCACTAACGGTGAAGGGTTAGATTCTAGCTAGACCTCAAATTTGGTGAAGATCGTTCGTAATCTCTCTATGAAGATAATCGGTAGTATACCATTGCTTATTTCAGTCGGCTCCTGGTCTAACACGCTCAATGTACCAATTGAATCGATACGAACGTGCAGGTTAAAATGAATTTTAAAACAATGACGGCTAAGTTGAAACTCTATTGTAATAGCGTAGCGCACGGAACGGCAACGGCCCGCTCAGCGGCGTCCGTGCGATTATTTTGAATTTTTTGGCGGGAAAATAGTTTTTTGCTTATAACTTTGAATCTAGACAGCCAGGAGATTTGAAATTTTGACTCGTGAACGCTCCTATTGTATGGTCTCATCTGATCTTTAAAACGAAGTTCTCACTTATGTAGTTTCAGAGATACAACATGTGTCAGCTGGCGACCCATGTCACCAGCTTACACACACATATCGGCTCGTAGCTCAAACAGTTTTAGCACTAGAGATTCGAAAATTTTGAAGCCTATTGCTTCTATTTTGCTCTAAAATATGAGGTACAATACATAATCGTAACTTGAATAATTACGAAGATACAGATGTGTAAGCTGGTGACACGGGTCGCCAGCTTACACACGGTATTTCGTTCGTAGATCCAACAGTTTATCAATGTGATCGTTAATTTTTTTGACTCTCATTGCTTTAATTGTGCTTTAAATGCCTGACTATAGTCTAAAGCCCTAACCTCACTGGTTTGCCTTCCTGGCATGTGTCAGCTGGAGACCCATGTCTCCAGCTGACACACTAAAAACAACTCGCTGTAACTGAATCATGATTGCTGCTAAATTATGAATGCTAAAGTTTGATTGCTCCTAAATTGCCTTAAAATTTGGCATGCGTAGAATTCCCCTAGCTCTATGAGGAAGCTGACGACCCACACATCCATTTCCGTACCAAAATGCAATGGAACCAAAATCATATAACCAAAAAATATAGGGTATTTCCCGTTGACCTAATGTCTTGAAATTTGGCAAGAAGAAAGGTTTTACAGCACAACCATAGGAATAAATCTGAATTTTTTAATTATAACACAGTAAAATTGATTTTTTAATGTTTACAAACTTAACTTCGTAGTATGTAATTTAGCTTAGAATTTCATTTTCGGTAGAGTATTGTTGGGTGCATATTACCGTACCTATTATTTATGATTTTCAGTATGTCATTAAATCATATTCTGTACGGAATCCTCGGTGCACGAGTCCGACTTGCACTTGACCGGTTTTTGAGTTGTTGGAGAGCCATTTCAAGCTCTTGCTGGCTGATCTCCGGGATATCTTCAGTAAAGTGTCGGGTCATATAGCCTCCGTAGCGATTTGTACAGCTGTCCATATAACTTCTCGTTCTCTCTCAAAACTTTCAATAATAATAAATAACAAATAATAATAAAAAAGTTATAAATAAACGTATGTCCATGCAATAAATGTTATGTTTTTTCGGTGTTTTTTCTGTTTAGATATTTTACAGTGGTAAGGAACCCTTTGTATGCGAGTCCGACTCGAACTTTAGCATTTTAAAAAATATTTGAAAAATAAGTCACTTATTCATAAATCTTATATATAATAGCAAAACTTGAAATCATTTTAATTTTAGTGTTTACCGCAACAACTCTAAGAATTTCAAGGAAAAATATTCTGTTCTAGAGATAATATAAATTTCCTTAGAATTATTTGTCTTTATATTTGTTTATTTAGATCAATCTAAACATTAAAACTAACAGGTAAAACTATTATAGGTCGATAAAGAGGTAACTATCGATATAATTTTCCCACCACAATTAGTCGAAAAAATCGATAAAGCTTATTGACATCACTAATGCATGCTGACTTTATTATTATACATATAATACACAGTATATAGTTGTGATATAGTGTACCCTGCCTCCCGAACCGAATTGTGCGAGAAGGACAGTTGAAGCTTTTTTTGGTATTTGCCTAGTTTTGCCGTGAAATTAAGGGTTTGGGATATAGCTGTTTTCTCAACGAAACGTTAGCCAAATTCAATCATTTTGATCTTATTCTCTTTATCAAAGAATAATCTAGGTGCGTTGGTTTTGCTTTTTCAGAAAATGTTACGTTTACTCTAAATAATGAGTACCATAACTTGAAAGAATTTTTTTCTGAAATTTTGAGTTTTGAGATGCTCATAATTCTAACTGTAGACAAAATATTGAAAAAAGCAAAACCAACGAACTTAGTTTTCGGTAAGATCTTGCATATGTCCAAAAATCGTCACAAATGGTGGAGGTTGAGGGGTAGCAAATAGCTATGCCTTTTTGTATGAAATTTTTTACCTGCTGTTCCCTCTTAAGCTGTTCTTGTCTGTACCTACAATGAAACTTTAAACGTCAGTATTACGTATAACATTTGCTAAAGGAGATGGACAATTGTTGCTACCAAATGATAGCTCATTATGAGTGCTGTTTTATTATATTTTAATTATATTTTTGAGGCGCATTTTTAAAAAAATACCAAATCATACACGCTATTTTTCTTGCGAAATACGCGCATACAGCCACTTTGTCAAGTGAAATTAAATGCGCCTCTGAAAAAAATTAGAATAAAAGTCTCCTTTGAAAAGTTGTCAATTACACAGCAATAATTGTGCACATCTACGTAGTTTTATATCAAACGCACAATTATTTTAAATCTTTCTCTATCAGTAATTAAAATATCAACCACAATAGTATTATTAAATCTAAGAAAATATTGTTATGATTTTAGTTTTAATTAGGTATGTTCATGTTGGTGAAAAATAAAACACATCAGTACATAATCAGACTTTTAATTAAATACGGACTTACACAAGTCGACCTTTATTACAAACGAAAGCGAGCAATTAAACAACTCGTAGAATATCTATAATAACTAAATACTTAGGTACTTATTTAGTAATTCTATATTTATTATCACTTTATATAATAATCAATCATATTGTAATATTTTTAGTTTCCAGTCTTATTTTGTCATAAGTCAAATTCGGACTAAATGCTAGAAGTTCACCTCCTTTAAAATGGACATCGACCAACCCATTCGTAATATCTTTTTATAAGCTTCCTAATGGGGAGTGTATGAAAATTTTAGATCTTCTCCTAATTTTTTATATAAGTAGTAATAAGGGTCCATATTAACCCCCAAAAAAATCAGAATTTTTCGTTCACTACAAAAACAACTCACAAACTTCCGCTGTGCGGAGTGCGCTACGCATGTTAAGGTGGTATCCCTTTACCATTTTTTTTTTGTAGAGAATGAAAAATTCTGATTTTTTTGTTAATAAGGAACCTTATTACTACTTATATAAAAAATTCGAGATGATCTAAAATTTTCATACACTCCCCATTGCAACCTTATTTAGAAGCTGAGGTTCAACTTAAAATTAAACAAAAATCAACATTAGTTTTTAATTAGTTAATTAGTACCTAGTAAGTATATTGGTTCCAAAATTATTTCGGCCAAAATTAAATTAGTTAGTCTTCAATAATCAAAATTTCGTAAATAAAGAATGTTTGTAATTCGAAGCTGAAAATTGTGATTTATGTATAATTATATTTTTGCCTACACAAACTTTTCTTTAACAATTAAATACTAATTTCAAAAACCTGCAGATGAACTAAGCTATAGTAGATACAGTTTCGTAAACATTTTGTACATAGACTTTAATCTTTAACCAGTTTTTGTTGCCAAAAATATGAGGGTATTGTGCTATGAGACTTTCACACTCATCTCTCTTTGGTGGTATCTTTTTTTAAATATGTTTATTAAAGTATTCTTTTGTTTTCAATTTTTGTTCTGTGGTCCATGGAATTAGCTCTCTCTTCTTCTTTTGCGTGTCGAGTTTTGGTGGAGTATTTTCTTTTTCAATCTCTTTCATGCTAACGTCGTTTGCAGGAGTATCAATCTGCTTATCACGAAGTTTATCGTCTATCATTTCTACTGGTGAGCTCTCTTCTTCTTCTTCATTAACTTCTACATTAATTTCTTCATCTAAATTTAATTCTATTTCCTCTAAACTTTTTCCTTTAAACTGATCTGGTTTACCATCTTCCATCAACAGTAGCAATTTAGACATCTTAGCCGTCTGATATACATCATCAGGCAGACGATACGACTTTTTGTGTATTCCACTCGTGTGTCCCATAAATGTTGATAATTGTTCTAAATCATTTTCCGTCATACTTAATACCTGTGTTAAAGTGGCTAGATGCTTCCGGAGTTTAGTAGCTGAGATGGCATCAGGATTTTTAGCGCCACACTCCTTGGCCATTTTATTTAGTACTTTATAGCCACACATTGTTGTGGAGTATCCAGGTCTTGCAAATAAATACAAGTTATCTCTTGGGATAAACCTTTCACGGATGGTTAGTAATAAGTCAATGTCTTCCTGTACGTCTGTACTAAGTAAGACGGGAACTCCTCGGTTTCTCTTACCGCGTATCACAATCCTTTTAAATTTACGTAAAAGTATTTGCTCAGATTTTGACAACGTTTTATCAAACTCTTCGTAGTGGGATTGAGGATTAGTAGATTCCTCATAGGTGCTTAACAAAACACGTTGAAGTTCGCCGGGTCTTCTCCTATTTAACAATAAAACCCTGCAATATATAGATTCTACCATGTCGCAATAGTGTGTTTTAGTAGCTACCTTAGCTTTTATAGCCTCTCTGCATGTTTGAACTTTTTAAGAAGGTGTTCTTTTAACAGTTTCAAATCTGTGGCCAAGGGAACTAATGTAACTTTGTTCCACTTTTTCATATTGAGGTCATCTGCAGCTTAGGAGGAAATATCGTATCGCCAATTATCTGTCAGCAGCTGTATAAGTGTTTTTAAATCTGCTTCAGCATCTGCACTTTTAACTCTGAAGTACTCATCTTTCTTCTTTACTGCGTATAACATAGCTATATTTGCACATTGTTTCAAGGATGTGACTATGTTCATTGCAAATGTAGGGGACTCATATTTATCTTTTTCTGCGCTATAAGATGCAACCGCTTTAGTAGCTTCTATAATAGTGTCGTAGTATTTAGGCTGCAGAGCATCAAATAGTGTATTAATTCTTTGTTCTATATTTCTCAATGCAATCAATAGCTTAGCCAGTTCACGCATTTTTCTGGAAGTAACATTAATGAAATGTTTTTCACGGTGCATTTTGAGATATTTGGCACCAAAAGCGCATATGAGGGGATCTTTTTTGGCCACTAAAGAAACTTTGTCAGCTCTCATTCGCGGAAATACTTGTTCCCTTAATTGTACATCAATCTTCAAATTTCTTAATAATAAGTTTTGTCCATCAGTTTGAGCATGTTTCGTTCCGCCTTGATGTTTTTCGGTGCAAGTTTTTCGATGCCGCCATAACTGTTTTTTTTTATAATATCCAAAACAAAAAGAGCATGGTAAATATTCATCTGGTACTGCTTTATCATCAGTTCGCATAGGTTTGACAACTCCACCAGAGTTTACGATATAATTTCCTTTTTTTCTTAAAGAGTGTATTAATTGGTTCCTTTGTTTTGACTTTTTAGGGTAAGACATTATTTTTTGCACTTCTGTTTCAAACACATGGTTTCTATATATATGTCTCGCAAAATTTAAAACACTCTCTTCGCAATAAAAACAAAAATCTTTTAGACGTCTTGATTTTGATTCTTTTTTTTCGTCCTTTGAACCTTCTTGTACAATGTCTGGTGAGCTAGAAATAAATAAGAAAGTAAATAATATTAATGAAACCTAAAATTAAATAATTCATTTGTTTATGTGTCTCTGAATTACTTTTGAAGAAAAGTTGACAATTCTTCATCTTGGTTTGATATTTCTGTTTCATTAAGTATATCTCTATCAAAACTATTGCCTGTGTCAGATTCCTCATCAATCTGGAACAAAAAAACATTACCTACAATCTATTGCCATAGCATTTTTATTTTAATATGGTTATGTGTGATATAAATTGAGAGAACTTTAGTTAAAGGAGTTGTGTGTTGCATATTACTAATATCTATGATGGATAAAAAATACAAAAAAAACCCTTTATGAATTAGAGGTCTGAACTCTGAACGCAATACTCGGTGTATTTATATCAAATGATATTAATTAGTTGTGTTTTAAGTGATAGTTAAATACATACCTGTTCCGCTGATTCCTCATCGCTATCTTCTTTGTTAGATGGTGGTTTATATTCAGAACCGTCAGACTCGAAATCGTGTATACTGGAAAGGAGTAAATTCAGAGTTAGGATTTTAAGGTTAAGCATTACAAAACATAAGCACATGCACAATTATTTTTAAATTACCCTAGCCCTTACCTGTCATCGTCATCGTTGAAGATATGCGGATTTATGATTTCTTCAGAATTGTCAGTTGACAACATATGTAAAATAGAATAAAAATATAAAATAAAAATATTAATCAGGCTCCAAGCGGGCCGGGCTTGTGTCTTACACGAAGGGCCTTAAGTTCGGAGCCCCTGATATTGTGGGCCGCGCTTGGGTTGCGCGTTTTGTGCAAGTTTTCCTGCAAATTTTAATACATAGAGAAAGATTCTGGCGCTGACATTTTGTGTTTCCTTGACGACGAGATAATCCTTGAAGCTATTGGTCGACGTGGCAGTTTGACATCCTCGCGCAGGCGCAAAGCAGCATTTCAAGTTTTGAAAACTGACTTCAACTTCAACTTCAGAATTATGGCTTCATCATGGAAAACTGACTTTGATCGAAAATAAGGAATGACATTTATTTATGTTTACGATTTTGAATGTGTTTTTTTTTCATATAATTTTTACATTTATAGTGTATAACGTTATGTATAGTCTAGCTATTGTGTATAAATATTTAAAATGTTAAAATGAATAAATCGGACACTGTGACGTGTCCCTATTGCCCTGGTTCGTCTCGCCGCTTCAAAGCATCCAGGGGCATCGCAATTCACATCGCACACGTTCACAAGAATCGCCCTCAATTACCGCAACAGCCTCCATGCAGCTTGGAGAGACTTCCTGAAATCAGTACCTGTACTCCGGCACATCCCAAAAGGAGCCAGGAACCTGGCAGCAGAGAAACTGTGTAGCATAATTGACAAATGCATATCCACAAATGATACAGAGGATTGGTTCTCGCTCCTTTCCCTTGCTTTCACTGCTTTAAGGGTACCGGAAAAAAGCAAGCATGGCAATCTTACAACAAAAGTCAAATGTAATATTCATTCCGCAGATGCGTACTTCCCAGAGTCAACGCCTTCGTTTGGCTGCCGCTCAGTAATAAAAACTATAGAGTCAAAGGTTTTTGAGGGCGATTTACGCGGTGCTGTCCGTGTACTGATGACAGACGACTCTCTTGCGCAATCAGGCCCCGAAACGCTGTCAGCTTTAAAATCCAGCACCCACCGCCTTCTCGTCCACTCGTCTTCCCAGCAGCACCGGATCTGTCTACTCCTACACTTTCTATAAAAGTAGAAGATGTTGTTCAGGCGCTCAACTCTTTCTATAACGGCTCCTCTTCAGGTCTGGATGGTATTAGGCCTCAACATTTGAAAGAACTAACATGTTCGTCAGCTGGTAACCACGGGCCCCGTCTTTTAGAGTGTTTAACAAAGCTGTGTAACTTTCTGCTCAGTGGGCAGCTTAATTTAGATGTCTGCCCTTTCCTTTATGGAGCCACGCTTTGTGCACTACAGAAGAAAGACGGCGGTATCCGACCAATTGCTGTTGGGAGTACATATAGACGACTAAAGTCGAAGCTTGGGTGCTTTGCTGTTAGAGAATCAATGGCAGATTTTTTAAATCCGCACCAATTAGGTTTCGGTACGCGCCTCGGATGCGAAGCGGCGATTCATGCTGCGCGCACCTTTTCAATGGAACCCGACAATAACGACTGCATTATGGTCAAACTGGATATACGGAATGCTTTTAACAGCGTTGAAAGAGATGTCCTACTTTCAGAGGTAAGCAACAAAATTCCTTCTCTTTACCCGTTCCTATTTCAAGTTTACCATGCGCCTAGCCACCTCTTTTATGGGGAGAGCGTCATTTCATCTCAGGTTGGTGCTCAACAGGGAGATCCTCTTGGTCCACTCACTTTCTGCCTTGAGATTCATACCATCATATCGGACCTAAAGTCTCCACTCAATGTCTGGTATTTGGATGACGGGACAATTGGTGGAAGGCCGGAAGTGGTGGAACAAGACGTCCTTACCTTAATCACTCGCTTACAAGAGATAGGACTTCAGGTGAATATCTCAAAATGCGAATTCTTCCCATGTTCTTCGGGGGCCCTTTCTCACTTCTCCCGTTTTGAGGACCTTATACCCGGCCTCAGAATTTTAAATGAAAATACTTTTCATCTTTTAGGGTCTCCTATTTTCCCAGCTGGTGTCCCGACGGCTTTAGAGTCCCGTAAGGCGATGCTTCTCAAAGCAAGTGACCGTCTCCAATATTTATCTCTCCATGTCGCCCTTACCTTGTTACGCTTGTGTTTTTCGGCCCCGAAGGTCACATATTTGTTGCGGACGTCCCCCACTTGGCTCTTTCAAAGAGAAGTGTCTGTGTTCGAAGATGCTCTTAAAATCACTCTCGAAAGCATCGCAAACGTCAAACTTAGTGAGGGACAGTGGGACCAAGCGTCTTTGCCTATACGTCGTGGAGGCCTGGGAATTCGGCGTATTCGGGATGTGGGTCTGCCTGCTTTCTTGGCATCGGCACATGAGTCATTGAACCTCGTCGCTCGTATTTTCTCCGTAAATGGCGACGAGGTGCGCTTGCCCTATGTGTCAGATGCCTTGATTGCTTGGTCAGCCATCACCCCGGAGTTGCCGGAGTCTCCACACATACAACGCTCGTGGGATGATCTAGCGTCGAGAGGTGCACTAGACCGCATTGTGAAAAGCTCGTCAGGTGCTGATTTGGCAAGAGTGTTGGCAGCCTCAAGACGGGAGTCAGGAGCGTGGTTGCATGCTTTACCATCGCCATTTTTAGGTACCCTACTCGACGGCAACTCATTTCGTGTTGCTGTGGCTCTCCGCATAGGCAGCAACGTTTGCGAGCCACACGTGTGCATCTGCGGCAACAATGTGGAGGCTAACGGTCACCACGCTCTGAGCTGCCGTCGATGTGCGGGTAGATTCTCGCGCCACCACGCCCTGAACGACATTTTACGCCGGGCTCTCGCATCGGCCAATGTCCCTTGTGTGTTGGAGCCGCCAGGCCTATGCAGAAGTGACGGAAAGAGGCCCGATGGGCTCACACTAGTCCCATGGCAAAAAGGAAGGTGCTTGCTATGGGATGCCACGTGTGTGAGCACATTTGCGCCCTCTCATCTCCCTCAAACAGTTAGAGAGGAAGGTTCTGCAGCCGAAGCAGCCGCCCGTCTCAAACACACAAAGTACGCCGCGTTGGAACAATCCTACATTTTCGTTCCTTTCGCAGTTGAGACGGCCGGTCCGTGGGGGCTCGAGGCAAGAAATATTGTCCGGGACATTGGCCGCTTATTAAGGGATAGGGGTCACGATGTCCGCTCTGGTTCCTTCTTGGTGCAAAGACTGTCCATAGCCATTCAACGCGGGAATACGGCGAGCGTTATGGGCACCTTTGCGCCGGGAGCGACCAGGGGAGGTTTGTTCGATTAGCCTTTTGTTGTGATGTTTTTTTTTCCCTTATCCTTTTTAAAGTCTGTTATTTTGTAAATAATTTAGTCTATTGTAGTTTGTAAAATTTTCCTTTTGTGTATATTTAAATGTAAATAATAATAAATTAATTAAATCCCTTGAAAAAAAATTTTTGTTTCTTGACTAGTCCCTGTTACTACGTCATCTAAAATCACTTTCTTAACTTCTTTTGGGTCCTCTTGGCTAGTCTCAGATTCAACGTCATATTCTAAAATCACTTTCTTGACTTGTTTTGGGTTTTCTTGTCTAGTCCCTGGTTCTCCGTCATATTCTTAAATCACTTTCTTAACTTCTTTCGGGTCTTCTTGGCTAGTCCCAGGTTCTCCGTCATATTCTAAAATCACTTTCTTAACTTCTTTCGGGTCTTCTTGACTAGTCCCTGGTACTACGTCATCTAAAATCACTTTCTTAACTTCTTTCGGGTCTTCTTGGCTAGTCCCAGGTTCTACGTCATATTCTAAAATCACTTTCTTAACTTCTTTCGGATTGTCTTGGCTATTCCCAGGTACAGGTACTCTTTTATCTAAATTTACTTTTTTGACATCTGCATAACTTTTGCTCGTCCCAGGTACTTCTTTATTCAAATTTACTTTTTTGGCTCTCGAATTACCTGTTCTAGTCCTAGGTACTATTGTATCTGAAATTGCAGTTATTCAAATCAACTTCGGTAAACAGACAGATACACTGTGAGAAGGAAGACAAACAAACGGACACAGAAGATAGATAGACAGGTTGGTACCATTTTTGGGTACTACTACCATTGGTGGCTCCGATTTCACTAATGTTTACTGTTGGTCTACCAGAAAAGTTGCTGAAACCAACAATCGTTTCAGTGTTACGCATACGTCGTCCCATAATTTACAGATTGCCATAGACAAAGAAAAAATATATTATCAGGGAACAGGTTAAAAAAGTTGACTATCTAAATAGGGAAGAAATGACGTTTGCGGTCCTTCGCGTGACACCAGAATAACAGCAACTTTTCAGGTGGACCGCTAGCTATAATTAATGGAATCAGAATTCAGAACCTAGTCTATACTAGTCGCTAACTATAATTTCTGCGTAGAAATTTAATACCTAATATTATCTATACCTATCTCTTAACAAAGTTAACCTTACACCTTAACAGTTAACAGGGTGGCCAGACCATTGACGTTTAAAGAAAAAAAAATTGGTGGCAGTGGCTCTTGTGTCGTGAAGTACCCGAATCACCCCCATTTATGTTCCGCGATTTTTCATAGTTTTCAAGTTATATTTATTTTTTTGGATTTTCGCGGAATTTTCACCGGACCGGACAACTTAAAAAAATCTTAAAAAACTAGGAAAATTTTCCAAGATTTTTTGCTTGTAATTGAATTCTCATAAGGTCAACTTTTTAGGACTAAAATTTACATCTTTAAATTAAAAATCTAAACAAGTGACTTTATGGTTTCTAAGTAGCCCTGAAGAATATGTCATCTCTTCAGCTTCAATATTAAAGTCAAAAAGTAGCTCTTCGAGTTAAGTTAGAATCGGCCTGTAAAGGCAACGAGGTAGAAAATTCTTAAAAGTGGGCATGTCACCTGTTTATATTTTTAATTTAAAGTAAAGATTACTTTAGTCGTAAGAGGAAAATATGCTGAGACGACCCCGAGTAATTGGGAAAGGGCAAGGAAATGATGATGATGATTTTAGTCGTAATTAACCAAACCGTTTTTTTATGCATAATAGTAAAAGTTATGAGAATTTAATTTCAAGCAAAAAGTCTTGGCAAAGTTTCCTAGTTCTTTTTTTGTTGGCCCGGCAGAAATTTTCCAAAAATCAAGAAAAAATCAAAACTTGAAAACTATGAAAAATCGCGGAACATAAATGGACGACACAAAGGCCAATTTTTTTCTTTGGAAGTAAATTGTCTGGCCACCCTGTATAATAGGTACCTATCCCATTTTACCCCTTCAGTTACGGAACCCTAAAAATATGGATATTACCTAGGTACTTACAATATTTAGGGGATTTCCCACCAAACTAATTTATAGTGAACTTTAGCGCTTAGTGCCATTATTAGTTTTTGCGTCCCAGGGTCTCTATTAATCAATCCATTGTACGTATTAATTTAAGATCATAATATTTGTTGACGGAATGGTCGAAATTAAATTACCTACCTACAACATTACCTTAAAACCAATGTATAATAATATCGTAGTTTGTGTACGTTTTAGCACAATAAGGAAGATGCAAATATAATATTTATGAAATTGTATAACGACCGGGACCGACGGCTTAACGTGCTCTCTGAAGCACGGAATCATCTTACTTTCGGACAATCAGAGTCGTGTTTTATAAAACTACAAGTTTACAAGTGTAATTCGATGTTCATTGCATAGCCGGTTTGCTCCCTGAAGTCTTGACCTGACTCTGTAATGCAACGTACACTGAATTACACTTGTAATCTTGTGACTTGTAGTTTTATAAAACGGAGCCCTGGTCATTCAGCCTGCATTGTCCTAACCAAACTGGGAAAAACTTGCAAAAAAATTTCTGAGAATGTCCCCACCGGGAATCAAAACTAGGACCTCCGGATCGTGAGCCTGACGCACTAACCACTAGACGATGGAGGCAGTTTTTTTTGTTTAATTTTAAATAAACGTAAGCCCACACAACAAATGGATAGGTAGTCCATTTAAAAATTTTACACAAAAAAAACTTAAGTCGAGAAACTAGGCAAAAGTATGAATGCCATGGACGAACAAGTACAACCAGTCAGACAGGAATGACGTCATCAGAACTATAGGTCCGTTTTGGCGCGAAAATTTAAACTGTCAATCTAAAACCGCATTTTTTCTAATAAATTACGGTGTTTTAATTTTTTAATACATTTGTGGCCTATTCTACATTGAATTCTTTAAAATGAAAACAAAAATAGAAATATTGCATGTTCCCTATTCTCTTTTAGTTATGTTTGTACTAGCAAGGTAATAATGATGTAGTTAGGTATAAGTAGGAAAATAGTACCTAGCTAATCTTAAAGAAGTTATTATTACATGGAATGTACCTACTATTTCCTATACCAAATCTATTTTGATACCGACTGAAACTACTTAGCTAATTAGGTACTATTATTTTTTAGAAACAATCAGAAGAACAGTTGTACAGACAAGGCTCACCTCAAAACTTGCTAAAATTATGATGTACCTACTATAGAAAACAATAAAACGTTACCTACTATTAACAGTTTAGTTTAGTAAATAAATATCGGAAACATAGTAAATACTTACCAGTAACAGAGCACTTAACAAGCAAATTCCTTTTTTTTAATTCTTCAATATTTTTTCTATTCCTAGTTAAATACATTTTCAATCAATTTACCACCCAAATAACACAGGTATATACACAACCACAGCACAACCTATTTACACACTATTGTGCGTCCGGCGGCAAAATGAGTCCGCACCGCACCGCAATAGGCAGTACAGAAGAGGGTAATGGGTGAGAACCAGTGTGTGCCGAAGGGCGCAAAACAGTTGTTAGGATGGTTTAAAATATACATTTAAGGGGTAAAGCGCGGGGGGGGGGGGGGGGGGGGGGGGGAGGTACACGTCGCCGCGTGCAGCGCCACAGTGACGTGCGGCGGAGTTGCGAATTAAAATTTACTTAAATAATAGCCTAGATGTCAGAACCGTCGCTGAAGTAAAAATAACGGCGATTGCAATCTGGCGTCCGTATACGGACGCAGTAGCGCGGGGGACGCAGGATTAAATGAGAATTTGGCAATAGGAGGACGCAAGATTGTTTGTGGGATATATATATATATATATATATATATATATATATATATTCTGTACGGAACCCTCGGTTCGCGAGTCCAACTCGCACTTGGCCGTTTTTCTTCTATTGAACTCTAAAAATGAAGGTGCGAAGAAATAGTGCAGGTGAGTCATTTCATTATTTAGTTGATAGCATATGTATATAATATGCATATAACATATGTCAATGATGATGATCATACAGAGTACATACCTTCATCGTCATGTTCAGTCCTCGGGACATCCTGCAGCACCTCGGGTCCTATCACCAACTCCTCTTTAATCTCGTGATCGGGATATAACGTTAAACAATGTTCTAAAACATTCTCTTCATCAGATTCAACTGTTTCCTCGTCTGGCTCTGTTTTGACATGAGTTAGATTTATTTCCTCATGTGGCTCTGTTTTGACATGAGTTAGATTTATTTCCTCATGAGGCTCTGTTCTGACATGATTTACAACTGGTTCCTCATCAGGCTCTGTTTTGACATGAGTTTCATCTGTTTTCTTGTCCGGCTCTGTTCTGTCATCGCACAGTGAGACTTGGAAGTAATGTTGATCATTGTTATCAGACTGAAAGCCTAAAAATTCATATAAAGGTAAGTATTACCATTGGCTTTTCGGTGAAGGAAAACATCGTGACGAAACCTGCACAGTCCTGAGAATAAATTCAAAGGTGCGTGTGTAGTCTACCAATCCGCACTGGTCCCTCATGGTGGATTATGTCCCATACACTCTCTGTAGTTGAGCAGGGCCTGAGCCCTTGCAGTGGAGACATATATGTATAGTCTGGTGATGATGATGCAATAGTGTTTAGTAGATTGCAAAATCATGCAATAAACCTTGATTTACAGAGTAACATGGAATTTTTACGGTTCTGTACCGAAAGGGTAAGCAATGGAGCCTGCACAATAACCCTTAATATACATCCATCACACTGGTTAACAGGAAGAGATCCTTATTTATTGAAGGGTAAGTCTTCCAATATTTACGTAAAATTGTACTGGCTTTTTTAATGAGAATTTTATTGTAAATAAAGAGTATACAAACACTTTACCTTGTATTTGTGTGAATGTGGATTGTACTTGTGAACAATGTGAACAAGATGAGTCTCCTTGAGTTTGGTTTTGTAACAGCAGCGTTGGAAGAGCATTTTCTTTGAGATGTTTAATTATTTGAATTGAAGAATCTTCAAAATGTGCACAACAAACTAAATGGCTTTCATTCTTGAAATCTTCTTTTTCTAATAAGTCTTCCCTATTAATTAATATCAACCATTTGCGGCGCCTGGAATATGAAAATAAAACTCTTGATATAAATGTTTTAAAAAAGGTATTAGCTCTTGGTCTATTATGTAATATGTATTTCATTTAGTTAATGTTGTTATTATTTGAAAAAGATAGCTGGCTATAAAAAATATTACTTATTAGCTCTCAGTCTACAAATACATATAATCAAAATCATAATAAGCGACAATTTCTAAAGCTTACCAAGTAAATTCCCTACAATCTGTTATACATCTAGGTAATAACGGAGACCGTTTTAAAAAATAATTAAGAACATTATTACTATGGATTGGGTTGGTGTTCAAGTATGTATGCCTGTTAAAAAACCGGTCACTTCACCTCATCCGTTCTTGCTGGAAACCCATACTTTAGGAATATGAATCAAATATCATAACGTATTTTCAAAAAATTAAAATAATATAGAAAGTTGTCTCAGGTAACAAAATAAAGGGTATATCCAGCTCAAATCCCTGAAGACCCCCCTTCACAGAAACATCAGAATGATGCGACCGGTTTTGACACCCAACCCGCGCCCACTTTTGTGCACCCCTACAGATAATTTATTCATAATATACTTACCACTTACTTACACTTACTAACCACTTAAAAGTAGATCTTACCTCTCAGTATCTTCAGGAAGCATAAAAAAAGTTAAATTTGGATCGCAATCCGTATTTAAACAATTTAACACTGCACAGTATTTTTTCGCCTTTTGTTTATTTTTTTCCATTTAATAAATGATCGGTGAATTAGTCGAACAATAGGTACTCGCGTGTGCGTCTAGATCTGGCACTGCTACAACTCTAACTCTTTTTCAAATAGGAGACATGCAATCATTTCCTATATAAATAGCACAAACTATATAAATAGGGATAGATAGGGATTAAGTGTTCCCTTGCAGACTACTTTTACATGATACAGAGAGATTTAAATATGGAGTATTAAATTAATTCATAAATAATGTACTTGTAACTATTTATAGTATATATCTTTAGTTAAATTCAGCCGACTACAGCCGACTTCTGCTTCTGAAATCAATTCTGCCTGTGTTTGACTTGGTGTGTTAGTATGTCAGTGTCAGTCAGATGTCAATGTCAGTCGCTCTTAGTTCAGACCGCAGTGATTTATTCGCTCAATGGTCAGACCAATATTTTTAAATCAAATTGTTTAAAAGTTTAAATTTAAAAATACCCGCTAAAACGCAATTTGCGTCATGGCGGAGGTCACGCGGATTCTGTGATGTCACAACGAAGTAAACACTGCATACTTTCGTAGCCAAATTGTATTTTTCGGAATTATAAGTTAATTTATTTGTCAAAAAATTACATATAAATGGTGTTTAGTGCCGCAATCTAAAAGTACTTCCATAAAAACCCCGGAAAAAATGTTTTTACCCGTTCCAACGGATCCAAAAAGACGCAAAAAGTGGCTAACATTAGCCCGTAGATACCCTGACAGCATTGTCTCTTAACTCCTTTGTATGAATGTGTGAAGACTACTTTGATGTAAGTAATACGTAATATTATTAATCACAAAGTTTTTATCCTCTCCTTATTTACCTAGATTTTAGTACGAGTATAAAGTCAAAACATAACCTCTACCATAGATTAGATATTAATACTGCATAATTGCATATAGATAGGATAGGATAGGATAAGTTTATATGGGTATCGTTGAGTGGACTGTTACTTTGTAACAGGTTTTTATACCTGTTATTTTTATGTAACAGGAACAGGTGTAACAGGTACGCAATTTAGCCTGATACGACTCATGTCTAGTTTCGATTATTCATTGCAACTTTAGTAATTCATTAATAATACTGTTATGTGTGTTTTTTGTGTTATAATGGTGTGATATAGTGCAAAAAGTGTGACAGATGGTGTTATAGTATTGATTAGTGAAGGTTTCGACGCGATCGAAAGGGTTTACCATGTCGAATACAATCGGCATATGGATTCTTTCGAATTATGTTGAAACCAAGGCTGACCTTTGAAATTCTCGTCAAGAATCGTCAAAACAAGCGAGAGAATGTACACATTTTACACATTTTATTGAAAAAACTTCAGAAAAGATATATTTAGAGTAGGCTGTATGGCTTTGTTCCTTTGCTTTCCCATTCGGGAGATTTAAACTACTACTACTTAAAACTCTGTTAATGTCACTCTGTCAGTGTGAAATAAATATTGAGTTTGATTGGTTGATTGGTTTGTAGGGTTTGTATATAGAAACGCCCTCTTTAGATGCCATATAAAAAATATCCAGGTTGCTTTGGCTTGGATCCCAAGTCATAGTGGTATCCTGCGTAATGAAACTGTGGACAACTGTGCTAAACTTGCTGTTTCTACTGGCTGTTCAACATACAACTCTCTGTTTGCTCATGACCTTTGCGCTGCCGCTAAATCTAGATTCGAGAAGGATTGGTGTGCAGAGTGGGAAGTTTCAAAAAGATTTAAAGGTAAACATTACAGTGACATTCAACCTTCAGTCCCCCACAAACCTTGGTTTTTTAAATTCAAAAAAGTTGATAAGCGATCTTGCTCCGTTATATGCCGACTTAGATTGGGTCATGTCTGAACTCCTGTCTTTCTCCATAAAATAAGGATAAGGGACTCTTCTATTTGCGAATGTGGCTTAGACGAGGGTACACCGGATCATATTTTTTTCTGTTGCCCTAATAATAAATCGTCACTTTACAATTTTCTCCCCGATAATATCCCCCGTCCTTCTAATCTCAAATCTCTTCTTTCTTTTGTCTTCTCTCGTTTTGTTTATACTCTTTCTAATTTTATTCATTCCAACAATATAAAGTTGTAATCCCTCCAGTAACTGAACTACGTTTCGTGTCGTGTGTTTTCTCCTTTTTGCTTTAGTCCTCTCAAAGTGTATCGCGTGTCTGGCTAACCGATTATTTCGTATTACACGTTGCCTCTTTGGTCAGATTTTGGCAGAATTACCATGAAGTTGGTAGTTGCCATAAATGTCAAGAATTGAATTGAATTGAATAGGGTTTGTATATGATAAAGCGATTTTTGAAGTTTAAGTTAAACATTATAATATTATAATCAAAGGTTGGGGTGCACAAAAGGGGGCGCTAAGTCTCTTTATATTTTGTGCAAACAAAGTACCTTGTCAAGTAATTGTTCAAGTAATCCCTACGTTTTATGCGAAGTCAACATGGGAAAGGGAAAGACAATTCGCAGTCCAGAGAGGAATATTATACTGAAAGTGCTAACTTTCTTTGAAAACGAGAAAGCTAATAAACGCATTCTGATTCCTGTGGACCAAGCTGTGCAGAGAACCTGTGCAGCCACTGGGGTGTCCAAAAGAACCTTAATGAGGTTTAAAAAGGAGGCTGAAATAGCGGCATCATCATCGGATTCGGCGGAACCGAGTCTTACTTCAGGAGCTGAAACGGAACGGATAACTCCAGGCAAGAATAGTTTTATGGTGTACAAAAGGGACTAATTGAGCCCGCTCTAGTGAAGGATTATGGTCCACAAAATCCCTCCAGTTATTGTGTACTTGGGAGGTTGGTGACGAGGATGGAATCTTTGAAATTTTTCTAGTTTTTTTTTTCTTTCTCTGCACCCTCTTTTGTACACCCTAACCCATGTTTATCTTTTTTTATATATTGAAGATAGACCAACACTTGACCTCAATCTCACCTGATGGTAAGTGATGATGAGGTCGACGATTTTACATGTTGGTCTAGAAGGTGCCTATTTGAAGATTCCCAAGTTGTAGTTTTCGGGGAACATGGAAACCGGTAGTGTATTCCATGACAAAAACTTTAAAAAGGTTCTAAATTTAACTGAATATCAATATTTTCTGTATTTTATTATTGGATAGTGTATGTAGAATAGTCCCATTCAAAATTTAAAGAGACATTACATTTCTAAGGTTTGTAAATTAGGATATGAATTCATTTATTGAAATTTAAACCCACTCACGGTTAATCTAATCGATTCTCAATTGCACACACAAATACACAGAGACTTCAACTACACCCAATGAACAGTCCGCAAAGCAATTCATGAAGCTATCAGAAGCAGATGATACAGAAAAATATCTTAAGTCTGGATATTTAAAAAAAGTTATAACATGTCAGTAAAATTGTTTAATTAACTACCTGATAATGTAAAGACCTTACCATTAGAATGTTTTAAAAATTATTTATTCAAAGTGTGTGTTCAAAATTGCTTCTACAATATGGATGAGTATATAAAATTCAAATTTGATATATGTATTAAATAACGTATTCATCATCAGCTGGGAAACGTCCACTGCTGGACATAGACCTCCCTCATGACACGCCACATCGACCGGTCCCGAGCCACCTGCATCCAGCGACTCCCTGCGACTAACCAGGTTGTCGGTCCATCTAGTAGGGGGACTCCCTGGTACGTGGTCGCCACTCGAGAACTTCGACTCCCCACCGGTTATCGGTTCTTCGAGCGATGTGGCCTGCCCATTGCCACTTCAGCTCACTGACTCGTGGAGCTATGTCGGTGAACTTCATTCGTCTATGGATTTCCTCCGGACCTTATCATGTAGAGAAACTCTGAGCAATAATGTATTAATCTTGAGATAATATCTTAGTTTTAATTCTAGTTACATGTTGACAGCAATGGATAAGGCGTGGGACTCTCAATCTGAGGGTTCCTGGTTTGAATCCAGCCATGTACCTATGAGTTGTTTTGTGGTGAAGGAACACATCGTGAGGAAACCTGCATGTCTTGAGAAGGCATGTGAATTCTACCAATCCGCACTGGTCCCGTAAGGTGTACTATGTCCCATACACTCTCTGTAGGAGAGTAGGACTGAGACCTGCAGTGGAGACATATGTAGGCTGTTGATCATGATGATGATGCCATGTACAGGTGCTTGTCCTTTCGATTTTTGTCATCTTGTATAACCGTGTTTGCAAACAATAATAATTATATTCTATTCTTGTAGTGAATTTGCAATCTTTAAAATAAATAGACCTGTTGTTTCTTTGTGTGGTGGTGGTGTGGAGCTGTAAGAGTGAGAGGGAATGTGTGTGTGTATTTGTGTGTGAATAAACATGTTGTTTTAATAAATTGGAACATTAGGTTACTACTACTCCAGAATACAATGTAAATTGTGATGAATTTGTTTCCTCTAGTCTCCCATGGGTTTGGAATAGTGGGGACAGGTTCCTAGGAGCTAAATCTCGAAATGGTTTTTGAATTAGATCAATTTAAAAATTTTGCCACATTGTCCATTAACCAATAAAAAATAACACTCATTATTGTAATTCAAAAGTGCAACGAAAATCCCAGACTGTTTCTTTGTCTTTCTAGAGAGAGTCATGGTCAAAGCGGATATGGAGAGCATCTGGATCCACACTGCAACTGATGTCGGAGAGATGAGCTCAATGCAAGTCAAGACCGAACCAGTTGACTCAGTAGCAAGCGAGGAGAGCCAGAGAACTGTGTCCAAGTCAGAGGAGGAGGAGCCGGAACTGAAAGTGGACATCAAGGCAGAACCAGCGGATGAAGCTAGTGGAGAACGACTGCAGGAATACTACCTGGAGTTGTATCCTAAACACAAAGTGAAGGAGGAGTTGGTGATAGGACCAGAGGTACTATATTTATTTATTTTCAGTTTTGGAGAAATAACAGAGAACAGAATATTTTAGACTTAAAAAATAATAATTATACAATATTAAATCATTGTGCCGCCATAAACATTCTCGCTAAAGTTTACATAACTTATAATTATGGAAGGGCAAGAGAAAGGTTTTACAATATTAACTAAGCAAGCAGCACGTTTAAATAAAGAAATATATTACAAAATACAGTTTGAATAATGTTTATAGATATAAATAGATAAGTGGATACGGTTGTGCAGAAGTCTAGACTAGGTTTATATATGAAACATGAATATAATAAAAGTTAAAGAGCATGTGGCAGTGAACAGAGACAACAATATAAAGTAAAGAATGTAGTGTACTAGTACTACAGCCTGTGTCTACAATCAAACGAAATGATGTCGGATGTATTGTGTGCTTTATACCACACGACTGAAGTAAAACTTCTTATGAAACTGTCTATGAGATTGAAAATATGTGCTCACACCTCACTATCTTCACTCCCTCTCAACTTCCGTTCGCCTCGCCCGATCACACTTTTCGTAACGCTCTAGTTACGCATTCACCAGCTTGCCGGCCAAATGCGAGACAGACTCGCGCACCGAATGTTCCGTTCAGAATATGAATAATTAACATATTGAAATTCATAAATAATAGGTAATTAATATGCACCCTACAATGCTTTATCGAAAATGCATGCAAGCCCGATGGAAGAACGAACTTTACTTTGCAGTTAAATTACATACACGACGTATGGCTTTTAACTGCACAGTTAAGTTTGTAAACATAAAAACGCTATTTTACTGCGTATAATTTTTATAATCCTGGTGTTCAGATTTATTCCTATGCTTGTGCTAGAATACGTTGTTTAATGCCAAATTTCAAAATAGGTTAAGATTCCTAGAATTCTCAAAGGAATTGGTGTAAAAATGCGGCTTAAACCGACGTATCTTTTCATTGCGTTGACCTAGGAGTTTGATTTATTCGGTGTTAATTAAAACTTGATCATCCGCATGAGCCGGGAAACGTCCACTGCTGGACATAGGCCTCCTTCATAGTATGCCACAGTGACCGGTCCCGAGCCACCTGCACCCAGTGACCCGCGACCTTAACCAGGTCGTCGGTCCATCTAGTAGGGAGACCGCCCTTGATACCTCAAAACAACCTCAAAATGTTTCTGAAGAAAAGAAAATGGTTTTGACAGTCTAAGGTCTAAGTGATCCTATAAGGATTCCTTTTTATTCGGCCCAAACCGGTCAAGTGCGAGTCCAGACTCGCGCACCGAAAGTACTTCACAGAAAATGAATAACTATCATCAAAGTCATAAATAATAGGTGAAAATGCCTGACCAAAAGCAATGACTAAAAAAATTAGCTATCCGAAAAAGTCAATAAACAAACTCCCTTTCGCATTCGCAATGGATTTTTAATATTATCTTATATTGTGTCCACAGGTTATCCAGTCCAGCCCGAACCCAAGAATGAAGAGTTTGCTCGGAGACTGAAGATAGACAGAGATAAGACATTCACTCGTGATCATTGTCTTAAAACAGTTGCCCTAAAGAGTTCCTTAGTGAGGCATATAAAAAAACACATTGGTGCTATATATCGTCTTGTGACATATGCCAAAATACATTTACTATCACACAACAGGGAGAAGAGATTCTCGTGCGATATATGCCACTACATCGGAACGTGTGAACGATTCGTGTGATTTGTGCCATAAAAAATTTAACTACCGATCGTATTTTAACAAGCATTCGCGTTGTGTGTTATATAACCCTATAAGAAAATGTTTAAAATGCAATGACAAAACTAAATGTGTAGCACAAGACTTTAGTACACCACGATTGCACATAGATGGCGCTACTAGCAAGTTAAAACGCGCTACTGACATGTTTACCGTCAGTGAACTTATACCGTGTGCAATTTATATGAACGTTATTATCTATCCTCTGGATTCCTTGGCAAGGCCTAGGCAACGATCCAGTTACGTGCTTCCTGATAGCTAGCTTCCACTTGTGGGACTGGTCGGTGGACATTTAACTTGCATCGTACCTAGATGACGGCAGTCTATGGAATTCGCTTCCACTTGTGGGACGTTTAACGTAACTGCCAACGCTTTCTTCACGCTTCACGTGTTGGAAATGTCTCTTAGCGTTTCACGCGCTACTGTACATGTAAAGTACTTGTCTAAGTTCCTGTCTAAAATATACGCCTTAAAACTGAACAATTGTCTTCTTTACGAACCCTGACCCTACTACAACTGAAGCCCAACGTTAGGCTGAAGACACATCTCGGCGGAAAGCAAGATCGATAGATTTAGACATCGTGAAACAGTCAAAGATGGCGAATACCAAAGACATTTAATATAATAGACCGGACAAATCAACAAACATTTTGATCCTAAACTTATTGCCAATTGGTAATAAGTTACTCAATCTAGTGTCACATCACTTCACGCGGCCGTACAAGACATTTGACATACCATTGACTTTTGAGATCAAAATGATTATATGAAATGTTTCCCAGTGACCGCTCTATAACCTATTACTATATGTAAATCTCTCTGGCGAATACCAACAAAACATTTTGTTGAATCCGAAAGAACACTGGTGTGTTCCCAGACTAGGAACAAAACTATACGAAGATGGAGAAGGAGAACAGAAATAAGTTCGCGCAATCTCCTAGTTTTGATCTCATTCAAGCTGGTGCAGTATCAAATGCCACTGATCACTGCAACACTGTATTTTCAGTGCAGGGGGAGGAAGAGACAAGGCCAGGCGTAGGCTCCATACATTCGCGGAACGGGAAATTTCTGTTGCCATTATCTTTTAAAATAAATAGCTGTCTTTGTGCAGTGATTATCGAAAAAATATGACATCGGATTTTAATGTCGCGTAATGATAATCATTAACATCCAACTACCTAGGGAAACACAATTTACATTTTTACACAGTATTTTTCTATTATTGTTCCTTCTAGCGTCTATCATCAATTACATTTCAGTGGCTTACAACGTTTTCATCAAATACAGCGTAAGAAAAAAAATATTATTTAAATATCCCGAAAATATGGCGCCTCAATCGCCTACTATTATTGCACTCTGTGATCGCCTCATCCTCATATGTCAAGATTCTTGGCGCGAACTTGAATAATGGTGGTTGATTGAAATTTTTCGTAATTCGTTAATAATACTGTTATGTGTGTTTTTTGTGTTATAATGGTGTCATATATAAAAAGTGTCATGGACGGTGTTATAGTATCAATTACGCAAAATTGCGAGGGGTTTCGACGCGATCGAAAGGGTTTACCATGTCGAGTACATTCGGCATATGGATTCTTTCAAATTATGTTGAAACCAAGGCTGGCCTTTGAAATTCTCGTCAACATCCAAAACAAGCGATAAAATGTACACATTATACATTTTATTGAGAAAGCTGAAGAAAATATATATTCAGAGTAGGGTGTATGGCTTCGTCCTTTGCCTTCCCATTCGGGAGAATTAAACTACTACTCCTCATAATATGTCAATGTCATCGTGACGTCACCTGCTTGTAAACTTTGTTGATTGTTTTATAACTACTGTTGATACTACAAAAGCATAAATTATACAATGGGTTACAAGTGGTGTGCAGTGCCCCTATGTAAAAACACTACAATAAGAACCCCCAACAAACTGTTCGTGACGGTTCCAAAGAATGCTAACAAGCGAAAAAACTGGTTGGAACTAGCGCGTAGAAATGTAAACGATATACAGCCTAACTCGGCGATTTACTTTTGTGAAGACCACTTCAATGTAAGTTATCAAGTATATTAAGCAAGCTTGGTTTTGATTCGATTTGATCATTCGACAAAGGCACATAATAAACTCTGGTTTAAAATCAACCAAAACATACCTCTGAGAAAACAGTACAGGCTATCATTACTGCTTTAATATTTAAAAGCTCAGCGCCATGATAATATCATTGCGTCAACTTTACGTAGGTTTCCACTGTCACAGGAAATTAGTCTGGTAAATCACAGCTATATATGGCTAAATCTTCTGTTTTTTAATAAAAGATAAGTAGTAATTTATGTAGGTCACTTTACACAGAACTGTTTACAAGTAGTTGACGTCATTAACCATCATCATCACATGATTAAAGTAGATAAAAAATAATTTTTCTGTCCATATCCAGGATTTTTCTTAAGTGATTAAATAGCTGGATTCCAAAATTCATGTTCAATACAGATGTGATCAACAGGATCATTTTTACATGATGTCAAATACCCTGTTAAAACCAGAAGAATCACGATCCATGTTATCCATTGATAAGTTTTATATTGTGGAAGCGTCGGTGGCGCAATGGATAAGGCGCGGACTCTCAATCTGAGGGTACCGGGTTCGAATCCAGCCGTGTACCTATGAGTTGTTTTTCAATTCAAGTACATTATCCGATTGCTTAACGGTGAAGGAAAACATCGTGAGGAAACCTGCATGTCTTGAACAGGCATGTGAAGTCTGCCGATCCGCACTGGGCCCGCGTGATGGACTATGGCCCATACACTCTCTGTAGGAGAGTAGGCCTGAGCCCCTCCAGTGGGGACATATATAGGCTGTTGATGATGATGATATTGTTTGCTATATCTGGATAACGAAATATCTTGATTATTTATTTTAACAGCGTCCACCCCATAGACACTTACTAAAGTTGTTCAAATATTCATCTAGCTAGATTTGAACAATGTGTGGTACAATGATTCATACCACAAGGTAATAAAACAAAAGAGATGTTTCAAATTCGGCATTCACTTGTACGAGTACACTGTTTAAAAATCAAGTAATAATCTAAAGATGTATAGAAAAAGGGTTGGGTTTTGATCAATCTGATGTTTCTGTGAATGTGGAGGGATTAAGGTAATCCATAAATCATAACTTAAAAGGGAAATCATAAGTTTTTTTCTTGCTGGAGCTGTGAATGTCTATTCAATAGGCTAGTTGACAAAATTTGAAAACTTGGTTAATTATATACTTTAATCTATATTATATCCCCAAAAAGCTATATTTTAAAGAAAAAGCAAAATTTACATTACGTATTTTGTATTTAAAAAAAGCAATTTATATTTCCCTCGAAAACGCTGAATAGTGTCATGGCGTCTTGAATGACGTCTCAGCTCGCGAAATAACCTGCTCTGTGGTATGAAAACGTCAACAACAACAATGATGTTTTGCGAGGCGTGACGTCACACTTTCTTGCGCCGCGTTCTTCGTGTTCGTTGTCACGTGACCTAATGCCTATTTTCACGAAACATTCGTGTTGGTTTATGAGAGACAATTGTGTTTATTAAGAAATAATGAATCCCTCATATTATAAATACTGTGCAGTGCCCCAATGTAAAAGTACAAGGATCACAACACCGAATAAGCTATTCATATACATTCCTAACAATAAACAAATACGTAAAAAGTGGTTGGAAATAGCAAGGAGGCAAGATGCTGCTACTATATCAAGTGATTCAACACTTTATTTCTGTGAAGATCATTTTGATGTAAGTATTAAGCCAAGTTAATGTATCTATTGGTAAATATAAAGTAAAAGTAATGAATTTAGCAAAATCTACGGCTCGTCTGCACTTTAGGTGACTAAAACTAGCGCCTTCAAACTTTTTTTACTTATAGAACTACTTATAAAAAACAACTGTGTAAAATCTCAGATTGCGGAAATGCTCCGTTTTAACGATATGATTTTTTTAAAGTTTTACATATTTTCCATACATTATCGCCATTTTAAGTCTAAAACAAAACTAAACTAAACAGAGTATATTTATTCACAATATATCTTTTTTCCACGACCGAAGAGTATATAACCACTACTTAAAAAAAAGAACTGTCAAAGTTAATCTTTTCGACGGGAAGCAATGGTCATCACCTCTTACAGCCATATCTTAGTTTATTTTAGTTCCTTATTACGAATTTTAGACCAAAGCCGTTTTTCAGTATTTTCAATGAAATATATTATATATGCATGTCATTGCCAATTTAGCATTTTTTAATTAGAATTTCAACGGTTTTGCTACCTATTCCACCAATATCCTAAAATATGTATATATCGATTAAGGCTGCGTTAGTTTAACCTGTTGGGAGTTATTGTAAAGAAATATAAAATCGCCGCTGGTGGGAATGTATTTCTTAGGATTTCTGTAGTATTTCATTGTTTGAAATACAACCAGAATAACAGAAATTTGTAAACTCATGATGAAAATACCGCCCGATACATTCTTTGTACACTACAGCCGCAATAACTCACAAAAATCAACATACAATATCATTTTTACGACCGAATAAAAATATTTGTCAGATTTAATGCAATTTTGGTGCATATTTTCATTGAAATTAATATTTGAACTTTTATAACAACACGGCTTATCACGCCTTCGGGACACGGTGGGACTAGGTGAACCGGTGCGCTGGTGCGCACATGGAGGAACACATGCACAAACTAATTATAAAGACAATTTCGAAGACTGGTTAATTGAATATTGCTGGAGAAAAACTGTAGAAAATAAGAATTTAGACGCATTTGAAGAACTATTAAAAAGTTTTGTTAAAGTATATAAAATTTAATGTGAATATGTATGATAACAATTAAACAGCCGCAGCAACGGCCAGTTAAGTGCCAGAATATACATTAATATTTAGTTAAAAGTATGGTTCAAGGAATCGGGTGGGTGAAATAAAACATCGTCACAAATAATACAATCACGGCAGAAACACATGGTTATTCCAACCCCAAAGCACGAGCCGAGCGAAGCGTGCCGCGGCAGCGGCCGGCGAAGTGCCAGAAACGAAATGCTCGCGTCTAACTATCTCTACCCCACCCTATCTATCGTTTTTAAAATTTTCAATCAATATTTTCATAGAGTACCGTTTACGGAACTTGGACGAAAGATTGTTGTATTTGTAATACATATTTTGCATAATGAAAAAGAAATGCCAGTTTAGGCAAGGATTTATGGTCCTAGATCTTTGACGGCTCGTCTACACTTTAGGTGACTACAACAGACCAGGAGATAATGCAGGGCAGAAATCCCATCGGATAGATTAGGTTTGTTAGGTTATTTTTTTTATACAGACCCGGAGATGAGTGCAGGGCAGAAATCCCATCGGATAGATTTGCATGATGAGTTCTACAAGCCAAAAAATTTTTAGTCACCTAAAGTGCAGTCCTTCCAAGATTTTTTAAATGAAAAATGAAAAAAAATTCATTTTTTCATTTTTCATACAGCCAAGTCTTAGTTTATTTTAGTCCCTTATTGTGAATTTTAGGCCAAAGCCGTTTTTCAGTATTCTCAATGAAATGTATTTAATACGGAGTAAAATAAAATATAGAGTTAAAAGTATGGTTCAAGGAATCGAGTGGGTGAAATAAAACATCGTCACAAATAATACAACCAGGGCAGAAACACATGGTTATTCCAACCCCAAAGCACGAGCCGAGCGAAGCGTGCCGCGGCAGCGGCCGGCGAAGTGCCAGAAACGAAATGCTGGCGTTTAAAATATCTCTCCCCACCCTATCTATCGGTTTTCAAAATTTTCATAGAGTACCGTGTCCGGCACTTGGACGAAAGATTGTTGTATTTGTAATACATATTTTGCATGATGAAAAATAAATGCCATTTTAGACAAGGCTGTATGGTCCTAGATCTTTGACTACCAGTCATATATTATTATATCCTCTTTATGTCGAATGTAAACATCATTGTCAGTGATTGCAATCTCTTTAGTTAGGTCTGTTTTCAATATATAGTTATATTAGTTATCTGTGCACTTGGTTTTCACTGAAATATGGCGTTTTGCTAAGGAATTTGCTTGAAAATTTAATAAATCATATCGTCAAAACGGCGCATTTACGCAATCTGAGATTTTACACAGTTGTTTGTAATAAGTAGTTCTATAAGTAAAAAAAGTTTGAAGGCGCTAGTTTTAGTCACCTAAAGTGCAGTCCTTCCAAATCTACCATATAAAAGTATACATTTATAGGTTAAGTACCCATAACTTATAAAACTATAGGACTTGAATTTGTGTTATTTTTTAAGATTTATAACATTATATTTGTTTTAAAAATGAAATAATTTATACTTTTTGTATTGTTTTAGTTGCCAAACGATATGATTAATTATATGGAGTATCATATTATGGGAAAAGTCTCTCAAGTGCGCATGAAACCAGGTTGTATGCCAAAGAAATTCAAATGCCAAGAAGATAGAAAGAAACGTACATGCAGCGATATCGTACGACCATATATGTTGAAAAAACAAAGAATGTCAACAATCGCAGAGTGTTTGAATGAACCAGAACAAAGTACGAATAGTACACCGAGTTCATCTATCAAGGATACTTCAACTAGTACAGGTATGTACCAAACAAAACAAATGATTTGCAATTGGAAACATGTATTTAGACATTATTATTATTCTTTCGACATATATTTTGCACTTTATAATACATAATTTGCCATCGCGCTTAAGCTGCACATAGCTAACAGCATCATCTCCGTATGAAGCTCGTGATGACCTGAAATTAAAAACTTGATTAATAAGGTATTTTAAACTGTATTCGCTATAACCTCAAAATCAGTTATTTACATTACATAGTAGGTTGCTACAAAGTAGGTAAATGCAAATTTCTGACTGATAACTGCTAAATAGATAAGATTTATGTTAGTTTTTCACAATATACTTACAGAGAAGTTTTAACATTTCGGAATTCTGATGAGCAAAAATCGGCGTTTGCAGCGAAAAATTTGCCAAGCATAACGGCGTCAATTTTGGGCAAATTACTGCTATTTGCTTTGGTGAAACCAGATTCCATGGTGAATTATACTTGTCTTTCAAGATTAAATTTAAAATATATTGTATTGATCTAACAATTTTACTGAAAACTAAATATTTATCAAATAATCCGTTCACTGTATACGAAAATGACAGCAACAATATAAGGCGTGACGTCACGCTTCTTCGATTGGTGTTCAATATCACGTGATTAAATGGCCAATTTTGCGGATTTTATTTTCCGTAAATATTGGTAATCTTTAATTATTTTAAAGAAAAAAGTGTTTTTTTGATTACTACATAACATGATTAATCATTAGTAACCATAAGCCAGCCGATTTATTCTTAGTGGAAACAGGCCTATTGTAAAGGTATATTGCTTTAGCTTGTTTATTTGATTACTAGTATTAAGAAACCAAAAATGATAAAAATCATTACCATTGGCTTTTCGGTGAAGCAAAACATTGTGAGGAAGCCTGCGCACTCCTGAGAAGAAATTCAAAGGTGTGTGTGAAGTCTACCAATGCGCACTGGTTCCGCGTGGTGGACTATGTCCCATACACTCTCTGTAGGAGAGTAGGACTGAGACCCTGCAGTGGAGACATATATAGGCTATATAGGTATAGGTTGATGATGGTGAATAATTAGATAAGTGACGTCCAACCCTATGTCATCATATTTTAATAACGTCAGTGTCGTAATGGTTAAATGTTAGACTAACAAAAACAATGGATAGATTACCAGTGGGGGATACCTACTGGTTCTCAGGTTGGGGGTAGGGCATGTTCTATGTCCACCTGGCTAGCCGTGCTAACAGCACTGGTTGTGTTTTGGTATTAAAGGTTTTAGAGCCAGTGCCTCATATCAAGTTGAGGCTTCTTTGTACTCTTACCATTCAGCGACCTTATCTTCACTGGCCAGGATTAAGGCCAGGTGAGGTGCAAACACATCGTACATTGAAAAAAGTCCCATGAGTGTCGTATGAGGTGTAAGGTGACTTAGAGAAAAATATTTAGAAGATGTGTAGCAATAATTACTTATCAAAGCCATATTCTATTTCAAAAGGTTATGCCGAAAGAAATGTTGTATGAAAGCATTCTAAACGAATTCCCTTAATAGTAATCCTATACTAGTATAGTTTAGACTTACTATGTGATTTCAAAACAGGAACGGGCGAAGAAACTGATGGCTTTGATAGTAAAGAAAAGCAGAAGGAATCTATGGAGCCGAATTCAGAGCACAAGATTAAAGAGGAGACGGAGGAGAGGCCAGAGGTGATACTGGGTGTCTCTCGGACTGAACTGGCTGCTGACGGTGTGTTGTCTATTTTTAGGGTTCTGTACCTTAAAAGGAGATAAGGTACCCTAATACGATCACTAAGCTGTACGTCCGTCCGTCTGTCAATACCGTTTTTCTCAAGAACGCACGGAGGTATCCATTTGAAATTAATATTAAATACTGTGAGCTGTGAAAGACCCTATCAAAACCTATAGGGTACTTCCTGTTGGCAAGAAGCAAGGTGTTATCACAAGTATAGGATTAATGCTGAAAAACATAATTTTGATTCTTATTTTTTCAACTTCTCCCCTAGTGCTTTGCATTTCGCTCTTCCCGGGCTCATGTGCCAGCCCTTGCACTCTCATAGAGCGTAGTTCGCAGCGGAAAGGTCCCACGCAATTTCCCCTCTCGGGATCGAGATAGCACAGCCAGAGCCCCCTACTAGGATTGCCTCCGGTCCCTTTGCTCCTTACAACTGGGCTACGTTATTGCTGCCGAAGTGGGCTATAAACCTAGAACCCAATTCTTTTTTGTTCCAAATTCTTTATCATCATAACATATAACAAAGTCTGTCTGTTCGCAATAAACTATAAAACTACTAAACGGATTTCTAACGCATTCTAAGTTCTAAAAGAAATTATCACAAATAATGTGGTATTTGTAAAAGCTATTTTGACGAGTACGGTATTAATATTTATCAAATTAACTACGTTAGTTAACTTTATCATTTCATACAGATTGTAAAACGACTTTACAACATTCAATTTAAATGAATATTTTAGGGTTTATCGTAAATCTTAAAGTATGTTAAACTTATTGATCATTTATTAGCAGTCATGGGTGAAAGGGATATCAAAACAGAGCCGGATGAGGACACGGATGGAACTGCAGAAGAGAAGATGGAGTATTATTTAGAGTTGTATCCAGATCACGAGATTAAAGAGGAGTTGGTGATCGGTCCAGAGGTGCTGCAGGTTGTCCCTAGGACTGGACGTGATGCTGACGGTATGTGATCTTTATTATGTCAACACTAACTACTGACAACATTTCAGAATTTCAATTGATCGCTGTGGCCATATTTTTCAACAGTTGTTGCCGCAATTATAGACGTCTATTAAAAAATTAAAAACTCTGTAAGCGAAATTTTATATTTTCTAACTCATTACCCAAATTTAAGCGGACTTTAAACACTCATCCTGCGTTACAATAACAATCTGTGAATTTCAATTTTATATTCAATTCTATTTAAACTAATCTCTATTTTTTCTTGTTTTTAAAATGTTACTTATTACATTAATGTTGTGTGCATCTGTAATTGGTTCTCGAATCAGATTAAGAACTTTTTAATGTATAAATTTAGAGATTCAATACGAGAGACTGTTGATGCTCCTTATTTAATAAAATAAAAATAAAATATAAATGAAATGTAAGCTTCAAGGGCATCGACTCTAGTATCTACCTTAATTCAATTCTCTTTCTATACTTGCTAAGGGTGTCATAAATGTTACAGAAAAATAAAGAAAATGGACATCATTATCTCACTGTGGCTTAAAATAAGTGTATAGGTTTGCACTTGGCCTTCATCTCACCTGATGGTAAGTGACGATAAGACCATTGGGTGGTGCGCGTGCGCACCCAGAAGCCTCTGGTAAAATCTGAGTAAAAAAAAGGTGAATAGAAGTAAAACACTGCCCTCCTCTCTTCACTAGTTCTGACGTGACCTGGGACTGCTGTAAGAAATTGCTTTTAGAAATAAACTGTTCCTTTAGTATATATTTTTCAGTATTTGTGGTATGTAAATATTTAGGTGTTCGAGCCTTCCGGCTTGACCCACTGTGAGATAAACCCTTCTGAACATCAGCGCCATCTAGTAGTTTCATAGTGCAAATACACAGCGCGTCGGTGATTGGCTGTGCTGTAACGGTAGTGGGAGGTGTCAGCGCGGCTGTCAGGCACGCGAGTCGCGTGTCTCTTCAGTACAGTACGCTTTTGAATCTTCAGCGTCGTAGTAGTGCGCAACACGAAAATTCATCGACGACATTGATTTACAAGGATTACAGGTAAAATCATACCTACATTTATTATTATTTTTTCATGGTAACTTGTTGTGGATTTCCTTAGTTGGATAGGGAAACAATCCACAACGAAACACCTGAATATAATGCAAGCATGTCGCCCCCGGCACACGCAGGCGTCACAACGGTGTCGCCCTTATCGTTTCGCTAAGAATGATACTAGGACCAACAACGGTGCAAGCATGTCGCCCCCGGCAACTGCAGGCGTCACAATGGTGTCGCCATTATCGTTTCGCTAAGCACGATACTCAGACGAACAACGGTGCAAGCATGTCGCTCCCGGCACATGCGGGCGTCACAATGGTGTCGCCGTTATCGTTTCGCTAAGAACGATACTCAGACCAACAACGGTGCAAGCATGTCGCCCCTGGCACATGCAGGCTTCACAGGGGTGTCGCCATTATCGTCTCACTACGAGCGATTCTAAGTCAATAACCAACTCGGTTGTTGCAAAGCACCAAACGTTGTGAGACGCATCAACTGAGACGTCTGGTCGCATCGACCGAGACGTCACGTCGCATCATCTGAGACGACGTCGTATTGACTGAGGCGACGTCGCATTGACTGAGGCGACGTCGCATCGACTGAGGCGACGTCGTATCGACTGAGGTGACAAGTCGCATCTGCCGAGGCGAGGGTCGTAGTGACTGAGACGTCATGTCGCATCAACCGAGGCGACAGTCGTATCGACTGAGGCGACGTCGTATCGACTGAGATGACAAGTCGCATCTGCCGAGGCGAGGGTCGTAGTGACTGAGACGTCATGTCGCATCAACCGAGGCGACAGTCGTATCGACCTAGACGTCACGTCGCATCAGCTGAGGCGACGGTTGTAGCGACTGAGACTTCATGTCGCATCAACCGAGGCGACAGTCGTATCGACCGAAAAGTCACATCGCGTCAGCCGAGGTGACAGTCGCATTGATCGAGGTGACAGTCACATTGATCGAGGCGTCAGGTCGTATCACCCGAGACGCCGCGTCATATCAGCCGAGATGTTGGGTCGCGTCAACCGAAACGCCGGGTTACATCAGCCGAGGCGTTCGGTCGCATCATCCGAGACGTCTAGTCACACCTGCCAAGGCTTCGGGTCGCATCAGCCGACTCTTGAGATATCTATTGATGAGACCAAACGCATTGATTGATAAGTCCTTGTCGTATCAATGATACGACTGGACTCACGTTTTCATACAACACGTAGCACGTCGCAAGCATTCTATCACATCACAATGACGTCTCACTGACTGTGATGTTTTGGCTTCAGTACAGATCATGGCACCTATGGTCATGGACTAACTGTGCCAAGGCCTGTTCCAACAGAAGAGAACGATTTTGGCAGTCATTGACGACCACTACTTTGGTGGTTGGATGCCGTAGGAGGTCGAAGATTTATCCCATTCGGACCTGTTCGGCGAATCCCTGTCACTGTCAACGTAAGCAAAGCTGCGAGTCGCAGTCCCTACAGAAGAGGGATCGACCCTCACCAGACGATACCTCAATGTCAGAGAAAAAATACCGGTGCATTAGGTTGATACCACGCGTTTGGCTACTGGGACGCACCCTCTACTGAACTGTACTCTCTACACATAGTCATGGTGAGGATTTACGCGAGGTCCTATGACCTTTTTATGTGCACGATGCAACTTCTCAACCCGAGACGCACCTCAAAAGCCAGTTCCTCAAGGAAACGAAGAGAGTCCCCATTGGGACATCCCACTACCAAATCTTCCCGTCGGGAACAAACATTCACCGACATGCAAACCTCCTGTTTTCGAACGCATGATGCACTTACTGTCAGATCAAACCCACTTCAGAGTGGGATGAACCATAGGAGTCAGATGAAGATAACATTCTATCCGAAGATTTTCCGAGCACTTTCTTTCTATGTAGCGTAACCAGGTACGCAGGAAACTGTTGTAAACCTCCCGTGGAGACAGGAAACAGGAAAAGATATATTGCCGGCACAAATTGCGTCATCACAAAGGAAGCTGAATGAACTAAAATCGTTAGCTACAGCCTCAGAAACAGACGCTATTGTCGTCCGTAACTTCACGCCACGTAAATCTGAAGCTGAGCTGAAATTATACTGATCCAAAACTGTTTAAGCCAGGTTGAATATGTTTACGTTTAAATAAAGAAGTCTGGATAAACGCCCATTACGCCGAGGCTCAGGAGACGTTCCATGCAACTCCTGTTTTTCGCCAGACTAAAGCTGAATAGTCTCCAAGCAACATCAACACCCGCCTGGAACTCAGTTTGTCAACTGGAACGGACTGACTTGATCTTGGAGTTGACCTTTCATGAAAAATGCTTAAAGGTGGATCCAAATCTGCAGTTGGAGATCCAGAAAAACTTCCTGAATCAACAACGCGCTTTCAGGAAAGTTAGTGACGGTTCGCTGCAATACACATATGGTAGAAGAGACCAAACAATAGACATAAACGCCCGAATAAGGTGCTCAATGTCATTTTACCTGATATTCCCCCATTGGATACTTATCTCTTCTAGGAAGAGGAACTAACGGAGGCAGAAGGGGGGGGGGGGGCTATACGTTTTTTAACGATAACGACAAGCCCCAGTCGCAAAACTGGTAAGAAATTTCTACCGGCATCGGCACATAATAATTCAGGTAAAACTCAATGGGCAAATCAGCACCGTGATCGAAAAGAAAACGTCTGAAACTTTCGACCGATACCAGAGAACAATAGAAGCAGTACCTACAAAAATAGTTCTGCCCTGGCTAACGGAAGGATGCCTTAATGTAGATATTTGCATGCAGGTGAAGTACGGGATCAGATTCGCCCGAACTTTTTCACTGGTTGCTCTGCAAGCAATTCTTAGTTTGCTGGAAGGCTACGGTATATTCCTTTCTTATAAAACCACCGTACGAAATATTAAAAGTCGAAAATTGCAGCTAATTCAAACCGAGAACCTCTGAGATATTGATGCAATAAATATCAAAGCTTCGAGATGAAAAGGACTTCCAAAAGTCAAAATCTTTATTCGTAAGCATAGGTTGTACATAGGGGTTCCATTATGGGTTTTTTAAATATTCTTAAGAGAAAACTCTGACGGCTCCCAAATCGTCATCATCGGCGAGCTATATGGGTCCCTACTGCGGGGGCTCGGGCATTCTTACCCACATTGTACGACCACCAAAATATGATTATTGGGTAAAACTCTTTAGTAAACCACACAGAAGGTACTTCTTCTTCGTTTTCAAAGGCATTATTTATAATATTAGCCGTTTACCCCTCTGGCTATCAAGTGCCCGATCGATTGAGTGGCCTCTATACTTCGCCAGAATGGAATTCGAGTGATAGTTTATCTTGATGTTGTTGTTGTTTTTTGCCTATGAATAAACAAAACAAAACCATGTTAGAAAAACAGACGATTTGGACCATTTGCTTTTTGACAAAGCTAAGTTGGAACATAAACACCGCAAAATCTGACTTAGTGCATAAGCAACAAATAGAATATTTGGGGCCTCAACTGGAATACTATTTCTAACAAAAAAAAAAAAAAACTCTTACCTAGCTCAAAAGTGAAAGAAAATAAAACAAATATCAAGAATATTATTATTATCACAGGTACAATTATAAAAGTCAGACGGATTTAGGAGGATGCAAAGTAACTCTTGAGTAATTTTGTTTTTGGTCTGCTTGAAACGTTGCCCCACGGAATGTTCTATGCTGCAGGCTCACACATATCGCAGCAACATCGTGACATGATATGGGAAAACACAAATCGTTCTGACTACCTGACCAAGCAAATGAAGAACCACATTGGTGCCTCCAACACATATAAATGGCTCCAGGCTGATCCACCTTCAGCTTTTGTGGCCACCGACGCACCAGACCTCGGTTTAGGCTGGAACACCAAAATAATTGGCAGGTATGGGTATTGTTAGAAGTCTTACGATCAGAATGGAGGGAGCTCCAAGGAAGAACGATCTTTTCCCAAACTGACAATCCGATAGCAGTCTCAGAATACAGTGATGAACGAGATGAAAGAATACTCCTCCATATTGGCTCAAAATCTTAACACCTGGCCGACTTCCATAATACCACAGTGGTACCAAAGTATTTGCCACGCAGATGCGATGGCCCCGCAGACAGTCTGTCCATACTGAAGCCCCAGCAAGAGTGGCACCTAGACACCACGAAATAAGAAATTTCCTGGAGGATGGGAATTCCAGAAATAGATGTTTTCCTATGGGCGGTCATCCGCACTAGTTTAGTTTACGATCCCAAAGTAACCTAAATAATATATATATTCTATTTCTTTATCCAAATCAAATCATTTTATTTACATTCATGTACATGTAGCTCTAATATATGAGCGATGAGCACAAGGACACCGAAAGCTAGTACGCGGATGCCTTCAGCCAACCATGGAAATACAAACTGGAGGTGTTTTTTCCCCCACGCCAGCATTGATTCCACGAGTGACCATCTCCCATGGCCAATATATATCTTTATAGCACCGAGACGGGAGTAAGCTTTATGGTGAGCCTCTCAAAGACGTACGATCTTACGATCGACGAGTTACGGCCGTGAGCCCTTCGGAACTTGTTTTTTGAAAACCAGGAAAATACTACCAGCCACCAAAACAATACTTGTCCATACAGTCCAACAGTTGCCACGCTTATAAAACCTTCGCAGGGTGAGCCGATTACATCCGCTAATGAAGGAGACAGAGAAATTCTATGGAAAACCCCTTAAAGGAAAAAACAACAACATCGTATAGGATGTATCAGACCTTTTCATGTGGTTATTACAAATAAGCGTTGATATACGTTTCCAATTGATTTTAAGCATTTCAGCACGTAGTGACATATTACTCTTAGCCGCAGGACACCTTAATACTCTTAGCCTCAGGCCGCCGCATTCATGTCTTGACATTATTCAACGCAAACTACGAGTAAGATCGACATATTATTTCCAAAAACAAAATCATATTATGGCCGTCTTCCGGCTCTGAAACGGACAGTACTAATTATGGTCAGCCGGATTGGTGTCTGTTGAAGAATAAAGAAGTTAAACTAGATCTCTTGGATCCCTATGTTAATCCATATATCGGAAGAAGAAGAAAACGTAGAGCGGATCTAACCTTGACAAACTTAATTATCACCACCGGAAATAAGGTGAAAGCAGCCTCAGTATCTTTATAGCTGTCCGGCTTCGATAGATATTTAGAAACGCAAACATATAAGGCTCTCTTGGTAGTTTTCGAGCCGCAGTCGCTTCAGACAACTGGTCTAACAAAACTGGACATGTGCGTGATACTACGCAAGGGAAATTGGCATAACAGTTCAAACGCTCTGGGACTGTCTCAAGGAAGTGAGATCAAGGAACAGCAAGAGGGCCTGCCCTACTATGTCCGATTTTGAGGCTTTGTTATACAATATACTCGTTTTTGAGATTTTGGTTTTAACTTGATTTGTATAAGACAGGCTTCTTCATGTATTTATATATATTTTTGGGAAGATCAGCTTAAAATATAATTTGAATTCATATGTTCGGACCGGTTTCCTACAAACCACACACAATTAATTCACAGTACGCTGGGTCAGCGCCGGCAGATAATAAACATCTCACAGTGGGTCAAGCCGGAAGGCTCGAACACCTAAATAGAACCGTTTTTCCCCCAAAGGGTAAAAAACGAATATTTAGGTTTCAGCCGAAAGGCTTGACCCACCAAATAATCTCTTGCCGGCTTCCGCCTCGCTTCCGATTCTTACAGGTTCGGTACTGAAGAGACACGCGACTCGCGTGCCTGACAGCCGCGCTGACACCTCCCACTACCGTTACAGCACAGCCAATCACCGACGCGCTGTGTATTTGCACTATGAAACTACTAGATGGCGCTGATGTTCAGAAGGGTTTATCTCACAGTGGGTCAAGCCTTTCGGCTGAAACCTAAATATTCGTTTTTTACCCTTTGGGGGAAAAACGGTTCTATTTTCCTTGTACAATAAATTGTTTAAATAAAAAAAATACAAGAAACTAACGATTTCAGTAAAAATATCTCACAAATCTATTTATGAACAAATATATTTATACCAAATCGAAGCACTTACATCTAGAGACATTTTCATTGTAAATAAATGTCTCACAGGAAAATCGTGAATTTTATAGAAAAGGAAAATGTCGCCACTTCTTCAACGATTGCACCTCAATAACGGTAAAATGAATATTTTGTGTTGCTTGTTTTGCAGGTGAAGAAATCAACAACATGAAGTTAAATAGTATTGAAACAAGTGTAAATCCATTACATTATCACGATGATGACCTCGACAACGTTGATGTGGAATTTTGAATGAGGAATGGGGAAATAAAAACAATAAAGCGAGTGAGTGAGTGCTAACTACTTGCGTGCAGACTAGATATATAAAACAATGGGTTTCCCCCATACAGATAAGATATATTTTATGTAGTTTCTTTTAAATTTTAGTGAGTAAGTGAGTGTATATCAGTGGAGACGTGATTGGTCTATGTTATATTTTGCATATCTATTTCTTATATTAACACTGTATGTATTCCTACAAAATAAATAAAATAAAATATGTGACAAAAAATTTTCATGGGATGGTATTGAGGAACCATGTAGGTGACATTTCATATCATGATTGTAAAGAATTTGGACCTTAAAGGTGCAATGTAAGATGGTTGAAAGATTTTTTTTAGATTCTTTGAATTTGTCCCATATAAACAGAGACGATTGGTTGCTCCCGATTTGATCAGATAATGATAATTGGCTCACATTTCACATTGGCTATCGCGATCAAAGTAAGCGTTGGCACTGTTCCGCTGTCGAAATGGAAGCCTTCGACAAGTGGTTTTCAAGAAGAGATTTCTATAAGTATAACACACAGCTCCATCTATTTTTATCGCGTAGTCGTAGTAAAAAACTTTCTCCAGGACCTTGTGAAGAGTATCCGTTCATAATGTATAAGAAGTGTTTTAGTTTTGTATTCTGTTTGAGTGAGATAGTAGGCTAAATGGTACTCATAGGTAATCTTAGTATAAAAAATAAATAAATAGTTTAAGTGTGTCAAAGATTAAAATTGCTATTTGAATGTTTACAATATTTAGTTACTTTAAATGATACTTGTATCCGCCATGATTGTTGTATCGAATGTAATTTTCCAGCAATGGCAGGATAACAGCGTCTTCGAGGTATTGAACCTCTTAGACATATGCTGAGCTATTAGCACATTCATCATACATATATATGTCGCATGAAACATCAGTGTCACCGACTGAAGTACATAACCTATGGTCGGTGTGCGCTACGATAGAGTCTAGGACCGGAGACTGGATGCGGCGGGAGAGCCGAACAGTCGCCCTGTGGGCCTGGGAACTGTCACACGTTTCATGTAGTCGCGTGCGCATTGTGAAATAGTATTACGTCACCAGTGTTCAATAGAGTATTGCCTATCTATGTGTGTGATATACAACCGAGACATTACAATCTATTGTGAATCCTAATTGTCATTTCATTGCCTGATAGCCCACGTGTTAGCCCACAAGATAATCACAGCCCACGTGATGTCGGATGACGAATAATATCATCCCCTGCGCTCGGAATACGACAAACACCCACCCATCCTGAGAGTGCGACGACATATATATATCCGATGTTCAAGTGTTAGTTTTAAGAAATTGTAATTATTATTATAGTAAAATGACTCGTATCACCCAGTCTTTCCCTATCAGCGGAGCTGACTGCTATCAGCCAGTCTGTTGCAGTTATATGCATTTATAGATGTTTTAAGTATGTGTTGCGGAAGTAGATGTTTTAATTAGACTTAAAAATTATTAGGCTATTAAAAAACCATATAAGCGACATTCGATATAATGAGTTTTGTCAAATGATTTGGACCCTAATAAAGATGTGACGTGGGCATTATTATTATTATGTGTGTCCTGCAAGTCACTGCGACCTTTGCAGATCTATTTTGACAGTCCCCTATGGATCAAACCACCTCCCCATAGTCAATCTCGGCCATGAACCGTACAATTGGTCTATTTTAATTTGTTTTTAGAATAAGTTTTTGATTTGATTTTGTTTTTAATATTTTTCACTTCTTCATGTAAATGTTATCAAAATTAAATGTTTCCTATTAAATTACTTTTTTAAACGTTTTGCTTATTTAAATGACCTTTCCCAGGCCCTGGTCCCGGCTCCACGTCAATAGGGGTAGTTCATGCATTATGTTACCAATGTTTTGTATTTTATAAATGTAAAAATGAGGATGTTAAGAGCGTCGTATGTACTTGTAATTAATTGTATGTAACCAACATTTACTTTTTCTGTCACTAGAACGATAACGAAATAAAACCATTTTAATTTTGATTGATGTTTTATTTATAAAACAATATTCTCATTTATATCGTGGTTTCACTTTGATATGATTATAAACAGTTTGTAATAAATGCATTGATGTCGTATACGCTGTCTGGAGACATATTATTAATAATTTTTTAACCGACTTCAAAAAAGGAGGTTCTCAATTCGTCGGGTATGTTTTTTAATGTTTGTTACCTCATAACTTTTGACTGGGTGAACCGATTTGAATGATTCTTTTTAATTTGAAAGGGTGCTCAAATTGGCCCAGTTCTGACAACGGCACCCATGAGAAAACGATATAAATCTTAAATTTGCCTCAGTAAAAGTAGACAGGGCAATTGAAGTTGGTTTCCAGTTCTTTTTGAACGCATTTACTTGTAGTACCTTTCCGTTGTCACTTAGACTAAGGAGATTCTGGATTAAATATTTCTTGAGCACCCAAAAGAATATATATATTTGCGTAATAATCTCTTTTGACAGCTGTCATATTATGTTGTGAAAACAATATTGAATAAAATATATAAATTTTCAGTTTACAAAGTTTTTTTGATAAATTTTATTGGATGAAACTGACCGAGTAAGTTTTCGCGTTCAAGTGGACATGGTTGCAATGGTAGTTGATTGAAAACAACTCGAATAAGAATACTTTAGTGGTAAATAAAATATTCAGTACAGTATTTTATGATTTATTTCTTTCATCATCATCTGGGAAACGCCCACTGCTGAACATAGTTCTTCCACATGATACTACCCGCTACATTTACTAGCAAAGAGCATGTAATATACCTAACTACGTAATACGAGACGGGACTCCATACAGCGAAAATAAACCTACCGAATCTCAAACGGGGCAAAATCAACATCCATTCTCTACCATACATAATGCAGGGACAGTGGCGCCAACACTGCGCCAGTAGCGCCTTCGATGCTTTGCCATGTTTCATACAATTTGTCGTAAAGTAATTTGGAATTAAGTTGCGTTGCGGTTTACTAGGTCAGTACATCTAGTTGGAGGACGGCCCAGTACACGTTTCCCGGTATGTGGTCTTCCCTTGAGAACTCTTACTCCAGATCAGTTGTCCGTTCTCCGAGCAGTGTGATCTGCCCATTGCCACTTCAGGTCACTGACTCGTTCGTCTACGAATTTCCTTATTCCCAATTATATCACGTATACAATTGAACCTTACTCTTCATCATTAGAAGCGATGCCCCAATATAAAATGCCAAGTTCACCATCAGCTGTACACCGCAGCCGCATCCTTTGATTTACTTTGACGTCAGCGACAAAAAGAAACAGAAAGTAAATATTACGTACTCTTATAGTGATTTTATATCAACTGGACTCGTCATCTGGATTGAATTCCCAGCGAGCTATCCAGTTAACAATTAAAAAATATTATTATTTCAGGCTTGAGACAATAGGGTAGTTTTCACACAACACAAATCAGTCGCGTCTCAACCGCCGCGAGAAGCGGACGTGTCCTCGAACGAGTTACAATGGATAAAATGAACGGAGCTCTAGCTACGGTAGAAGCACAATGGGTCCAGTTACGTAATATTCTGACACCGAAGCTAAACAGTCTATTTGTGAAAATAATTCCTTACAAGTGGCGTGAGTTCTTTATGATTTGTTTACCTATCTAAGAAGGATCATGTATTAACAAAGTACTGCACATAATTTTGTAAATTAAAGTCATTACTAATAAGTGCTAAAATAGTTAAATATATTGAAATGACTTCATTACGGTTAGCCCGATCCTTGAACAACGACACGCTCTTATTGAAATTTGTTACAAAGACATCAATAATTTACTTTAGAGTTTCATAATTTTACTTTAGTGGAAAGTGACTCGGAATGCTTCCATATAAAATTTATTTTACCACAATCTTTTCAAATACAATATGAAGCTTTTGTGGACGAAATCGCATTAACATTTAATTGAAGATAGTCCAAAGTTTGACCATAATCTCACCTAATTGGGACATTCAAGATATAGTCCCAGGATCGACCAATAACATGTTGATGACCTCATACTAAAACTGTGAGGGTTATAAGCTCAGGTCCCATCCAAACCACTGCTGTACATTAACCTCCGTCATATGGCCATGCTATACTACCTACTTTCATGCCAACTAGGTACAAGCAACCCGCATTATCGTGAATGTGTCTGACTGTACAGATATAATTCTGGCTGCCTCAGTGGTGATGCTGTCCATCGGAATATTTATTGGATGTACTTTCGACGCGTGGCTTGGCGCTATCTTAGACGACGTAAGTTTTTTCCTTACTAATGCAACAGAGCTTTTATTTTTCCCCGAGGAAAACACACCCTACAGTCAAGTATTGAATGTAAGCCTTATCTTTTTGAATTGTAGGTTAGTTTAATTAGGCCGAAACCATTAATTCAGTTTTTTCAATTAAATTTGTAGTGTATACAGATGATAATGACAATGAGAAATTTCGCGACAACATACGTCGCGATGGTAAACATTCGCAGTAACGTAAATCGCAGTAGAGAACTTTCGAGAACATGTAAATTGCGATGGTGAACTTTCACAGTAAAGTACATCGCGATAATGAATTTCGCAACTATGAAGTTGTACACCCCTTCAAAAAGCGGTAATTTGTGAGTTTTTAAACAAACGTTACTGTATTTTCACACCTACATCAACAGCCTATACATGTCCCCACTGCAGGGTCTCAGTCCTACTCTCCTACAGAGAGTGTATGGGACATAGTACACCACGCGGGACCAGTGCGGATTGGTAGACTTCACACACACCTGTGAATTTCATCTCAGGAGTGTGCAGATTTCTTCACGATGTTTTCCTGCACCAAAAAGCCAATGGTGATGATTTTTATCATTCGTACATAAATTCCAAATTGGAACTCATTGTTTCAAGCCAGGATCGAACCCAGACCTCCATTGTTCAAGTACTGACGCTCTACCCAACAAATTATCTACGTAACAACAAATAATGAAAATAAAAAAGTATTTAATTATGAAAAGGCATAAATAAAAGGCTGTATGATGATTCACTGATCTTTATTTAAATTCACTGATCTTTATTCAAATTCACTTAGATGTGCAGTTGGGCACGGGCTCCCCAGGCTCTAGTGCACAATAGCGAATGAATGCCCAGAGTAAGGTGGCAAGGCGTTATAAGCCTTACCCCCACCCGAACCCGTCCGGCTGGTTGAGGAAGTAGTGGTAAGGCGTGGCTTGGCTTTGGCGGGCGGGCGGCTATTGGCTGAGGTGGCTTGGCTGGCACGCCGCTATTGGCTAAGGCGGTGTGACGTCACACTAGGGCGCACTATGTTGGGCTGAGGCTGTGTGGTGTTACAATTATGACAACGGACTATACAAGTAGATCGTGAATAATCTAATATACTTAAATGTATATTGCAGAAACTTATACCGAAGCCAGGGACGAATTCATTTGAGATGTGGAAGAAGCCACCGATGAGGACCTTGTTGAGGATATATATCTACAACTATACTAATCATGAGGTGACTCCATATATCACCACCAGAGTCTTTGTATGATCGCTGATCGTTAGCTTCTACACTGACTCTTTCACCGCTCGAACTGTAAGGTCGTGGAACTCTCTTCCCGAGGATATCAGAGAAGATAATCGTTTATTGCTTACAAACACAGTGACAAAAATTAAATTACATACGGCATACGGGTGCGATGATTTTGGCAATAGTGATCGGCCGCCATCTTGTTTTTTTCTCAAGTTGGCAGCACGCAATAATTCTGCTGATGTATATCGATAGAGGACTGTTGTATGAACAAAAAATGTAATGTTACATAATGTCCTAAAGCGTCGCGTGTCCCAGATATTTCAAAGTAAAGATGGACGTAATAAGTACTACAACATGATTACAAATGAACTTCGTGTTTTTTTTCTGTATCCAATTCAATTTTATTATTATTCAAAGTATTAACAACAAATGTAGTACCTACTAAAATAATGTAGGTACATATGTCTTTTAAGTTCACATTTTAAAAAAGTAAATTGAATTGGGAACTGTATTCAAAGACAAATCTATGCGGAAACAAGACGCTGACCTGATTCTGTTTGATTTCAGACTGTTGTAGCTGGTCTCGGGAAGCCAAGAATCCAAGAGTGTGGGCCTTACATATACTGGTGAGCTAGTGAGATTGTTATACTTACTTCGCTGTCTCAGAGACTAAAAACGGTCCTTGTCCTACGATATTAAGAAGTCTCCATTCGTCCCTGTTCCGTCCGCGCCACTCCATTACATTAGGCTTGTCTGAAGGCGTCCCCCTTCTTTCCCCCAGCCTTTCCTTTTCAAACAACTTCATTGTGAGATTTTGATCAATATATAAGTTGATATTATAATGTAAGTTTGTCCTTCCGCGTTGCTAGAAAGAGTCAGAATAATTGTTTGGGTTAAAAGAACTCTAATCAATGAAATGCCGGTCGCATAGATGGATGAAAACAGGTTTAAAAGATATGATCGTTGTTCGATCAGGGAAGGAGGCGAGAAGATTCTAGTGGTCGACAACAAGAACGGCACCGTCTCGTACGGGACCAAAGGGATATACAACTTCAACCCGGAGCTGAGCGGGGGCACCGAGGACGACGTGGTCATTGTGCCTAACATCATTCTGTTGGTATGTACCTGTATGCCAATCACAATAATACAATAATCAATACACAAATAACTTCTTAAGTTCCTTTTACGCTTTAATGGGATCCCGCTCCATCTAAGTTTAGTACTAAAAGACAAAGCTAAAAGATATGTTTCAAATTCGTCCTGTACTTGTACGCTACTTAAAAATCAAGTAATAATGTAAATATGTATAAAAATACTATAATTACATTAAGGCATCCATTTTAATAGTTCAAGATCATTATTTTTGTACTAAGTGACAGCGTCAAATGTCATTTTATTGACGCCATCTTTGTTTTCAACGTCAAGTCAACATCGAACTGTTTCGTGCGTTGTATATGTTTTTGTACAAATAAATTAAACCAAAATATACAAAATTGGTAACTAAATCACTTTTATTTGATAATGGCCTTTTAAAATTATATAACTGTACAAGACCGGCCTTGGCTCCATACATTCGCGGAACGTATCATTTCTGTTGCCATAATCCTTTAAAATAGAATACCTAGCTGGCGTTGTGCGGTAATTATCTAAAAATATGCCATCAGATTGTAATGTTGCAAAATGAGTATCATTAATACACAACTTCACAGTCATTACTTACATTTTTACACACTGTTTATTATTCTTGTTCAAAGCGCCATCTAGGGACCATTAGCTGCGTAACGGTTCGGCCGAAATTGGGCGGTACGTTCGCTCGACACTCAATTCGTCCGCCCGCAGTCGCGGGTCGCGCCGCTAGGACCCGTGGCCGCAGCCATGTGTTCTATACATTTTCTTCTCGTCGCGCGTCTAGCCCAAAGATATTTAAGTAATAATTTAAATGTCTTCGGTCTAGCCTCTCGCCGCCGCCGCGGTCCCGCGAGTGTTTCCCGCTCCGCTGCACCGCAGTGACTCGTGGATCGCTCAAACAACTTCCATACATTTCCGCGGTCGCAAACGCAAGACACGCGAGCGGTGATGTCGTGACCGAGCGGCAACTGCTATTGTATCTAACAATAAAGTTGTAAACTAATGATTTTTATTTCGCAAAACCTCTCCTATTTTTATGTAATAGGCTATTTGACCATGTTAAAAATAAAATTTTAATTAATGTAATCAGTATGTATTATAAGTTTAAGAATGGTAATTTACTATCGGAAATTAAAAATAATAATTTATTCATTCAAAAATCCGTAAATAAAAATGCATATTTTCTGATGTTTGTCACGTGACACAAAACGGTCCTGATTGGTCTGTCTAATGAATACGTCACTGGCCTGTAAACTTGTTCACGTGCTTGTAATGATAGCTTCCGAAAATTTTTAAATAATATTTTCCTGCGTTCAGTATTGTTTTTGTGTGATTTATTCGCAAAATTTTATCAAGTACTTTCACTATGGACAACGATTTTGTGAAAGCAGACAGCAGAAACTTGCCCCAAGTCGACGCAATCATGGTCGGATTATTTTTCAAAAATAATCCCGATTTTTATGCTTCGGAGCTAAAAAATGTGAAGACAGCAAAGTAAGTATAATAACATATAAATCACTCTGTTCATGTAAATTTAACTGCACTTTTATCTTTTGTTTGCACAAATGTATGTGGGTGACATGTACCACCGATTATAGTACAGGCAAGTGACGTCACCGAAGCCATCGCAGACCCATATTGTCAAATTAGCGTTTTGGCGCGCTCATTAAATATTGAATTTTTAATTCAACATTTTTCAGTAAATATGTACCAGAATTGAAAAATACAACTTTTTCTGGGTTCCTTAAACTCTACTGAATAATATGAGATTGATCCAAAAAACCAGTCAAATAGCCTATTATTTATCAAAGCCAGCTATTCTATTTTAAAATATTATGACAACGGAAATTTAGAATGGAAGCATTTGGAGAGGGATAACGTTGATTTCTTACGAGCATAAGTGTGGGGCGATCAATCCGGATTATTTTCTGATGTAGGCGAATTTTATATTATCGCTGTCCCCCTCAGACGGTGACGAATCAGTTCAAGGACTCTGCTGTCTACACTCGGTACACTCTCGGCGTCACCTTCGCTATGCTCAAGTCTGCCCCGTTCACCGCGCTCACTGTCCGTGATATACTGTGGGGGTACAACGAGCCCCTCCTGGACCTCGCCAGCTACGTGCCATTCGCACCCAAATCACCCTTCGACAAGTTCGGTCTCATGTACGGGGTAAGACCATTTAAGTCTACGTAACTCAAACGAAGAGCAGAGATGGATGTCTTTCCTCGATCCCGAGATGGGCAGGCAAGGGCAGAAGGCGGTGGAAACGGTGTGGACGGACGGACATTTCCGTTGCGAATATATTTTAAGGGCTGGCACATCAACCCAGGCAGTGCGATTTGCATAGCGCTAGGGGAGCACTGGAGGCGTTCCCTTGGAGGACCCAGAGCTCTCCGACATGCACAGCAGATGGCCACCGGAGGGGTTTAGTAGGTACTCGTAGAAATTCTACATAACCCGGCTCTTCCCCTAAAGAGCCGGGTATCTTTGGAAGATTCCCCTCCTTAAAAAAAAGGGCAGAGCGTCAGTCCATGTAAAATTGAGGTCTGGATCCTGTCTCGTACCTATGAGCTTCATTACAGAATGATAAAAAGCTATTCGGTGAAGGTTACACACTCCTGAGAAGAAATTCAAAGGTGTGTGTGAGGTCTACCAATGCTCACTGGTCCCATACACTCTGTAGGAGAGTAGGCCTGAGCCCCTGCAGTGGAGACATATAGGCTGTTGATGATGATAGGATTGATTTACTTGGTTCCATTTGTAACCAGGCCAACGGCACGTCGTCCACGAGAATAACAGCGCACACCGGCGCCGCGGGACTCGACAAGAAGGGCGTGTACGAGAGGTACAACGGCATGTCGAAGATGCCGCAGTGGACCACGGACAAGTGCAACAGTATAGCGGGCGGGGACGGATCCTCCTACCCCCCACACGTCACCAGGGACCGCGTGCTGGCGCTGTACGACGGACAGCTGTGTCGCATACTGCCTCTAGTGTTAGTATAGTTCTCGGCACACAACTTGAACAATAATGGGCTTGAATAATAGTGGGGATGGGTTCGCGCATCCCGGGTGACGGAGGGGCGCAAGGGGGGACTGTTCGGCCAATCACGCGCCTCAACGCGGTCGAAATGGCATTCCTCTCCCGCGCCCCGCTAAAGAGACCCGAAAATCGTTTACTGCGCATTCAATGTCATTTTTCAAGTTGTTTACTGGGAACTAAAACATCAACGACAGCCTATACATGTCTCCACTGAAGGGTCTCAGTCCTACTCTCCTACAGAGAGTGTATGGGACATAGTACACCACGCGGGACCAGTGCGCATTGGTAGACTTCACACACACCTTTGAATTTCCTTTCAGAAGTGTGTAGGTTTCCTCACGATGTTTTTCTTCACCGAAAAGCCAATGGTAATGATTTTTATCATTCATACATAGATTACAAATAACAAATTGTAACTCATTGGTACGAGCCAGGATCGAACCCAGACTTTGATTGTTCAAGGACTGACGCTCTACACAACTGCAACCACGGCTATAAAGATATACTGTTTACTAAAATACGATCGTTTAGAATAGATAATTCTTAGGCACACGCCGCATCTAGTCAAATGATTTTAGATTCGAACTGAAACGGTACCAGTGTACCTACTGTACAACCGTTGGAGAATTTGGCATCGAGGCATCGTGAGGTTGTGTTTAATTTTATGCCCCGTCATGTGTACCTAATTTGTGTTCGATTGTCTCGTTGCGGTTGCGCAGCTACGAGCAGGACGTGGACGTGGAGGGGATAGAAGCGTACCGCTTCACTCCCCCCGAGGACGTGTTCGGACACGTCCCTAAGAACCGATGCTTCTGTCCGCAAGGGTTCCCGTGCGCGCCTTCGGGGACCTTCAACGTCTCCATATGTCAACACGGTGAGTGATTTCATCATCAGCTGTGAAACGTCCACTGCTGGACATTGGCTTCCTTTATGGTACGCCACATCGACCGGTCCCGAGCCACCTGCATCCAGCGACTCCCTACGACTCTAACCAGGTCGTCGGTCCATCTAGTAGGGGACGGCCTGGTGGACGTGGTACTCTCCACCGGTTATCGGTTCTTCGAGCGATGTGGCCTGCCCATTGCCACTTCAGCTCACTGACTCGTCGAGCTATGTCGGTGACCCTTGTTCGTCTACGGATTTCCTCATTACTGATTTATCACGTATAGAAATTCCGAGCATAGCTCGTTCCATTGCTCGCTGAGTGACTGAGCTTGTTTATTCGTCCCACAGTAAAGGACCACGTTTCGGTTCCGTATGTCGTCACTGGCAACACGCACTGATTAAAGACTTTTGTCTTTTTACCCTAATGGAAAATTCTAACGAGTAATAGTTGACAAAAGTACAAAATATACTTGGAGATGTCAAACTGTCAATTTCGTACAAATTCGATTCAAAATAAAATTTTCATCAGACGTTTGAACCTATTGTGAAGGGCAACTAAAGAACCCTACACTGCGCGTGACCCGACACGCACTTGGCTGCTTTTTTATGATGTTCAGTTTGATTGCGTATTGTCAGGGGCTCCAGTGATGGTATGTTCGGATGTTGTTTGTTGACAGGGGCTCCAGTGATGATATCGTTCCCTCACTTCTACTTGGGTGATCCTCGTCTGGTGAACCAGTTCATAGGCCTGGCTCCGCCTAACAAGAAGGACCATCAGTTCTTCATGGATGTACAGCCGGTGAGTTGCCTACACTCGAAGTGTCCTGCACCTCAATGCCTCCATCCTTTGAGTAGAGGCTATCATGGATTGATTGATTGCACCGGCAGGATCTCGGTCTGACGATCCGCGCGAGCGCCCGTGTTCAGATCAACATAGCAGCGGCGCACGCAGAGATCCGTCAGGTCTCTAGCATGCCGGACCTCGTGCTCCCCGTCATGTGGTTCGAGAAGGTGTGTACATACCTTAGCTACTAGACATGCGCAAAACAGTGCAAAGCAATGTGATATGACATTACTTTTAGTACCGCGTAATATTGCATCGCACCATTACACATCACTCTAAACATCATCTGAAACACGCACCGTGCGCTGACATGCGACAGCTCTTTTGCTATTGTAATATTTTATCGTCTTAGCAATACGGTTGCATTTCAGTAACATATGTGTTTTATCCGTCTTTATGGTTCTGTCGGTATTGTCAGGGACTCAGAGAACTCCCACCGGGTGCGGGAGTCCTGCTTCTGTTCGCGACCAGACTGCCGAAGATACTACGCACGGCCGTCGTCACCGGACTCTGCACCCTCGGCACGCTGCTGCTACTGCTGTCTGCCACCTGCATCTACAGGTACCTACCACATATGTGTAAGTAAGCGAGTGATTTACTAGAACAACTCAAACATTACGCATTACTCACGGCATTACGGGCGCATGTCTTCGTCCTGCACCGCTCACTTGCATCTAGCGCGGCGCGAGCGAGAGGGCGCGCTGCACAGGCTCGGATCCTCCGATACAACCACAAAGACAGACAGGAGGCGCATGTTTTACTAAAATGCAACTGTATTACTAGGATAATAAGGCTTTCATTCTACATATTTCAATTACGATATTAAAAGCAATGCGCACAGGGCGTATGTCAGTGATGTTTAGAAAGCATTGCATTACAGTCGCAAAAGAGCTGTCGCATGGCAGCGCACGGCGCGTAGTTGTGATGTTTAGAGTAATGTGTAATGGTACGCTGTAATATTACGCGGTACGATATGTTATGAAATAAGAAGCGCTGTTTGCGCGTGTCTACAACCTACCTACAGCATTTTAACTTTTGAGATGTATCACACCGTTTTGTGTAGATATTTTATAATGTTTTGAATTTTGTTACAGAAAATCGCAGGGCGAGTCGACTGATATTGATAACGAATGGATAAAAGGTAATGCGTTAATTTATTGAACACCCTCAGTTGTTACAAGCTTTTTGTCTGTCTGCGCTGTGTGTAACAATAAGATTAACGAATGATGCGGCTATATCATGGTATGTCATTCTTCCTCAGAGCTATTGAAACCTACCAGGGGCTCACCGTCATACGGAGCTGGTGACTTCGTACGTATACACCTAGTATATTATTATCCTTACTGCTCTGAGTTCATATGTATCACGTATCAGCTATTTATTTTTATAGATATCCCTCTCCGAATGCTTCCATACTAAATTTCTGTTACTATACTGTATATACTAAATACTGTATAATCTTTTAAAATAGAATAGCTGGCTTTGATAAGTAATTACCTAAAAATAGGCGATGAAATTATAGTTTCGCGAAATGAATATCATTAATATACAACTATATTGTCAGCTGCAATAGCCGTTACGCAGCTAATTGTCCCTAGATGGCGCTTTGAACCATATAAATAAAAAGTGTGTATAAATGAAGATTATGATTCACTGTGAAGTTGTATGTTAATGATACTCATTTCGCGACATCACAATCTGAAGTCCTATTTTAGATAGTTGCTACACAAATCCAGCTGTTATATTTTAAACATTATGTCAACAGAAATTTAGTATGAAACTTTGATCGAGCGGAATCCCGTTAATAAAAAAAGATGCTATGTAAGTGTATTGTTTCAGGCTATGTGTGTTACATACTTTGTGTGTTGCTCCTCCTTTTTTAAATCGGTTAAAAAGTACATCTATGAATCTATAGATGGCGCTGACATATAAAATCGAACCTTTGCATCCTGTGTATGACATTGCCAACGTACAGTGCCATCTAGTTACTTATGGTGTAAGTTTAATAGGCAGTTGTCATTAAAACACCTTATTAACGGAAATCTAAAGAAAATGCGGCGGAAAATTACTTGGCGGCAGGAATAAATTTCTTTGTAGATAAAAGTGTCAACTGTTTACTGTATTGTGCATTTTCAATTGCACACAAACTGCATACAAATTGCGTACATAAATAATTATCAAAAACCGAAAATTTTCAATAACGTTCAACTCTTCTCTTGTAGGCACAGGAGAAACCAGTTATCAGGTAATATTTAATATCAGATAATATTTAATATTAGGTAATATTTAATATTATAACGTCCAAAACATTTCATGAGCAACTAGCTTCTGCCCGCGGCTTCGCCCGCGTGGACTTTATTTTTCGCATTAAAAAGTAGCCTATGTCCTTTCTCAGGGTCTAAAGATTGTCTATGCCAAATTTCATTAAAATCGGTTGAGAGGTTTAAGCGGGAAAGCGTAACAGACAGACAGAGTTACTTTCGCATTTATAATATTATAAAAGGGATAGTAGGGATGAGTACGCACTTGGCCTTCATCGTACCTTTCTTTCGTTGCTTGACAACAAATAACCTAGCAAGGTTTATAACTATTACCTATTATAACATATACCTATCGAAAATTATCTTTGAAAATATTCTAGATTCTGTCTGAAATATACATTTTTATTTGAGTTCCGTACCTCAAAAGAAAAAAAATGAACCCTTATAGGATCACGTTGTTGTCCGTCTGTCTGTTTGTCAATACCCCTTTTCTCTGGGACGCATATAACGTTGAAATTAATGTCGAATACTCAAGCGTCGGTGGCGCAATGGATAAGGCGCGGACTCTCAATCTGTGGGTTCCGGGTTCGAATCCAGCCGTGTACCTATGAGCTGTTTTTTAATTCAAGTACATTATCCGATTGCTTAATGGTGAAGGAAAACATCGTGAGGAAACCTGCATGTCTTGAACAGGCATGTGAAGTCCGCCGATCCGCACTGGGCCCGCGTAGTGGACTATGGCCCATACACTCTCTGTAGGAGAGTAGACCTAAGCCCCTGCAGTGGGGACATATATAGGCTGTTGATGAAGTCTGCTGTGCTTTGGATCTGTTTAAGACGTATTTTTAGACAATTTCCTTAGAGAAAAATGCAGTTCTACTAGTTTTCTAAGGATATTTTGTTGTTTTTTTCTGTCTTGACCTTCGATTGAGCCTTATGCAACACTTTACTCCGCAGCACGGCTACGAGCTACTCTGCAGACGAGGGGGCTTCCGATTTCACCAAGCAAGCAGTATACGCACCCCACGTAAGTGTCTTCATATCTTCAGCAACATTCCATCCCACTGTCTATTCAACTTCACCACGAAAGCTGATTTTCTGTCCCAAGTAATAAAAGTAGTCGGAAAAGTTCTTAAAGGCGCAGAGGTCTGAGCGTTAGACTTAGACTCACAAAGCACGCCGAATTCTAGGTTCAAATCCTGGTGGGGACGACGTTACAGGCGGAATCACCTGATTGTCTGAACAGTAAGATGATTCCGTGCTTCGTTAGTCACGTTAATCCGTTGTTACCGGTTACTATCTACGACAGGTAGTAGCTGCATGAGACATGCCAGAGGACTATGTCGGATCAACAACTCTGACACTAGGGTGTGTGAGGTCGGTCATCGACCTTGCAACCTACACGATAAGATCAGCTCCGAGCCGCTTACATCTAATTCGTTTTCACCTTTACCGGTCTTAATTCGGCCCGACCAGTGAGAATTTGAAGCTGACTGACTTCGCTAGCAGTCATGTAGCCACTTGGCAGGAGGAGTGCTGGTCGCAACGAGATGTTGCTGCTAATTAGCTGCTGATGTGGGATGGTACTATTCTAAACCTGACACCACATGGCACTGTAGTGTTGAGGATGGCGGAGTTCTTGCCGTTTAGGAAACTGGAAAGGTTCGGAAGTCGCTGGGAGCTAACGAAGTTCGATGCTGACGGTTGATGCCTTTGTGTTATGTTGCAGACCAAAGCCCCGAAGATGGAGTCCGCCACCGAGCCGAGAAGGCGGCTCGTTGAACTCGAAGAAACTCAAGTGTACGTCTTCTCTTTGGGAGTTTGAACATCCACTGTTTATTAGATCTAGCTCGTAGTGTCTTTGACAAATTATTTGGTCGACTACGACCCTTTCTTTAAACGAAGTGGAATCTTTACAAGACACTTGACTCCTTAGGGGAAGAGCCGGGTTCTGTGTGATTCTTACCCACTTAACGCCTCCGGTGGACATCCGCAGCGCATATCGGAGAGCTCTGGGTGCCTGACGCACGTCCCGGTCTGATGTACCAGCCCTTCCACTATCATGGTGGGTACTCCTCAGTGGAAAAGAGGCCACGTCTTTTCCACTGCCCTCTCCGGACCGATCGACAGGGCTGGGGGTGTCGGTAACAACAAATTTTGACAATTACGACCCTCGCGCTGTCATTAACAAAACATTTCGTCAGCTGGTGGTGACGTTAAAAAAGTCTCATATAACTGATAATGGCGCTATCTTTCCAGGGACGCTTTGAGCTCCAGTTCCTGGTCGGATACCTCGCAATGGAGTGATTCATCGATAAACTCTTTGAGGTATTGAAATGTGAGGCCATCATTTATTCAAATCATCACACCAGGCTGCGGTGAAGCGTTGAGCAATTTATTTGGGTGCTTCCTTTTTTGACGTACAAAATCTATATTTCAAAGCCATGCTATCTTTCAACTTTTAGGGTGCTATTTGACACGCCAGTATCTATCGCCACTTTAAGGCACATGTCGGTAGGTACAGAAGTTGTATTTTTTATTCGCTCGACGCGACACGAGCGCTCGATTCCTGATATTTAGTATTTTTTAATTTCTCTTCTTCAATGAGTGGTCTTCAAACGTACAATACGATTCTAAATTCATTAATTTTCCTTTTTGGGTAAAAAATACTTTGAAATCGTTTATTGTCACACTTTAAAGGAAAGCACATATTGAAAGTAAAATAGCCGAAAACATGTTTATTATTTATTGAATAACTGAATTTGCATTTGAACCTGTGGTGTTTTGAATTTTTCGAGTTGAAATATATGTTTTTATATTATTTTTTAAAATTTTAATAGTTGTGATTATGAAAAATCAAAATAAAACTTTTTTATTATCTGAGTATTTCATTGAACTACACGCACTGTATAACTAATAAGACAAAATTAGTCTCAGTAGGCAACTAGTCCATTGAGAAAAAATAATATTATAATGGTTCTATCCAGTCTTGAACAAAACAACCCAACCAACCCCAAAAAAACTTAATGTCAGAAATAGCTGTGAGGTTGACGACCATTGCCTTCTCTGAAAAGGAGTAATGAAAAAACAGTGCTGTCATTTCGATTATTATATTATATCCTCACTCACCTCATATTTGCCTCGATTTTTCAAAAAACCAAAGTCTTTTCTTCGGAGCAGTGTTTTCTAATTTCTTGTGTGATAAAGTGCTGTGCAAGTTATTGCAAGATAATTTTATTTAGACATTGCTGTTATGTAGTGCACGTTATTGAACTTACAGTAAGTATTTAAGTAAAGTCATAGATTAGATATTAATGTAAATTATAGCTGGGCGCTTGGTGTAAAACTATGGTATCTGTTGTGTATCCCAACGTGAACCCAACCCCATATGTGTTGCTTTATAAAAAACCAGCGCCCGCCACTTTTGTGCACTCAAGCTAATTTTTTGGGTAAGCGTGAAAAGTACGCAAATTGATGTTGCTTTCTTCTTCTTCTTTTAAGACAACAATTTTTTAAACTGTTCTAACATGTATTTTTCATCGCCCTAATTGACTTTTAAGTTAGTAAGAGCTGTTAATAAAGTAGTCAGAGCAGTTAATTTCTAAAAGCATAGTGTTCATGCATGCATGTGTTTAGAAAATGAAATATCTAAAGTTGAGTGTTAAATTCATGTTAAGGTAGGCAAAGTTAGGATTTGTTGTAGCATTCATTTTAACATTTTCTGGTGGATATTCTCTATACTCTTGCTGAGTTTTGTATTTTTGGTCTATTCCATTTTTGAACAGGTTGACACTTGATGACTAAATCGTTTTACAGTTTATCCCAATTCTGAACTACTCTGTTAGTAAGGAAGTGTTTGTGGGGATTGTTGTGTGATGGAGTCGTCTTCAACTTGAGGTAGTGTCCTCTCTAACAGGCATTGCCATTACATACGAACATCTTGTGTTTTTTATGTATGATGTGTTTGCACTTTTCAGAGACCATGGCGGCTAAAAATTATAGAAGTATCAGGGACCGGATACAGTTTGAGGATTACTGGTTTGATGACACAGTACTGTCTGACAAAATTGAGCCAAACGAAGACACAGAAGCATTAGAAGGTTTAGTCCGAACAGTGAAAAATGAATACAGTGAAATGCAGGTTGTTGTCAAATCTGAGCGAAATGATAACATAGAAGTTACTTCAATGCAAGGTGCAGCCGTAGAAGAGCAAAATGAATATGATGCACTGCAGGATGACGTCAAAACTGAGCCTAATGAATACACAGAAGTCAGTGCAATGCAAGGTGCAGCCGGAAAAGAGCCAAATGAATATGATGCACTGCAGGATGATGTTAAAACTGAGCCAAATGACTGTACAATACAATCTGTGGTTAATGAAAACACAGGACTCGGCTCAAGACAAAACGTTGTACAAATGGAAGGAATTGAAGACTTACTTGAGAACAGATCTAAAACGATGGACATTCCTGGTAACGTATATGATAATATTATTTTAATGACTATTTCAATTTTAATAAATGTAGGTATTAAATAATTTCTTTTTTCATTCTCTAGATTACAGAGTTAAGCCAATATATAAAAAATTTGGAATATCTGACTCGTCAAGCCATGGGAACTTTGTTTGTGATTATTGCTCCAAAACGTATGCAAAAAAATGTGGCATTGCTCGCCATATACGAAGCCACATAAACGTCTTAAGAAAGCAAAACCAGCAATATGTTTGTTTAAAAAAAACCACACACAAACGTAAGTTAAAAAAAACTTTCATTCACGAATCAGACAGGAAGTTCAGTTGTGAAGTGTGTCAAAAAAAATTCCGTTCCAAATCACTTTTGGCAGATCACTTTGCGAAACATTCAGAAAAAAATAAGCATCCAAAAATATTTCTTGGCAACCATAACGGTCAATTAAAAGACAATATTGCTGCAAAATGTAATGTCAAAAAACACAAATGTGAAATATGCCATAAAAGCTTTAAACAATTGCTTGGTCTGGTGTTGCACGGAGCAGTCCACTCCGATGAAAGAAAATTCGCTTGTGAACATTGTGATAAAAAATACAAGCGGTTATCTCATTTAATATTACACAAACTGGTTCACTCCGGAGAAAGACGATTCACATGTGATGTATGCTCCAGGAGTTTCGCTGAAAAGGGATCTTTAAAACGCCATATTATAATTCACTCAGTTACTAATTCTTGTAAATTATGTAGAAAAAGTTTTGTGGACGCAAGGGAACTAAAAATGCATTCAGATATTCACACGAAAAAGCATTCAGATACTGGTACGAAAAAGGATTCAGATACTGGTACGAAAAAGGATTCAGATACTGGTACGAAAAAGGATTCAGGTACTGGTTTATAAAAAAACCAGCGCCCGCCACTTTTGTGGACTCAAGCTAATTTTTTTGGTAAGCGTGAAAGGTACGGTTCGCAAATTGATGTTGCTATTCTTTTAAGACAACAATTTTTTAAACTGATCTAACATGTATTTTTAATCGCCCTAATTGACTTTTAAGTTAGTAAGAGCTGTTAATAAAGTAGTCAGAGCAGTTGATTTCTAAAAGCATAGCATTCATGCATGCATGTGTTTAGAAAATGAAATATCTAAAGTTGAGTGTTAAATTCATGTTAATGTAGGCAAAGTTAGGGTTTGTTGTAGCATTCATTTTAACATTTTCTGGTGGATATTCTCTACTCTATACTCTTGCTGAGTTTTGTATTTTTGCTCTATTCCATTTTTGAACAGGTTGACACTTGATGACTATATCGTTTGACAGTATCCCACTTCTGAACTACTCTGTTAGTAAGGAAGTGTTTGTGGGGATTTTTGTGTGATGGAGTTGTCTTCAACTTGAAGTGGTGTCCTCTCAAACAGGCATTGCCATTACATACGAACATCTTATGTTTTTTATGTATGATGTGTTTGTACTTTTCAGAGACCATGGCGGCTAAAAATTATAGAAGTATCAGGGACCGGATACAGTTTGAGGATTACTGGTTTGATGACACAGTACTGTCTGACAAAATTGAGCCAAATGAAGACACAGAAGCATTAGAAGGTTTAGTCCGAACAGTGAAAAATGAATACAGTGAAATGCAGGTTGTTGTCAAAACTGAGCGAAATGATAACATAGAAGTCACTGCAATGCAAGGTGCAGCCGTAGAAGAGCAAAATGAATATGATGCACTGCAGGATGACGTCAAAACTGAGCCTAATGAATACACAGAAGTCAGTGCAATGCAAGGTGCAGCCGGAAAAGAGCCAAATGAATATGATGCACTGCAGGATGATGTTAAAACTGAGCCAAATGACTGTACAATACAATCTGTGGTTAATGAAAACACAGGACTCGGCTCAAGACAAAACGTTGTACAAATGGAAGGAATTGAAGACTTACTTGAGAACAGATCTAAAACGATGGACATTCCTGGTAACGTATATGATAATATTATTTTAATGACTATTTCAATTTTAATAAATGTAGGTATTAAATAATTTCTTTTTTCATTCTCTAGATTACAGAGTTAAGCCAATATATAAAAAATTTGGAATATCTGACTCGTCAAGCCATGGGAACTTTGTTTGTGATTATTGCTCCAAAACGTATGCAAAAAAATGTGGCATTGCTCGCCATATACGAAGCCACATAAACGTCTTAAGAAAGCAAAACCAGCAATATGTTTGTTTAAAAAAAACCACACACAAACGTAAGTTAAAAAAAACTTTCATTCACGAATCAGACAGGAAGTTCAGTTGTGAAGTGTGTCAAAAAAAATTCCGTTCCAAATCACTTTTGGCAGATCACTTTGCGAAACATTCAGAAAAAAATAAGCATCCAAAAATATTTCTTGGCAACCATAACGGTCAATTAAAAGACAATATTGCTGCAAAATGTAATGTCAAAAAACACAAATGTGAAATATGCCATAAAAGCTTTAAACAATTGCTTGGTCTGGTGTTGCACGGAGCAGTCCACTCCGATGAAAGAAAATTCGCTTGTGAACATTGTGATAAAAAATACAAGCGGTTATCTCATTTAATATTACACAAACTGGTTCACTCCGGAGAAAGACGATTCACATGTGATGTATGCTCCAGGAGTTTCGCTGAAAAGGGATCTTTAAAACGCCATATTATAATTCACTCAGTTACTAATTCTTGTAAATTATGTAGAAAAAGTTTTGTGGACGCAAGGGAACTAAAAATGCATTCAGATATTCACACGAAAAAGCATTCAGATACTGGTACGAAAAAGGATTCAGATACTGGTACGAAAAAGGATTCAGATACTGGTACGAAAAAGGATTCAGATACTGGTACGAAAAAGGATTCAGATACTGGTACGAAAAAGGTTTCAGATACTGGTACGAAAAAGCATTCAGATACTAGTATGAAAAAGCATTCAGATATTTATACGAAGCCGGTATCTTGTGAAATATGTTGGAAAAGTTTCTTGGATACGAGGAGATTAAGTAACCATTTGCTCATACACAGGGAGAAGAAGTTAACTTGTGAAGTATGTCATAAAAAGTTCCATTATAAGCGTGAACTGGAGGCTCACTTTTCACTTCACACCAATGAAAAACAATTTGTTTGTGAAAAGTGTGATAAACGTTATACCCGGCCATACACTCTTAAAAGACATGTGTTAATACGTCATGGCAAAGAGAATATGATAAAACAAAAGGTCAAACGGAAATGAAATCGGACATCAAGAACAACAGTGGAGTAGAGTATTACAGCTAAATTATGTAAGTTGTGTGTGGGTAGGAGCAGATTCAGCGTGTGCTGGCAGGGGTGAGCTGCACAGCGTTGATTTACAATCTGCTCCCGGTGTGTGAAAAAATAAATATGTGTTGAAAATATATTTGTAAATACACATATTTTTTTTATTTATTTATTAATATTCAGACAGCCATGGTCCATTTTTGTTAGTAATATCCTATTATCTATGTTAGTACTTATATTCTACTACAGATTTCGTTATCGTAATAAGGTGCCACATCAGTGGGCAATCGAATTTTCCAGCAATCACCCTCAGAACGCTGTTAGTGCTTCCTCTAACTCTACGTAGCAGCGACGCTGCTTTCCTTCTTAGGATAGCGCTAAAACCATCTGGTCGCCACTCGAGAACCTTTACTTCCTCAGTTACCCGTGCTTCGAGCGATTCGTTCTGCCCAGTCAATACAGCTGACTTATTGAGCTATAGCTTTTTTTTTCGAGGGGGAAATCTAAAGATACCCGACTCTTTAGGAGAGAAGCCGGGGTATGTGAAAGCCTCCTCGGTGGTCATCCTCCGCGCAAGTCGAAGAGTCCTGGGATCTAGGAACATATCAGAGCTCCTCTAGCGCTTCGCACTCAGACCTCCCCTCGACCAGTGAGCCATGAAGTCTCCGCAGCTTCGCGCTGCAGCGGGACGGGAACACGCCGTACTACCACTGCCTTCTAGCGAAAACCGTGACCGTTGAATAGTAATAAGTGCCGTCCCCGTCTAATGGAGAGCAGCATACATTTAATTTAGTCTTTAGATTTTATTGCCATGCTAGCTCAGTCGTGTAGAGCGTCAGTCCTTGAACAATCGAGGTCTGGGTTCGATCCTGGCTCGTGCCAATGAGTTACAATTTGTTATTTGAAATTTATGTACCGATGATAAAAATCATTACGATTGGATTTTCGATGAAGGAAAACATCGTGAGGAAACCTGCACACTGCTGAGAAGAAATTCAAAGGTGTGTGTGAAGTCTACCAATGCGCACTGGTCCCGCGTGGTGTACTATGTCCCATGCACTCTCTGTAGGAGAGTAGGACTGAGACCTGCAGTGGGGACGGTTGTTGATGATGATGTGTTACTGGATTACTTTGGGATATTCGGAGATAGAAACTGGGATTTTTGATGATAGATAAAAAAAATTGCACTAAGAAAATTAAAGTCTGTAAAAATTTGTTGAATCTTTATTAACCCAGTGGCTTCACAAATATACATACCTATATATAATAACTACAAAACTTCACAAAAACATCGTATAAAAGCAGTTTTATAATTTTCTTTCAGTCTTGTCTCCTGAAAGACCTGAAAAGAATGTTCAGTTTTTAGAGTTCCGCAGAAGAGAAAAGAAGACTTAATTCTGTTTGTCCTTCGACCATTACAGCTTCACCTGAACGATTTCTGTAAGAAATTTACCTACAGCAGTCCTGAGTCAACCCTTGACCTCAATCTCACCTGATGGTAAGTGACGATGAGGTCGACGAGGTTACGCGTTGTTCTAGAAGGTGCCTATTTGCTCTTCGTTTGAAGATTCCCAAGTTGTAGTTTTCGGGGAACACGGAAACCGGTAGTGCATTCCATATGTTTGCTGTACGCACGATAAATGTGGAAGCGAAACGCTTGGTGCGAGCTGTAGGAATATCTACAGTGTACGGGTGAAGGTCTGCCGTTCTTCTGTTTGACCGGTACTTGAACGGCGAAGGCGGAATCAACAAAAATGTAGGTAACGAAGCACTTGTAAGCATGGTTTCTGTGAATTATATTCTAAATAATGTCTGACTCACTTTTTCAGTTCATGGGGGTTCTCATACTTCACGCGGAGTCTTCAGAGAGAATACTCGAGGTGACGCTGTCACTGCGGAAGTAAATAACTTGTGATTTTGTAGTTCACATACAAGGATCTAAGATAGTATTAGGTATTAGTAAGCACTACATGGCAAGTTAAAGAAATGCTGGCAAAAATATACCTTTCCTCCTCTATGGCAGCACGATTTCGGTGTGGTAACGAGTGCTTGCTCTTCAGTTTCTTGGTCTGAAACAAGAGGAAAGTAGATAGATATGGGGAGTGTATGGATTTGAAATAAAGTTTAAAATTAGATGACAAGTTTAAACACAATCTTCTCGCAAAGCCGAGCGCGCGCTCTGTGGCAATATAGTGTCACTATACGAAAAGGTACACTATCAAAAGAGCTGTCGCATGTCAGCGCACGGCGTGTGTTTCAGGTGATGTTTTAGAGTGATGTGTAATGGCATGATGTAATATTACGCGGAACGAAATGTAATGGCATATCACATTAATTTAAGAAGCACTGCAAAGAGTATGTAATATACGTATACTACGTAATAAGAGACGGGACTCCATACAGCGAAAATAAACCTACCGAATCTCAAACGGGGCAAAATCAACATCCATTCTCTACCATAAATAATGTAGGGACAGTGGCGCCAACAATGCGCTAGTAGCGCCTTCGAGGCTTTGCCATGTTTCATACAATTTGTCGTGAAGTAATTTGGAACTAAGTTGCGTCAGACTGAAGCACTGTTTTTCGGCATGTCTAGTATCAGCTGACAAAGAGATGTGACAGTCTTACCCCGGGAGGATGGTAGGTGACTTGCTTGCCCTCGTCCACTAGGTCATCGCCCAACTCCAGCGTTGAATTTGACGCTTCATTCCTGGGCAACAAAACATTAGTTAAAAACCGACAGCAACGATACTCCTTTTCAACCGTGTTCAAAAAATGAGGTTCTTAATATCGCGATAACTCCGCCAATTATGAACCGATTTTGATGATTCTTTTTTTGTTTGGAAGAGCTTACTTCAGAGGTGATCCCATATAAATTTGATTGAAATGTATTCAGCACTTTTTGAGAAAATCAACAAAAACCACATATGAACCCAGATAATTCTACCTCTAAGTGTGAACATTTTACCGGATGAACGCTGTAGACTTTTAGGGCAATTGAAGACGGTCTCTTTTGAACGCATTAATTTACATACAATTTCGCAGTAGATTAAAAAATATACTCGTAATGGAACCATATGAAAAAATAAATAGTCCAGTCAAAGATTTTTCGGTACGATTAATACTTCATTTGACGTCAATATCCGTGGCATACGCTAAAAAGAGCATATGTTAGGTTATCTTTCCCACTGTGAGTAATATTTTATCATAAGGCACATAATTTATTGGAATTGACTGTGGAACTCTATCCCTGAACCCATCAGACGAGCCCCTTCCTTACAATTATTCAAAACTAGCATAGAAACGTATTTCCTTGAACAGATTATTCCTTAGCAGCCTTTTCTTCTTTCCTTCCTGATCTCCTCTGATTTCCTTTTCTTCCTGATCTACTATATTTTGTATATTGTTTATCCATTATATGTATGTATCATATATTTGTTTATTTATGTAGCACCACTTACCCCTTTTTATTTATATGATTCTTCTGCCCCAAGGTTATCTGGAAGAGATCGCTCTTAGCGATAAGGCCGCCTTCATTGTACCTTTTATGTTACTTTCTGTTCTGTTTTGTATGTGTGTGTCTGTATCTTACAGCATCTTGTGTGATGCGCTTAAAATGCTTATTAAAAACATAATTTACCATGTGATGTGTTTAAATTGGCTCGTGTCTGACTGACCCTGAAACAAAGTTATTACGCAACGTTAGTATTCGTCTGAGCGTTAGACTCGCACACGCACAGGCCCCGGGTTCGATTCCCAGTGGTACCTATCGATGCTCGGTTTAGTTGGTGATAATACCATGTTACCTAAGTCTGCCGACAAACAGCAGTGTTCATAGCACTGATGTGTTCCGGTGTGAGTAGCATAGCCTTTGCCTCTTTAGGTTGAGGGTTCTGGGTGCGCACATCGTCACTCAGCATCAGGTGAGATGAAGGCCAAGTGCAAAGTGGCCAAGGGCCACGGAGGCGGTTAAAGTGCAAGTCCATTATTGACGTCCACGTATTGTGGCATGATTCTACGTATGATATTGTGGTAGGTTTTCTAGATTTAAGTCAAACCGATGCAAAATTAAACTTTAAAAAATCTTACCATTTGTGGTTGCGCCAGTGAAGATTTCTTGTCTAACGGCTTCTCGGGTGGACCTTTCAGATATTCTGAGGAGTACCATTATCACACAGGTAGTAATTATATTTTATACATTACATTACATAGATAGTAATATTATTACATAGTTACTAAGATAATTGGCTATTTGACAGAAAAATTCTCTCATTCTATAGTCCTCTCATAGATAGATTTTTTTTTCGAGACGCCTAATACCTTTTTTATCACAACCCGCCGAAAAGTGATTCTAGTCACGCGGTGATAAAACGCTCCATTGAAATTGGATGAGTTTTGTGACGTCAGATTACTATATTGGAGCGTTAAATGTATGAAGCTTGTTGGATATTTTGAGTTATCCCGTAAAATAATGTTTTTATGCATTGCATGCAATGAAAAAAATAAATCAAATAAGCATTTTACTATCGAGCAACTAATATAGTTTTTGTAATTTTTGAGTCTTTTAATTATTATTAAATCAAAATAAATATTTAATATTATGAAGTATTATTAAATAAATATTTAATATTGGGGGGCTTTCTTTGAATTTTTATATAATATTATTCAATCCCAAACTAATTAGATGTCAAGTAACCATTTACAAAGGTAATAACATTATTACAAAGGTAATAACGTTATTACACAGATAATAACATTACAATAGTAATAAGATTATTACACAGATAATAACATTATTACATACAGTGTCGGAATTCCCCCTAGGCCTACAAGGCCTCGGTCTAGGGGTCTAGCCAGCTCTGTGACTTCAGTCACAACGGCAGGATCTGCCCATAAGCTTAAAAGCCTGTCTTATGAAACATTTTTTGGTAAGTCAAGAAAATATTCAAAGCCTTGAAACTATACATATAACTCGTTCGAGCTATTTAAAAGACTACCCAACTTGTCTACCAAGCTAAAATCTTGTCTATCAACTTGAGATACACAAACGTCAAGTGCCTAGGGGCCATGTCCTTCTAAGTCCGGGCCTGATTACATTAGAATAGAATAGAAAAAAAGATTTATTTTAAAATTAAAAATTTTGGTTGAACCCAAATGCCTAAAACTAATACACACTCTAATAATACAGAACAACTTAAAATTTTAAACAAAATTTATACATTAGTAAAATTGTGAAGTTTTTGAAGCTTTCTTATAGACGGTACTTTATTATTTCAATGTCATCGGAACTACGTAGTATCAAGTACCTTAGTAATACGCGTCAAGCCAAATCGGCGGACTAGCAATCCGAAGGTCCCGGGTTCAATTCTCAGTGGTACCTATCGGTACTCGGTGTGGTTGGTGGTAAGGCATTTTCTACTTATTACTGTATTTATTACTGAACAAAATAAGTTAATAGTTGCGCTACCCTTTAACCAGTTAGCGTTGAGTTCGGGCTCCCCTTTCGATATCCTGTAAACAACATAATCAGATGAGATGGAAGCGAAGTGCAGGGACGGATAGAAAATACATTTCTTCAACATATAAAAATACATATCTTAGTTATCTAATGGTATATCATAAGTTATATGAATGGACCACTCAGCATAAGTTGCGGTGATACCACAGCGTTGATTTTCAGCTGATGTTGCAATGATTATATTGGTACACTCGAGTACATAAATATGTATCCACTTTTGAACAATGTCACATTCACCCTTGCTTAGTTCTATACAGTGTTTTGAAGGAAATGTCAGTTAAATGTGATTGTGACATGGTTCAAACGTGGTTACATATTTTTGTACTCGAGTGTACCTATATACAAGACTATGGACATTGAAATAAACTTAAATCAAGAAGTGTACAACCCACTAAATAACACTGGGTAAATCAAGGAAAATAGAAATTAACTCTTACCATGTTACCTAAATAGCTGATAGTTTTTGGGATATTTTACCATGACGTGAGAAGATAAAAGTGCAAATCCATTAAACATTTTCTTAAAGAACGACACCTTTTCTCACCTGTAGAGGCTGGTGGTGGATATTAGGACCATCAGGGAGCCAACCGTGGTCAGCACCGTCAGGAGAGCCGTGCGTAACATTTGCGGGACCCTGGTGCCTAGCAGCAGTAGGTAGCTCACACTGCGGGGGAGCTCCTTGATACCCTGTCCAGTACAACAATCATGAGGGGACACTGGTGCCAAGCAGCAGTAGGTAGCTCACACTGCGGGGGAGCTCCTTGATACCCTGTCCAGTACAACAATCATGAGGGGACACTGGTGCCAAGCAGCAGTAGGTAGCTCACACTGCGGGGGAGCTCCTTGATACCCTGTCCAGTACAACAATCATGAGGGGACACTGGTGCCAAGCAGCAGTAGGTAGCTCACACTGCGGGGGAGCTCCTTGATACCCTGTCCAGTACAACAATCATGAGGGGACACTGGTGCCAACCAGCAGCAGGTAGCTTACACTGCTCGGGAACGCCTTGATACCCTGTTCAATACAAGAATCATGAATTGGTATCAATGTTGAAGTGGTACTGACCTTCTCGAACCATGTGATGGGGAACACGATGTCCGCTATACTGGACACCTGACGGATCTGTGCGTGCTGGACCGCTAGGTTCATCTGGATGCGCGCGCGCACGCTCAGCGATATGCCCATGTCCTGAATTGATTTGAATAAAAATGTGCCGTCAATGACACTCCTCATATTTAAAGAGGTCACGATAATTATACCAAAAATGATATTTCAATCTTTAATTGATTTTTTGGGGTCGCATCTTCAATATCGGGAAGTTAAGGCATATCTCGACTAAAATACCTCGGCGTTAAAGACAAAAGTATTTAATCAGTGCGTGTTGCCAGTGATGACATATACAGTTACACAACCAAAACGTGGTCATTTACTGTTGGCCGAATAAACAAACTCATGGTTACTAAGACTTAGACGAACTAAGGTAACTGACATAGCTCGACGAGCCAGTGAGCTGAAATGGCAATGGACAGACCACATCGCTCGAAGAACAGAGATATGCGATGGGGAGTAAAAGATATGCAGTGGAAGACGTAGAAACTAATCTGTCACATCATGGCAGTCCCAAAAAGTCTCGCTAAAAATTTTGACGGATTTACACTGCAGTTATTTTTTTTTGTGTATGCAAGAAGGCTTTAATGTTTTTGCATCAAGGAATTTAGTATATAAACTCCTTGCTGTGAATCCGTACGAAAAAATATAAATTTGACAGTACAATTTTGCTAAGACGTTTTATCCATCAATCTTGTGCCACAACTCGCAAATGAAGCTCTGTAAGCTGCTATGAGGCTCCATTCTGCATCAAGTAACCAAAGTTTGGCTAGAAAATCTAGAAATGTGCTTACGTTGCCGCCGCATGCCGTCTTCCCCCACTCTTATTCAACTTTTTCCTAATAGTGGTAACATTGCGAGTTCAAAAAAGCAATTTCCCGCTCTACCTATGTACGAAGAACTATTTTGCAGTGTTTCTCTCACCGGCTGTACGTCTAGGTAGAAGCGGTCGTTCTCCGGCACGGGCTCGGAGATACCGACGAACCTGCTGCGGAGGCTGCTGTCCGCCAGGTAGAAGTGAGGGAATGACAGCATCACCGGGGCATCTGACGGTCAGATGATGGTCGTATATATTGGAACGAAGTTCCTTATCGCGCGTTGTGAAAGGGGGCTAGACGGAAAAAATTCTTACGAAAAGTTGTCACCGACACTTTTTGCTATAGTAAGTTAGCGTCATCTGTTAGTACGACGTACGTAGTAGTAAGACGATACCAACAGTACAGCTATGTGACGACAGATGGCTCTGATTAGTTGCCGCTATTCAATGACAGATGTCGCTAAAAACAAAACGTATCACGTACATAAAAAATCTAATGAAAAAACCTACAAAACCATATTTAAAATATAATGTTAAAAATCTGTTCAAACCTTATTGAAAATTTGTAAAATTTTATTACAATTCCTTCACTAATTAATCGAATGGAACTTCGTTCCATCCGGGTGTCCCTTGACACCTCTCAAGTTTTTAAAAAAATATTTATTTTCTTGTATATGATTACCTTAACAATACAGTTTTTGGGACACTCCTTTTAAGTTTAAAAAACTTGTATTAGGAGGCCCCGCTCTTCCGCTAGTTATTTAAGACAAATACTATTTTATTTATTTATTTCATAGGTGCTACTTACAATTAACGTGTGTGTGTGTGTGTGTGTGTGTGTGTGAGTGTGTAATAACTATGATACTACCTCTAAAAGAGCTTTGGTTTGTTGGTATGTTTTTGCTTTAATCCATTTCGTTAATGTTTTCTTAAATTCATAATTAGGTTTATTGTGTAAATTAAGGTGTAAAATATACGTTTTATGATCCTTTAAAGATCACTTATGGTCCACTGAGTGGTCTGTCTGTCAAGACCCTTTTTCTCAGTTACTCGTGAAGGTATAAACACTCAAGTATGCAAATCTGTGAAAACACAAAAAAATGGCTGTTTGTGGCGAACTAAATACTAGGCTTTAAGAGGGTATGCTGTTGTCAAAGCGCCCATACAGACGTAGTCCAGTCATATTTTGAGTATTAAGCTATGAAAATCTATGAAATTTTCAAGACACAATCTAGAAACAAATATCTGTGTCGGTGGTGAGTCAGATTTTCGTTTAAATATATACTTCCAGAGTTACAGGTCGTCAAAGTATTGTATTTTTCGGTAATAATAATAATAATAAAATGGTTACATAATATACTGTATCCTTCAAATGATCCCTGGACTACGAAACATCCAAATAACGGGTGGATAACTTCGCGTAGTGTATGCTGTCTCACCGTACGCGCTCGGGTAGGATAGGGCTCGGAGAGGGACAGCTACAAAACAATGCAACCTTCAACGCGGCCACGTGCTCTAAACAGACAATCGTCTTAATGCGTTCAAAAAGATCTACAAACCGACTTCAACTGCCCTTAAAATCTACAGCATTCATCCCTTAAAATGTTCAAGAGGTAGAATTATCGTATTTGGTTTTTGTTGATTTTCTCAAACAGCGCTGAATCAATTTCGATACAATGTACATGGGACCATCTCTGAAGTATGCTCTACCAAACAAAATAATTATCAAAATCGATTCATAATAGACGGAGTAATCGCGTAACATACATACAAAAGAAACATACAGTCAAATTGAGAATCTCCGCCTTTTTTGAAGTCGGTTGACAGAGTGCAATAAATATATATCGATTTCACGTGAGTGTTAGCCGTTTTAACCCTCGATGCAAAACGAGGGGTGTTATAAGTTTGACGCCAATGTCTGTGTGTCTGTCTGTGGCATCGTAGCCCTCGAACGGATGAACCGATTCTGATGCGGTTTTTAAATGTGAAAGCAAGTTTCCTTGTGGTGGTACTTAGCTATATTTGGTAAAAAATGATTCAGCAGTTTGTTGAAGAGTATCAGCTGATGTTGGGCATTTTCGGCAAAAAATATAATTTTTATTATTATTGGCGTGATAACGTCGTACAAATCGATTAACTTGGCTGCACGCACGAAAAAGTGTCACGTTCCGCCTGAGCCGAGCGTGCAAGCGAGAGCGCGGAACAAGCGATAGAGAGGCAGATAGGTGTTCGTTCTTGTGACACATCTTTTCTTATGACGTTATCACTTAAAATTATCCTCCGTAAACCGATTTCACAGACAACCAATTTTTTTCGTATGACTAATGCGTAGGCTTTTTAAATTTGTTGTTAATTTAATTTACTTGTTTGATGTTTTACGAAAGTTACAATAATTTCAATAGGTACCCACTAAACTGATTGAGGGATACATTGAAGAGCCCCTCGGGGGAGCACGGGTACCCGCCGGGGCAGTAGCAGCGATTCTTCCCGATGTATCCGAACACGTCGCTGGGCGGAGAGAAGCGGTACCCTCCAACCCCGGTAGATGTCACCAACTCCTCCAAGTACCTGACATATCGCAGAAGGAATAGAATTCAGCTGTGTTAATCACATGTTCATAACACCGTCTGAGGGTAGACTGGAGAAATGGGCTGTTTGGAAGAGCTTTTTTATTTATTTAGAGACATGCAAGTTACATTCCAAATGCATACAAAGTACAGACATACATAACTAATTACTAAAAATGTTAACTTAATTATAGGTATCCACAGCTTACACAAAAATTCACGTTAAAAAGAATGACAGTCAAAAATAGAAGTATAGCATTTAAATTGTAATTTTGAATCTTTTTCTTACACCGGCTGCTAAAAGCAAACCTTAAAGCTTTAAACCGGTTTAGAGTGGGAGTCGGGCGAACGAAAGCCAATTATATTGAGAAATTGGGATATCTGCCTCTGGGAACTAGCGCAGTGTCTGCCGTCAGAGGCACAACCTCACATCTCTTGCCGTGCTCGCTGTGTCCAGCCCCATTGCAGCCAAGAAGACCTGTCACTGGCTTCTACCTGAGCTATATAGGTCGCAAAGTAATATATAGGTAAAAAGAAATGTTTCAAATTCGGCCTGCACTTGTACACTATTTAAAAAATCACGTAATAATCTAAATATCTATAGAAACATACTAGAATTACATTTTTGCATTTATTTTAATTGTACAAAACCATTCTTTTTGTACTATATGACAGCGTCAAATGTCATTTTATTGACGCCATCTTTGTTTTCAACGTCAAGTCTTACCTGTTTCGTGCGTTTTATATGTTTTTGTACAAATAAACTAAACCAAAATATACAAAATTGGTAACTGAATCACTTTTATTTGATAATGTCTTTTTAAAATTATAAATGTACAAGACCAGGCATTGGCGTCATACATTCGCGGGACGTTGCATTTGATAAGATCATTTGGGTTGCTGATCATCTTCACACGAAAGAAGAAGACTATTAAAAACCAGTCAAGTGTTACGGATCGTGAGATATAGCCCGCTGATGGACGGACATTGTAGGCTTAGTAATATCAGTATTAATATCTCAACTATGGTAATAGATTCCCTTGAGTAATCCTTTGGGTGCGAAGCTTTGTTTTTCTAGAGTGAACTGGAACCCCGAGTGCCACCAAACTTTTTCGCCTCGCGACAGACAAGAAAAAGTACAGCGAGTTGACAGCCAACCTTATCTAGTTAGTTGGTCTAGCCACTTACTCTAGGTCAAGCAGCCGTCCCAGATCCTTGTCGAACAAGTTGAGGGTGTCCCCCCGGGAAATGTGCGGGGGGAACACGGAGCCGTCGGACCCCCCGTAGCTGTTACACTCATCCGTCAACCATATGTTCTGCTTCTCGTGACCGTTGTAGCGATGCATGACACCCGTCTTGGTGATGTCCGTCGAGCCAGTGTAAACGGTTATCCGGTCAGGTATAGTACCGTTTTTCTGCAACAACGTATGTGTTAAAACATTCGCCATTTTGCAGTTTTTAGTTGCTGGTCGGATGGCTTTAAAATACATATTAGTGATAAGTGTGTAGGCTACTGATATAGCTCAAGAAGTCATGAGGTAAGCGGCAATGGGTAGGCTACATCTCAGTTCTCCAGTGGCTACTTCGTGCCGGGAAACGTGGCCCAGGCGATCCCCCTACTAGATGGATCGACGACTTGGTAAAGGTTGTCGCTGTATGCAAGTGGATCGGGACCGGTCAATGTGGCATGCCTATGTCCAGCAGTGGATGTTTCCTGGCTGATGTTGATGACATATTTGTAGGCTTATGGGTCCGACGGGGCTTCCAATGCGAATATAATATCATAATGGAAAAAGTAGCCATTGTTCTGACATTTTTAGGGTTCAGTAGTCAAACAACCCTTATAGTTTCGCTCTGTCCGTCTGACTGTCCGCGGCTTAGCTCAGGAACCCTAGATACTAGAAAGCTGTTATTTGGTACAGGTATACTAATCACGTCAACTAAGTGGTAAAGTAAAATTTTGTAACTTAAATATTTTTTAAGAGTAGCTACCAGTGGCGAAGGGTCCATACAAGCCGATTCCCACCGGCTTACCTTTCAAAAATCCTTTCCACATATCATTAATGTAATGTACTATTAACTTTTATACGCTCAAAACATTACTACAAGAAACGCCTGTGCGCAATTAAAAAGCAATACAAAAAACGCCTGCGCACAATTAAAAAGCAATATCTATCAGTGGCGAAGGGTCCATACAAGCCGATTCCCACCGGGTTACAGATATTATCTATAAATTGTCAAAGCCCGCCAAAACTATACCACAGTTCCCGTGTCAACTAATGCTCTGTCTCTTACGCTCTCGTAGTAAACGTCGCTTTTTATTTCACGAAATAAACCGGCGAATTTCGGGTTACTCGATTTCTTCTCTTTCGAACGCCTTATGCGGAGCGAGATAGAGAGTTATAATGCTAGTAATTTCAAAACTATAATTTTAAGGAGAAAATACATCGCCAATGAGACATTTTTTCTAGCAAGTTAATAGTGTTATAACAATGCAAAATTTAGAAAGTAGTATTTTGATAGTATGTTTCATCGCGAGTCACATTGTTTTATTTAGGCGTATTTGCGTGTGATTTGTTCCGTTTGGAATAAACAACTTTAGTACGCGTGAATGCTTGTTAGTACTATCGATGTTTTTTATGTGACGGATTAGAAAGTATTTCACTTAGTTCGAAGTTCATGTGCTGTTTTTTGTGTTTATAAGGTGATTTACTTGCATATTTCGTTCAATACGGTGAGTTTTGTGTGCCATTATGGCTTTAATTCGTATGGAATGCTGCCTAACTGACTACTTGCTCATCATCTTCCCATTTGAAGAAATACTGAGAACTTCTGAAGCCGAATTTGAATCACGCGGTAAGCATTTTTTTTGGATCGGCTTCCCTTCGCCAAAATTCCACCCTTCGCCACTGGTAGCTACCATACCAACTTGAGGATGAAATATTTTTTCGCGTCTTCCCCATTATGACTTTCCCAAAAATTGAGGGTCCAGGAACACTGGTTTTCGATTCAGAGATCTGTTTGCGAAATATTAAGCTATAAAGTTCACGCACCCCATAAAACAATCCGAACTTGTCGTAGGGTACTTTAGGAGCGAACGGGACATAGCTGGCTAGATCCAGTAGGGGCTCGTTGTACCCCCACACTAGCTCATCCACGGTGACAGTCACGAACGGCTTGGACCCCAGGACCTCGAAGGTGGAAGCCAAGGTGAATCGCGAGACCATGTCAGCGTTACGGAACTGGCTCGTCGCAGTCTGTAGAGAAGTTAAACAAGCCATGGTAGCTCATTCATAGATCTTCAGTCCTTGAACAATCGAGGTCTGCGTTCGATCCTGGCTCGTACCAATGAGTTACAATTTGTTATTTATGTACGAATGATAAAAATAATTACCATGGTTTCTCGGTGAAGGGAAACATCGTGAGGAAACCTGCACACTCCTGAGAAGAAATTCAAAGGTGTGTGTGAAGTCTACCAATGCGCACTGGTCCCGCGTGGTGCACTATGTCCCATACACTCTCTGTAGGAGAGTAGGGCTGAGCTGCAGTGGGGACATATATAGGGTGTTGATGATGAATGAATACACAGACACTTGTGTCTGTGTGTCTATTGTATACATTAGGACGTGGACATGGCGTGGATTGTCCTTGATGCTTTTTCCACTGGGTTTAGCATTTCTGCGTAGCGTACGCTGCGACTCTGACCATCACTCCGCCGGTTGTATCTGCCAAGGTTCTCCTTGACGTATACATCCACCTGGAAAATGATCAGACTTGGAAGCGTCATTATTTTGTGCGCTTTAAAAAGCGGCTTCGCCGCGTCGTTTGCTGCCGCCCGTGCAATCACGCAAACGGCTCGTTTCTGTAGTCTGGAAACGCGCTCCCATTCGGCACCGCGTCCCCAGAACTCGGTCCCGCGAGACGACCTAAGGCCAAACAAGCACTACGCACTACCAACCCGCGTTTGTGATAGTTACCAGCAGGGGTATGTTGATAACGACCAGTCGGTCGGAGTTAGGTCCGTAGCTCTGTGCTCTGTCGTAGGTGTACGTCCTCCTGTTCAGGAACGATATCGTTCCATTCTTGTGATCCACGAAGTTCACTTTGGTCCACGTCTCTCTGTCAAAAACAAACGAGTTAGTTTGAGGAGTTTCCATACCCAAAGGGTAAAAACGGGACCCTATTACTGAGACCCCACTGTCCGTCTGTCACCAGGCTGTATCTCATGAACCGTGATAGTTAGACAGTTGACATTTTCACAGATGATGTATTTCTGTTGACGCTATAACAACAAATAATAAAAACCAAAACAAAATAAATATTTAAGGAGGCTCAACAAACAACAAACGTAATTTTTTTGGAGAGCTATTGGCGAGAATTAGTTTTGCTACTCGGCACTAGATGGCGTTACTAAAACGTCGAAATCGAAAATTTTATTTAGGCGCATTCGTTAGAGGATTGTTCGGTGCATGTCATTTATGATTTTCCGTATGGAACCCTCGTTGCGCGAGTTTGACTGGCACTTGGCAATTTTTTTCTATTACTTTCCACACCTTTCTGATAAGTAGACAACTCTATGCATTTTTGATCCTAAGCCAGGAATTTGTTCCTCGAAAGTATGCGTTATTAATACACCACAGGTATAATAAAACAAAATGACCTTTATTTCTGAGACATGCGCGTCGATGTCTTCCATTTTGTCGTCGCAGCTTACCTCGGCTTCCATCGTAAATCGGTGATTCATGCTCTCTGCACCCATACTCCTTCATCATCAGCCTATACATGTCCCCGTCTACAGAGAGTGTATGGGACATAGTACACCACGCGGGACCAGTGCGCATTGGTAGACTTCACACACACCTTTGAATATCTTCTCAGGAGTATAATGGTTTCCTCACGACTTTTTCCTTTCCAACGAAAAGCCAATGGTAATGATTTTTATCATTCATACATAAATTCCTGTACGTGATAAGGTCCGGAATGAGGTAATCCGTAGACGAACGAAAGTCACCGACATAGCTCGACGAGTCAGTGAGCTGAAGTAGCAATAGGCAGGCCACATCGCTCGAAGAACCGATAACCGGTGGGGAGTAAAGGTTCTCGAGTGGCGACCACGTACCAGGGAGTCCCCCTACTAGATGGACTGACGACCTGGTTAGAGTCGCTGGATGCAGATGGCTCGGGACCGGTCGATGTGTCGTACCATGAGGGAGGCCTATGCCAAGCAGTGGACGTTTACCGGCTGATGATGACATAAATTCCAAATAACAAATTGCAACTCATTGGTACGAGCCAGGATTGAACCCAGACTTCGATTGTTCAAGGACTGACGCTCTACCTGGCTCCATTGTTCCAGTGCTCCTTAGTTCCATGCAACAATTTCCTGGTCCCTGAATTAGAGCATAATCATCACTCACAAGTATACATAGGGTCCAACTTCGTCAAGCACGGGCTTGGAGCCCTTACTCAGGAACTCTGCGGAGTTGGTGACGTTGAAGAAGTGGAACTTCATCTCAGGCTTGACCGGCGGCCGGGCCCACAGCTCGAACGTGTAGGTGCCGGGGCGAAGCACGAGCAGCTGAAGGGGTGAGTCTACGCTCAGAAGCTATTCTATTTTAAAAGTACGGCAAAAGTTTACCTTTTTTGTCAGAATCTAGCGCTTTGGTACAAAAAATATCTATGTTAAAATAGTAATTTAAATAAGGATTCTTGGCGCAAACTTTGAAAATGGCGGTCATTGCAATTTTAGTAATTCATTAATAATACTGTTATGTGTGTGTTTTGTGTTATAATGGTGTGATATAGTGCAAAAGTGTCACGGACGGTGTTATAGCATCAATTACGCAAAATTGCGAGGGTTTCGACGCGATCGAAAGAGTTTACCATGTCGAGTACATTCGGCATATGGATTCTTTCGAATTATGTTGAAACCAAGGCTGACCTTTGAAGTTCTCGTCAAGAATCGTAAAAATTTACACATTATATATTTTATTGAGAAAACTGAAGTCTGTTTGTTTTGTAAAATATTTAAGCTGACGGTAACTTTGCCAATGCTTCGAATAATAGTAAAAATGTTTTATAATCACATTTTTAAATTACTTACAAGTATAAAGCCGGACGAATCCAAATATTCGGGAAACGCCTCTTTTTGACCCTCGACGCAAAAGTAAGGATGTTATAAGTTTGACGCATGTGTCTGTGGCATCGTAGCTCTCGAACGGATGGACCGATTTTGATGCAATTTTTTTACGTGAAAGCTAGTTTACTTGCGGTGATTCTTAGCTATATTTGGTAACAATCGATTCAGCAGTTCGGCATGAAATGTATTTTTATGTTTTCGTACGATTATTCCGTAGTAGACTTTTTAATTTTGAATTTAATTTACTTGTGTTTTGATTAGAAATCAGGTTATTGTTATACATACGCTGTCAACGATACTGTTAACCACGCGGTGGAAGATGATGCTGATCAACAGGCTGATCAGTAGCAGAGTGCCTCCAGTGCCGAGCATGATGTCTGAAAACACATCGCAATGAGAGACTTAAAAAAAGAAAATAGGTTTTTTATGGCACTGGAAACGAGATGCTAGGAGGTAAGATAAAAGAAAATAGTTCTTAATTCATGGATATATGGCACTGTCGTAGCACAATTTATCTGTCAATATATTTTTTCGTATGAATTGAAAGTACGGAGATTATATACAAAATTCCTTCCAACTGTCGTACACCGACCAAAGAGAATGTAACAGCTGTGTAAATACATCTGTCAAAGTTGTTAACAAGACTTTTTGTGAGTGTGTGGACTGACATGATGATTTATGACAGATGAATTTCGAGCTCTTCCACGCCATCTATCTAGTCCTTAAAGTACTTCTGACTGACTTCTCTGATAATCTCTCATACACCAGCTGCACAGATAATGGCAGGCAAAGTAATTTCGTCGCGATTTTAAAACTATGTATTTCATTGGAGCTTTACACAAAGGGTATTTGGGTTGACTGGCAACACCGCACCGTCTTATTAGATTGAAAGGGGGCGTTGTACGGCCTTAGGCACACGCCGGACACTGGGAACAAACGTCGTGATATCGTCACACAAGGAACGGATGACTTTTGTTTACACGCGCATGTGTAAATAGCATGCGTCATACGGTTATTTTCTGCGTCAGTCTCTTGCGGAGGGGTGAGATATAGGAGATCGGTGGGGGGCAGTGAACGTCCTTTCTGTACTTTGTACTATATTAATTCTGTGCTTTACGTCAAACCCCGGTTACGTCGTAGATGTCCGAAAGAAACAAATGGCTTGATAGAAATTAAAAGTGAGATCGAAAAATGATCGAAAGTAAAAGCGACACGTGAAAGGTCCCGGGTTCTATTCCCGGTGGGTTATATTGTCAAACCAAAGTGATATTATCGGACATCACAATTTTAAACGAAATTAATAAAAAGACATTTCAATTGTTTTTCTTTGGTTTCTGTACGTTTGTAGGCAGGTCCCGCATATTAGTGTTAATATCTGTTTTCCCACATCACATCACCACCAGCCTATATATGTCCCCACTGCAGGTCTCAGTCCTACTCTCCTACAGAGAGTGTATGGGACATAGTGCACCACGAGGGCCCAATGCAGGTTGACGGACATCACACACACCTTTGAATTTCTTCTCAGGAGTGTGCAGGTTTCCTCACGATGTTTTCCTTCACCGAAAAGCCAATGGCATTTGACATTCGTACATACATTGCAAGTAACAAATAGGAACTCAAGAAGCCGTGGTAGATCAGTTGCCTAGAGCGTCAGTCCTTGAACAATCGAGGTTTGGGTTCGATCCTGGTTCGTACCCATACCAATGAGTTTCTTACATATTCATGAATAAATAATACGTTGACAAGCCTCTCCGCACAAATTTCTTGATCTGTGTGGACTACAGATGTCTCCCACAGGAGCTAGCTAGGTACTTTTTTCATATTATACTAGTCATATTAGGATGGTTGCTACAAAACGCAATGGTTTCCAGTATTTAGATTTGGGACGCTTAACAGAGTCTCGGTGTAGCGGGCGCAAAGAGAGTCTCGGTGTAGCGGGCGCAGAGGACTATCAAAATAATCAGACGGAGGTGAGACGGAGAGCAAGCCCGTGCCGTGGTAGGCGTGTACCGAGAAACTGTCTCTCGTTTTGTCAGTAATTAGCCCACGAGGAGTAGGAATATTTAATAATGTGGTGAATATGTCGGAACATGAACATTCTCGGCCTCCTGTCCCGACATCAGAAGTATATTTACTTACGCCATTTGTGCGGCAAAAGTTTTTCGTACGTGGGTTTCGCCTTGTACAATAGTTTCTCTCCCAATGATACTTTATCTTCCACGATTTCAAGCATATTATTACTCGTACCTACTTTATACACCCACTCTAGTTTATGAATTGATACTAAACGCACAGACTAAATGTGGACTAAATTCAACAAAAATACAATCAAATTAATATAAGTAATATAATATTTATATCCTCCAAATATTATATTTGAATCTTTGCAAATAAAAGAGAATATAACCTGTGTCAAAAAAAAGTCAAAACTCACTGTCGCATAATTCGAATTATGTTGAAGCCAAGGCTGACCTTTGAAATTCTCGTCAAGAATCGTCAAAACAAGCGATAGAATGTACACATTATACATTTTATTGAGAAAACGGAAGAAATGATATATTCAGAGTAGGCTGTATGGCTTTTTTCCATTGCCTTCCCATTCGAGAAAATTAAACTATTACTCAGTACTCATTTTCTGTCGCATAAACCTGCGTCTGTAACTCTATCCCACACACGTAATCCGCCGAATGAAAGAACAAGACAGCAATATTTGTCGATTTCTACCTTGTTACTGAACAATGTGTCAAATGTACACTGTCACGTCGGTAGTTTTTTTTTAAGTTATATATTTATGCCTGGACTGGAAGAGATCGCTCTTAGCGATAAGGCCGCCTTCATTGTACCTTTTATGTTCTGTTTTGTGTGTGTGTGTGTGTGCAATAAAGTTTATTTGAATTTATTTATAATCTGAAACAGTAAAACAAAACACAATGTCCTTAAAAAAGATGCTATCTAATTAAGCTGGCTAATAATAAATAACTTATCAGAGATAGAATACATTCTCCAGATCAACTCCTCGGGGAACGGTGCCCAGAACGCTGGCTGCGGTTTTATTGTATTGTATGAAAGGTAGCGCTCGATGTGGCTCGAAAGCAGAGAGATTTAAATATAGTAATAGGTTATAGAGCGGTCATTGGGAAACGTTTCATATAAACATTTTGATCTCAAGTCAACGGTATGTCAAATGTCTTGTACGGCCGCGTGACGTGATGTGACACTAGCTAGATTGAGTAACTTATTACCAATTGGTAATAAGTTTAGGATCAAAATGTTAGTTTGCTTTGTCCGGTCTATTAATATTAAATGTCTTTGCTCGAAAGCCAATGCCTCATCGTTGTGAGATTTGTGAGATTTTTAGTGAGAACGCTTTCCAAACAACGATCCGAGTCTCAAATAACATTAGGCGAGAAGAAGGCTAGGTGGAAATCTATTATGTATTATAAAATAGGGATATTTGAGGGGCTTGAGAAGGACAAAAGCTACTTTTTACACCGATAGAGCAAGTTATAGAGAGATACATATTTCAAATTCGGCCTGCACTTGTATTTACAAAAAACAGTAATAATCTAATTATATGTATAGAAATACATATTTATAAAATCTAGAATCACATTTTTGCAAAATCGTTCCTTTTTGGACTAAGTGACAGCGTCAAATGTCATTTTATTGACGCCATCTTTGTTTTCAACGTTAACTCATAGCTGTGTCGTGCGTTTTATATGTTTTTGTACAAATAAACTAAACCGAAATAAACAAAAACGGTAGCTAAATAACTTTTGTTTGAGAGTGGCCTTTTAAAATTATAAGTGTACAAGACTAGGCCTTTGCTCCTTACATACGAAGAACGTGTAGATGAAGTCGCTGCAAAATACTAGCTATAAAATTAAACGCTTTGAATACAGTGTGATATTTTGAAATCGTGATCAAGTTTATTTATAAAGAAATATGTTATAGATTAATCATAAAATAATTAAAACCCGTCTGCTACAACTACAGTATCTGATATATTGCATTCATGACGTCATCAGCCAGTGACATGACGAGACAAATCTAATGACAACTCATTTGATAAAACCCAGTCGTAATACTTTCATTTTCTTATAAATGCCATGATTGATCTATTTTGTTCTATTTGCCTAAAGTTGAAGCCAGAATTTCACAGACTGGTTTGACATAAGTGCGTGTATTTTAAATAGCACCCATGTATAGACATGACAATATTCCATTGATTGTATGCTTAGTAAATAAAATTGTGTTTATAAGAACCACACTGGGGGAACTGTGGCTGCATTCGTGTCAGATGTACTGTCAAATTAGTCTGCGAAATTATGGCGCCGACTTTAGTTCGGATTATGCATTACATTCTATTTGCCCTGTTTCGTCTCTTCTGTTTGAGTTCCAACATCAGGTGCTTTCTTTACAGTAGCTTGGATTGTTTCTGTCAGCTTGTTGGTGCCTGATTTCTTTGCAACTGTATCATTGGCTAGGGGTCCAGTGTGGTCGACAGACAGGGAGCGATGGGCCCCAGGGCAGGCATCTACGATAACATCGCACCTTGCTTCCATGTTTTCCAGAGTTTGGGAATTATTGGGGAATAATGTAGGCGAGTTGGGACCGTTGTTAATCTCGGAGAAATATGGTGGGTCTCTGAAAGGAAACCAACGTTATTTTTCCGGGGAATTTCAACTAGACGCCACTAGTTTTTAGCCCTCGACGCAAAAAGAGGCCTGTTATAAGTTTGACGTCTGTCTGTGGCATCGTAGCTCGCGAACGGATGAACCTATACCTGTCCCCACTGCAGGGGCTCAAGCGTACTCTCCTACAGAGAGTGTATGGGACATAGTACACCACGCGGGACCAGTGCGCATTGGTAGACTTCACACACACCTTTGAATTTCTTCTCAGGAGTGTGCAGGTTTCCTCACGATGTTTTCTTGCACCAAAAAGCCAATGGTAATGATTGTTATCATTCGTACATAAATAACAAATTGTAACTCATTGTTACGAGCCAGGATCGAACCCAGACCTCGATTGTTCTAGGACTGACGCTCTACCCAATATATAAGTACGTATCAGCCAACCTGATGTCAGAATGACTGGTCACTTTATTCTTATAATACATTCGATAGACAAAGGTTTACTACCTTTTTTATCAAAGTAAATAGATTGTAGATAATTTTCCGATCTTCCACCGGTCCGAGAATTAAAAAAGGTGTGCCTTAAATAATTATATAGCAAATATAACTTTTCAGTTTTATTTTCGTTGCTCACATTATTCTGGCAGGCGTTACCTACTTCAGTATTTCTAGCTTATTCTATAGTTACATTAATGGATGATTTCATTTTCAACCGACTTCAATAAAGGAGTTAAACTGTTCTCAATTCAACTGTAGGTTTTTAAATGTATGTTACGCGATAACTCCGCCAATAGTGAACCGATTTTGATAATTCTTTTTTTGTTTGGTAGAACATACTTCAGAGGTGGCCCCGTATAATTTTTATCGAAATTGATTCAGCGCTTTTTGAGAAAATCAACAAAAATCAAATACGTACCCAGATAATTCTACCTCTGTGTGAACATTTTAGAGGATGAATGCTTTAGACTTTTAGGGCAGTTGAAGACGGTTTCTAGTTTTTTTTGAACATGTCGTTAAAATTCTAGTTATCAAATAGTTCATTCGTTCAAAAAGTTACGAGCTAGTTCTCAAGTTATACGATACAGTCTTCTTTGACGTCGACTATTTGTTGGCTAAAATCAAAGATAATGATATTTACGACTGAAATTATATAAAATACTTGCCAGTTGCCCCTACATCGCGCGGGCGTCGTGTAAGACGACTAAGGTAAAACTATTAAGTAGAAATTCAGCACAGCAGTATCTACCTAATAACAACATCTTACTGCGATCACCAATCCACCTGACAAGCGTAATTATTATGACAAATCGACTCTATGAGGAAGGCTATAAGCCCAACAGTGGTGTCAGGCACCCGATTATGCCTGTAAGGAATGAAAAGAAATGAAATTCTCACCTTTTTATGAACATGGTGGATGAAACGAGAAATTGGTAGAAACGAAAAGATTTTAAGTTATGTACATTCCGGATGTCGGTGGGATCGTGATTTAAGTAATGGCTCTATTTCTGAAATGCATTCTTCTAAGAAACATGTTACTTTAATTTCTAATTCAATTCAATTTGTTCCAGATTGTCTCCATTTGGTCTCCATCACGTCTCCATTGTTCAGCATTTGACGGGGTTTTTTGACGTTTCTTGTTTTATTACTGTTTCTCTATGATATGACGCAAAGAGGATAGACAGATATATACAGTGGCTGTAGGCCTCCTTCCTTACACGAATAAGTTTATTCTGTGCTTTGTATAGATAATAATTTAAAAATACCAAAAAATTTAAAAAAATACAAAAAGCCCTTAGTTATTCACGTATTACTTGTAGAAAACTATAAAATAGACCACAAGGACCATTAAAAATAAACTCAGGAGTCGGACTGACTGTGGGCTAAAAACAGAATTAGCTGTATGACTATTTTATCATGCCTCTGTGATTAAAAGTAAAAGAATAACTGTCAAAGGTTTCATACGTCATCCTGATTATTATTTTTCCAAGATTTTCTGCTTAAATTTCGATAGTTTTCACTGAGAAATGTAGTGAAAATGACTGAAACGTACAACATTACCGGCTTATGCCGGTGCTGTCACTCTGAAGGCAGTTTCAGGAGTCTAGGCGCGACATATTCATACCAAGGAAAAGACGAAATTTACACAGTGTTTTTAAGAGAAACATTTGATATTATTGTGAGTTTTTGTATTAATTCTTGCATACGGATATTTCACGCCCCCTTTTGTTCACCTCAAGCCTAGATTTTATCGAGATCGAACAAGTAATTCTCGATAATTTCTGAACTCCGCGCAGACGTAAGTCGTGGGCAAACTGCAGTTTCAAACAAATATAACTCGTTGAAACTAGTCAGAACCAATCCAATAAGATTCTATGCCTGTTGGTATACAATCTCTTCATTCGTTTTCAGCATCTTTTAATGTGTAAAGATAGTTGGTACAAAGAATAATCCTCGACTTAGATTTGTATGACAGTAGTTATTAAGTGGAATAAACTATCAAACGAAGTACAGTACTCGCACACTATGTTTGTCCCTCTAAAGTTATCCACAAAAGACCGTGAAGTATCAATTATTAACGTATAAATGTGAGGCAAGGCAACTTAGCGGGTGGAAAGAAATGTCCTAGTGTTTTATATCACCTAGCTAGAGATAGTTATTATCGAAAATAATACACACACATTCCGTCTGTACATGTTTCAAATTGCGGAGAGCTAACTTCAGAGGGGCAAACTTGGTGTGTGAAATGTAGTCGCCAAGCTAAATATCAACACATTTGAAAATAGACTGGAAGGAAAAACAGAGTGATTGAAGTGGAAAATGGCTCAATACAGGCAATGTCTGCATGCCTTATTAACTAATAATAATACATTTATCTTTCAGATATCACCGACGAGCAGAGCAAACAGTGTTGCAACGTATACAATATGCATGACGTGTGTGGAGCGGCTGAGGGATGCCGCACACTTCAAGAGACAGGTGCTGGATTGTGAACAGAGGTTCAGAGGAACACTGCAAGGTGAGCAGAAATATTTAATTACAGTATTTGAGACACTTGCGAGTGATCAGCGAGAGTAATATGTATGTCATATTTTGTCAGTACAATTTTATATAAATAATAAACAAATAAAAATAGTTTATTAACACTGTTTAATTAGATTAAATGTCACTAATTATATTTTTGTTATTTTTATGATTGTTGAGGATCTCTGATTACTGCAGTAGGTAAAACATGTGTCGCAATAACCAGTGATTCCACCGAGACTTTATACAAACAAAAATTAACATTTTATACATATCTATGTGCTAAAATTATATGTTACTATGATTCGTATGGTGGAAGGGTGAGGTGTTGGTTGGTGTATGGTGTAAGAGTGTTGGTGTGTGTGTGTGTGAGAGTGAAGAGAGAGTAAGTATGGTGTGTGTTTGGGAGGAGGTTTTATATAGTTTTTGTTATATATATAATTATTATATATTATACATAAATTCAAACTTCCCAATTGACATTATGTATCGAAATTTCAAAGTCCGTTAAGGATTCTTTTTTGCATACTTTTGACTCATCATTATAAGTTTCTATCCCTGAAGTTTCCAAAGAGAAAAAGTAGAAAACATCATGAGATTTCATTTGACATTTGTTAATTTACTTTTCAGGTATACATTTTGACAGCTCAGTTAAAATTGAAGATGGAATTTTGGATGGTAAGTTTGCAAATGTTTTTATGATATTATTATGATACACAAAAACCTTGCCAGACATATTATTTAAATGATTAATGTGAACAACTATGAAGTTGTAAATTTATAAAATTCATATTCGGATGGTGTGTTGGTATTGAGAGGGAGGATGCGTGCGTCTGCCAGCTCAATATGTTCAACAAAGATTCCGTGTTATCGTAGGTTAACGTTTTAAACCACTTTGTTAATGATTCTTTACACTCGTATGACTTTAAGGTTGTAATTTTGCGATTAATTGTGTATTGGAGAAACATCACAAGAAATTCATCCAAATGCAATTTTTCAAGTCTAAAAAATTTCACAAAACATAGTTCCTGGTATAGTAAAATGCTTATTAGATTTAGTTTTTTTATTGCATCTTGAATGTTTTTTATAGGGGTATATAAACTTTATTTTACGAGGTAACTCTAAATAGCAAAAACAAGCTACATACATTTAATGCTCCAATACTAGCAGGTGACGTCAAAAAACCGACTGACTTATATGGAGCTTTTCAGCATAGCAAGTCCACTCGCAGGACCAGTGCGCATTGGTAGACTTCACACACACCAGAATTTCTTCTCAGGAGTGTGCAGGTTTCCTCACGATGTTTTCCTTCACCGAAAAGCCAATGGTAATTATTTGTATCATTCGTACATAAATAACAAATTATAACTCATTGGCACGAGCCAGGATCGAACGCAGACCTCGATTGTTCAAGGACTGACGCTCCACACAACTGAGCTACTGTGGCTACTTACATAATATTACAAACCATTAATCTATGACATTTCAAATAATTTCAGAAGTTAAAGAAGAAAACGTTCAGGATGATGTCTCAGGTATGTTGTATGATGGGTTTGCACTTGGCCTTCATCTCACCTGATAGTAAGTGATGATAAGGCCGTTGGATAGTAAGCGTGCACACACAGAAGCCTCGAGCTATTGAGGCGCTGGTGCTACCTTTCATACCGGAACACAACAGTGCTATTAACACGGATGTTTAGCGGCAGACTTAGGTAACATGGTGGTAGCTAGCTAACGGACATATAAAATGCCCTACCACCAACCAAATCTATTACCGATACCACTGGAATCGAAGCTCGGGATTGTGTAATGTTCAGTTAAAAATCTTGGTCCATCTTTTATTTCTGACTGCAGTGAAGCTACTGTTTTAACAACCTCTGTATGGATATGTTCATCATCATCATCAGCCTATACATGTCCCCACTGCTGGTCTCAGTCCTACTCTCCTACAGAGAGTGTACGGGACATAGTACACCACGCGGGACCAGTGCGCATTGGTAGACTTCACACACACCTGTGAATCTCTTCTCAGGAGTGTGCAGGTTTCCTCACGATGTTTTCCTTCACCGAAAAGCCATTGGTAATGATTTTTATCATTCGTACATTGATTCCAATCAACAAATAACTCACTGGTGCGAGCCAGGATCGAACACAGACCTCGATTGTTCAAGGACTGACGATCTACACAACTGAGCTATCATGGCTGCTATGCTGCTGCTTTCCTTCAATTTCCTTCCTTATATATTTCCGGATTTTGTCACATAGAGAAATTTTGAACATAGTTATTATTCGCTTTTTCTTACCATGCATGAATATCTTTTTTCTATATAGTTTCGGAAGAGAAAGTATCTCCGGTGGACATATTCTTTCAACCGATTCTGGATGTGGACGATCAACCCTTATCGAGTCTGGCGCGCTCTCAGCGCTCCAACGTGGGGGACTCTGATCATGGGCAAGATGTACACGACCAAGATTGGATGCTTAGTGATGGTTAGTTTTCTATCAAGTCTTTTTGTTTATTGCACATAATAATAATTACAAAGTCAATTATAACTAAAATTGTACAATTAGAGTTGCCTATCCCTAACGAGAGATTTCTCCCGGCACTCACACTGGAGCTTTCAAAAAATAAATATACAAGTAGACCTACATACATGTACATAAACAAAACAAAAAGTATATATTAGATAATATAATGTAGAAATTAGTCTTTTATACTGCTTATTGCAAAAAAAAAGCATAACAATAAATAAAAACACGATTTACATAATATATATATTATAAATAAATACATACATATATAGTAGCCTATTATTTAAATGAGGGATAAATAGTGCTCCTTGAGTTGTTTTTAAATGTTGCGATAGTTCTACAGTCGCTTATGTCATTTGGAAGTGCATTCCAGAGTCTCACTGCATGAACATTGAAGGAGTCAGTCAGTCAGGAGTCTTTTTATGGATTTTCCAACGGTTTCTTTACTATGACTCCGTTGTCCATTCGTGGCTGTATATTTAGAACCATAACAGATCTACCTAAGTTAAATTTACATTAGAAAACATCTAGAGTTTATGTTTGTTTTGACTTAGAGCATTACTAACAGAAGTGAATTAAGTGCTCTGGTTTTTCGTTTCAGATGACACAAAGACGCTACAGAAAAAAATAAAAAAATTCTCCTGCCAAGTGTGTTCAAAGAAATTCACATACAACGGCTCTTTAGAAGTCCACATGAAAATACATAGCGGTGAGAAAACGTATGTTTGTATACTATGCAATACCAAATATAGCACCAACAAGGAATTAATAAAGCATATAGATGAGGAACATAGGGAAAATGATACGTTCCCTTGTAAAATATGTGGGAATTCATTCGAAGGTGCGAAGAACTTAAAAAAGCACTTCGGTGTACACTTACAAGAGTTCGAATGTAGCTATTGTAACAAGAAATTTCAACGCAAGAAAGGTTTGAAGGAACATCTGAAAACGCATACAGGTGAGAGGAAATATTTATGTAACATTTGTAATAAGGCTTTCGGACATAATCAAACACTAAAAAGCCATATTCTAACTCATACGGGTGAAAGACCGTATGTCTGTGATATATGTGGCAGAAGATTCCCCCAACGGACACATTTAAAAAGACATATATACATAATCCACACCGGAGTCAAACCGTACCGTTGTAACATATGCCAAAAACAGTTCTCCAGCAAAAGCTATTTGGCTATACATGAACGAACACATACAGGAGAGAAACCGTTCTCTTGTGAAGTATGCAAGAAGAATTTCACAGCGTACACCACTTTAAAAGTCCATATGAGAGTCCATACTGGATTCAAACCGTACTCTTGTACGTTCTGCAATCGAACCTTTGCTCAGATGGCAAGTTTCAAACTGCACGAACGGACACATACGGGTGAGAAACCATACTCATGTGAGGTTTGCAAGAAACCGTTCTCAGATAACGGTTACTTAAAAATCCATATGAGAGTGCATAGCGGTGAGAAACCTTTCAGCTGTGATATTTGCAAGCGTTCCTTCAGAGAGAACGGTCAGTTGAAACGACATTCAAGAGTTCACACCGGGGTGAAGCCGTACACTTGTAAAATATGTAATAAGCAGATTGGTAACTTATCAAAACATATGAAGGTGCATTCAGATAACCGTCCGTTCAATTGTAATGTTTGTAATAAGCAATTCACGGTGAGTGGCAATCTGAAACTACATATGAGGGTCCATACCGGTGAGAGACCGTTCTCTTGTGATGTCTGCAGTTCCCAGTTCACACAGAGCAGTGGCCTGAAGAGGCATCGGTGTACGCATGCTGACAAAGGTCACGAGTGAATTTCAAAAGTGAAAACTATACTTCATATTCGTTATCAGTTATTTTGTGTACGAGAAACAATACTCTTTAATAATACATATTACTAATTAATAATACATATTACGCAGGAATGATACAAAACAACAATACTCAGTTCTGAATTCAAATTTTGATAAATAATAAATCTGATTTTGATAAATAATACATGGGCATGTAAATAAGTATTTGGTTGTATTCGGAAATGCGATAATTGTCTATGTGCAATATTTACGGCGCCGTACTGTGCGGACGTGACGTAGTGTGACACTAGATCAAGTTTACAATCAAAATCAAGTGTGGTAATTATGGGAAATCCCCTCAGTATCTGTGGCTCATGTCCAACAGTGGACTTATGCAGACATGAATCTATAATATGCCACCAAACAATCCTGTTAATAGCACTGTTGTGTTCTATCTAGAAATACTGCACGTTTCTATCCAACGGCCTCATCGTCACGCCTCGGCGAGATGAAGGCCAAGTGCCAATCCATTGTGCATTAAAATGTATTTATTAAGGTTTTATATTAAATTAATTTATTTATACAATAAAACGATTTTTTATATAATTTATTGATAAAATTTATTGCTTAAAAATGAATGTTGCTTTATTTCATGCACCCAACACATATACATATGAGACGGATAATTTTTTAGGTTAGATTACCCGGGTTATATTATTAGGTGGTAGTGCATTTTATATGTCCGTTGTCTAGCTAGCTATTACCTAAGTCTGCTGCCAAACAGCAGTGTTAATAGCACTGTTGTGTTCCGGTATGAAAGGTAGCAGAGCCAGCGCCTCATTAGGTTGAGGCTTCTGTGCGGATACCATCCAACAGACTTATCATCACTTACCATCAGGTAAGATTAAGGCCAAGTGGAAACCCTTTATACCAAAAATCTTTTCAAAGGTATCGTGGAAAAATAATTACGATACTTTACTTTTATACAAATTTAATTTTCCGGAAGAAGTTGAGCGAAAGTACAGTCGAGGTAGAAAAGTGATCGTACACTGCGCGTCACGTGGTGTCAGTAGCGACAGACAGGCGTCAGTCAGTAGTGCCAAAGGACTCTGTACGTAAAATCCAGGGACGGACTCAGTGCAGAAGACTTGGACCGAGTGAGACAGGGATGCACTCTGTTGAGGAGGACCCGTGATTTTGACGATTGGTTTGTGGACCTGTGCTTCCAATAAACTCCGAAACTTTGGTCACGTGTTTTTCTTCAATCCCTCGAACGTGGAAGCTCGCAACAATATATTTTTTGCACAGTTTATATAATTATAATGTCAAATAAACGAACATTGAATGCAGTAAACTTTTAGCGCAGTTGAAGTCGGTTCCGTAGTTCTTTTTGAACGCGTTAATTTTCTCAGTTATCACACAGCCACATCCTGAAATCCTTTATGAGGTATAGCGTACACTTTCACTTCACTTTCAACAGAATCAGTTTCCTCTTTCAGAACCTTATGTGCTTTCAACTTGTGCAGCCTTAAGACATCCTGCCTCGTATACCTTTTGTCACAAACGTCACAACTGAAGTTCTTCACCAACAAATGTTTCAGTTTCATGTGACGGTTCAGTGCATTCATCATCGGATAAGTCTTCTCACACAGCGAACAACTGAACGGTCTCTTCGAATGTATCTTCAAATGCTTCTCCATATTGTATACGTTTTGTTTGCATATTGTACATTTATCTTTTTTGACTGGTTTACTCGGATCGTGGACGTTTCTAATATGTCTATACACTTGACCTTTTTGAGTGAACGCTTGCTGGCATATCTCACATTGGTACGGCTTCAAACCGCTGTGTATTTCTTCGTGTCGTCTCAACGAATACTTACAAGTGTATGCTTTCGAGCAATATTGGCAACGTAAAGGCTCATAGCCAACATGAGATTTGATGTGCTCGTAGTACGGTCCACGTTTTGTATAAATCTCTCTACACAACCTGCAACGGTATCTACGTTCCTTCTTCTCGACTGGGTGACCTTTATGCGAAGTCAACTGGTGACCTCTCAACTGATCGTTAGTGATGAACGACTTAGAACACCACTGACAGTTATAAGGTTTTTCCCCTGTATGTAACCTCGAATGCACCAACAGGTGTTTCTTCGCTGTGAAAGTTTTCGTGCACTGTTTACAGCTGAACGGTCTCAACTTCAAGTGTACCGTCTCGATATGTTTCCTTAGATTGGTGGTATCGTTGAACCTGTGTCCACATGTGTCACAAATACAATTCTTTTGTGTGCCTTCGTGCATTTTTAAATGGCGTCGGATACTAGCTTTGTATGGGAAACTTTTCATGCATAGGTCGCATGTGAACATTTTGCCTGTGTGCAGGTTTAAATGTTCAAGGAGTATGGTCTTAGAGGCGAAAGATTTCTTGCAGAAGGTGCAACTGTAAGGTTTTGGTGCTCCGTGGACTTGACCGTGCAATTCTAAAGAGCTCTTCGTTGAAAATTGCTTCTTGCAAACTTCGCAATGGAAATTGTTGTGTTTTCTAGATATATGGTTCTTCAAGTCTTTTATTTTGTCATAGCTGCCGCCGCATATGTCACACGAGTATAGTACGCCATTTTCCGTTTTAACGTGGACGATTAAATGGTTTTTGGATTGTCTTACTTGTGTAGGTTTTTCTGGAACAAAATATTATTATCGTTAAAATTACCATAGTCTCAGTCAGGCTAAAGTTAACATTTTTTAGGGTTCCGTAAAAAGAACCCTTAAAGGATTAATTCGTTGTCTGTCTGTGAAGACTTCTTTCTTCGAAGAGTTCTAGGTTATGTCGCATATTTCGACGATTTCCCTTGCGAGCTAGGAATCAAAACCTATAGGATACTTCCAGTTTATCTAGAATCCTAAAATTTGTCAAGACGCAAGGTCTTACAGCACAACTATAGGAATAAATCTGAAAACAATACTTTTGTCATTATATCACAGCAAAAATCACTTTTTAAAGGTTACAAACTTACAATTGCAGTTGAAAATTGAACTTTATATAGACGAATTTAAATTTTCGTTAAGAGCCTTGTTCAATGACCTTACCTTTTACCAATGATTTTGAGTATGTTTTTTTATTTATTATTTATTTATGCGTGCTACCTTTCATATTTTGCTGGCAGTTAGGTAGCTAGCCAGGCTGTCATGGATGCAGGCATCATCACCTGTGAAACGTCCACTGCTGGACATAGTCCTGCTCCATGATATGCCACATTGGCCCTACATTGACCAGTCCCAAAACACTTGCATCCGTTGCGTCCTGTTCACGTTTCCCGGTACATAATCGCATCTCGAGAATTCTAACAAACTTACTATTTCTTTTGATCGCACGCTTTGTTCTAATCTTTTTCGTTTCAGCTGGCGAATCTTCTGTTTTCTCAATTTTGATTTCTGAAAACACAACGATGAGTTTATTTCCATAGACATTTCAATTTCTTGCATTCCACCTGTAGAGGCATGCGAATATTTCAACATGGTTGCATCTATGTGAACATTTACAGAATTATGCATATTATAGTAGTTCTTGCTTGACTTGACCGGTTTTTTGAGTAGGTATCCCCCTTATACCCTTAGGGTTGAACGAAATTTAGCAACACTGAATCTCACTTTCCTATGTTTCTATCCTTTTCTGTCACTGAAAATCGTCATTTATTAGAGCGAGAAGTGCGTTTCGGTCTGGCAAGATGTAGTTCAACGGCTGAGGATTACAAATATCTTTATTAGATTCAAATTATTCGGTCATTTGCAATTGACCTAGAATTATCGCAATTTGCCTATTTCCCACCAATATTCTAAGATATATTATCTCACCTTCATATTTAATATCTGTTTCTATTTCAACTGAATTGAATTTTGTCTCAATGGGCATGAATCCGCTTTCTGAAAATTAAAAAACAAACAATGATCATTCGAAGAAATTACAAACTTCATAATCGATTACCATAAATTAGTAATTAGTATGTATAATAGTAGTAGTATATTAGATTAGTAGCTATAGATTATAATTAGTAGCTATAGATTATAATTAGTAGATATAGATTATAATTAGTAGATATAGATATGTTTCAATTATGACCATTTTTAAGTGAGATTATTGTCATGTGTATTTTTTACACATAAATAAACGAAAAGACAAAAGTACATATTGAATTACTCGCCTTCATGGTCTGAAGTATCAACTTCACATTTAATGCTTGTATTGTCATCTTGTGATTGCTCATCTGAAAAAAGTTAATAAATTACACAAGGCCACAATGGAAAGTATTAGGTCCTCCAAATCTAGACCTATCATACAGTTCAGGACTGAGACAGATTGGCCAGTGACAGGCAAGATGTATAGGCTGCGCCCTTCATGCTCAAATATAATTTTATTTATTGATTGATTAGTTATTCTTAAATCTTAAAATAATATTTGAAGGGTTATTACAAGCTAAAAAAGTCACAGTAAATTTTCCAAAATGGGAACATTCAAAAAAATAACCTTTCACCCATAATGACTACACCTTCTTTGTGGTAACTAGCTTGGTCGACATATCTAAATGTCCTTTGACCATCCAAACCAAGTACAGACAGGTAAGTACCCCAAAGTGAATTAAATTTAGGACCTCGGGATTGTATGTGGCCATTAAGACACGGAGGTGTTAAACCGGCAGTTTAAAATTACTCACTATCACAATACTCATGGAACTTTTGTTCACAGTTGAGCACCTGCCTCTTGAAGCTTGCAGCGTCTCTCACTCGAACAACACACTCATCACATATCTCATAGCTTGCATCCACCGACGGGGGCTTTATCTGAAAATTTAATAAACCCACATCATTAATTATGCATGTTAATTTACTCATACATTTCATACATACATACACTTATTAAATTTTAATATTATTAATCTATCTAATACCTTTAAACGAGCAATTCTTGATTACAAATTTACACAGATTATATACAAATGAGGTATTCACTAAAGTTAGTAAATAATTGATATTGACGGGACGAGGAACTTCTCGGGAAAGATTCTCGTAGAGCGGAACAGACAAATTAGGACAGTTCAAGGCGTTAAAACTGGCTGAGCTCATGAAGTAAAATCAATACATAAATCTCAACAAAATTGCTTACCTCAATGCCGAAGGTTTCGTACAGCATGACCGAATAGATTTCTATGTTTCCTTTGTATTTGTAAGGCGATTTTAGGCTCTTGTGATCTCCGTCTGCGTGGCAGCAACGACATAGTGCTGATAAATTCCATATTTCCGACATTATTGCCGTAAATTAAGGGATAAATACGAAAAAATCGGCTCATCAGTTCTGTTACGCGTGAGAATTATTTTGACAGCTGTCAGTTGACATATGTTATTTTTTTAATCAATTCGTTTAGTCCTATTTGGTCTTAAGTCAAATCACACGCAGAAATATCTGCTACCCGTAAAACGGAGGTACACTTTTTTGGTCTGAAGATAAACCATCCATTAGGTCCAATGAATTTAAAAATTCTTTGTTATTTCGATTGCTTTGGACCGTAGCTACTATTACAAAAGATATATAATAAATGCGTACATATATTATGAAAAGGTTAATAAAAGACGATATATGTCTTTATACATTTTTATTTTATTTTTTAACTTAAGCTTGTATTGGTGTACAATAAAGTAATAAGTCTTTGGCCTTGTGCAAATTGGACATCGAACTCGGCCAAGTGTATGTCGGGCCACGCATAGTGTAGGGTCCTTTAGTTGCCCGTCACAATTGATGGTCGACAATTATTATTGTCGACGTAGCTGTTCCTGTACCTAGTAACCGTGAATATTTGTACATAAACAACCAAAAACATACAAAAACAACGGGCCACCTTTACCTATTAGAGTTTTGGCACTTATATTTGACCAATTTAAAGCTCACTATCGCAAATAGATTTGCCTCAACGATAGGGCTTCGATTGGATGCATATAATTTGGAGCGCCTAAAAATAAGAATCTCGGAATAAGAGTGTCGTAAAAAGTAAACAAGGGAAACCCCCAGGAGACGAGCAGAATCTATTTCAACCACATCTTACTGCGATTAACCAATCCGATAGCCGGTTCGATTTCTATTGTCAAATATCACATTGTGAGACATTGCTGCAGTAATGCTGCACCAAACGTGTTTGGTTAGATTAGGTTAGCCGAAGTCGTAGTTTGCCGAAAAAACATGTTTCTTTCATGGGGACTGAAGAATATCTGAAGGATATCTGGACACAGGAACTAGGGAATTACACGGAAACAAAAGGCGCGCGTCCATTCCACACGATCGTATATTTGAGATAAAAATACTACCTACATAAAACTAATAATTACTGTTACACTTAAGAATACCTACATTACACCTCCACACATAATCACAAACTACTACTATAAACTTAACACGACTTAAACAGCTAACACTAAGTAAGAAAACATGACCACGCTCTAAACTATAATATAACCTAAAATTAACATACAACTAAAAACGTTCCTCAAAACCATATCTGAATGGTGGTCTACGGTTGCGTGTTGCCCGTGTCACCGGCGACGGCCGTGGTGGTGGTGACGGAAGGGACCCGCGCCCCGGGGACTGGCCCGACGAGCCTGACGACGATGCACTAGTGTCATGCTCTACTACTCCTTCCCCTCCCGAATCATTCGATACGTCTACTTCCGGCACCACCTCCGGCTGCTGCACCACGACCTACCTCCTCGCACCCGTCTCTGCGCTCCTCTCCAAACGTACTTGGGTAAGTGAGAGTCGATCTGCGTCTGATTTGATCTATGTGCCTAGTGACCTGTCGACCGTCGTCCCGTTCCAGAACATATTGCCGCGAACCGTCCGCGCTGACGACCGTCCCTTTCGCCCACCGCTCGCGTCCCCCGTACTCTCGCTCCCACACCGCGTCCCCGGGCCGCAGGGCGCGCGCCGCGGCACCGCCCGCGCTCCCCGCCTGCCGCTGCTGGGCGCTGCGCACGCGGTGTTCCAGCGCTCCGTCGCTGCGCAGCAAGTCTAGCCGCGACCGTAACGACCGACGTTGCAGCAACATAGCCGGACATTCGCCGGTGGTGGCGTGAATAGTATTTCTATATGCCAGTAAAAACGACTGTAATGCCGTTTCTATGTCGACCGAGTCTCGTGAAGCCTTCTTAATGGCCCGCTTACATAATTGTCACCTAATATGACGATTTTATCATCACTGCAGGCGTTAACGATATCAAATAGCTTGTCACTGAAGTTTTTTAATTGGGTGGAAAAAGTGTTGCCATTATTTTCTTTGCAGAGATAAATAGTGCAAATATGTATGTTACAGCTTTTTAATTTGTTACGGTTATTAATTTTAATTGTGACCCATATATCCTCAGCGGAGGAGCGCCACTCGGGCCTCTCAACGGACGCGAGCTCGCGACGCACCGCCAACAATACTCCTCCACCATAAGCTTGTTGCGTTGATTCATAGTTCCTGTCACGTCGCCATACAACGTACCTATCGTCTAATAATTCCTGATCGTTTATTCCCTCTATCAACCTGTGTGGGTCGTCAGCTTCCTCATAGAGCTATGAGAATTCTACGCATGCCAAATTTTAAGGCAATTTAGGAGCAATCAAACTTTAGCATTCATAATTTAGCAGCAACCATGACTCAGTTACAGCGAGTTGTTTTTAGTGTGTCTCCAGCTGACACATGCCAGGAAGGCAAACCAGTGAGGTTAGGGCTTTTGACTATAGTCAGGCATTTAAAACACAATTAAAGCAATGAGAGCCAAAAAAATTAACGATCACATTGATAAACTGTTGGATCTACGAACGAAATACCGTGTGTAAGCTGGCGACCCGTGTCACCAGCTTACACATCTGTATCTTCGTAATTATTCAAGTTACGATTATGTATTGTACCTCATATTTTAGAGCAAAATAGCAGCGCCAGGCTTCAAAATTTTCGAATCTCTAGTGCTAAAACTGTTTGAGCTAGGAGCCGATATGTGTGTGTAAGCTGGTGACATGGGTCGCCAGCTGACACATGTTGTATCTCTGAAACTACATAAGTGAGAACTTCGTTTTAAAGATCAGATGAGACCATACAATAGCAGCGTTCACGAGTCAAAATTTCAAATCTCCTGGCTGTCTAGATTCAAAGTTATAAGCAAAAAACTATTTTCCCGCCAAAAAATTCAAAATAATCGCACGGACGCCGCTGAGCGGGCCGTTGCCGTTCCGTGCACTACGCTATTACAATAGAGTTTCAACTTAGCCGTCATTGTTTTAAAATTCATTTTAACCTGCACTTTCGTATCGATTCAATTGGTATATTGAGCGTGTTAGACCAGGAGCCGACAGAAATAAGCAATGGTATACTACCGATTAACTTCATAGAGAGACTACGAACGACCTTCACCAAATTTGAGGTCAAGTGAGAACCCTTCATCGCAAATCTACTAATTTGACTAATACGGAACCAAGATTTAGTTTAGTAATGAATCAACATATAAGAAATAACAATTTACGGTGTGATATAACATAGTATAAGAGGTTTTGTTCAACATATACAGTTTACATCACTATGATCAATAATTGTTGAGCTCGGTATTTAGTATATTTTCAGTAGCAATTATTGAATAAAACATGATATAGATTTCACAAACATTTAATTTTCATTTAAATTCCATACTAAGCTATGTCTCGTTTATTTCTTTATAGTATCCAACCTGTGATAATGGAACGCTAGTTTTTAGAAAAATAATTAATCTTAATGATGTTAACTAATATACACACACTTTAGAAGGCAGGTATTCTGAATTCTACTGGTTATTATACAGGGTGGTCCAAAATGTGACGTCCAAAAATTTTTTTTAGATTCCTTACACCTGGGTGTATCCGAAAATACCCCATGTATGTTCCGCGATTTTTTGTAGTTTAGAAGTTATGATTTTTTAAATGTATATTTCGAATTTTCTGCCGGAGCGACTTAAAATAATCGTAACTTGTTTAATAGTAAGGTTTTTTTATTTATTTTTTCTCGAAAGTGATCGTCTTGAATCACCCTTTCTACTTTATTATCAACTACACAACGTTATTCATTACAAGTTACCGAAAAAAGGTACGAAAGTAAAAATTTTAGGTTTGAGTTGAACGGAGCCAAATTTTCAAAAATTTCTTAATAATACAAAATTAATGTTTCATTGGTTCAAACTAATTTTAAAAACTCCAGCAGTTTGTCAGCTTACCAAATAATAATAAAAAAGTTGTTCTTAATAGGCGATTTTACGACGAAATTGGCTTCAGAACTTAGTTAGGTGAGAATTCATAAAGAAAAAATTTTGTCAAAAAAAAATATTAAGCTTATTTTGTTTTCATTTTTATGGCCTACATTAGCAAGGCATCATCAAAAGCATTCAAATAATTTCAAATTGAACGATCAGTGACACATTAGAAAACATTTTATTTTAAAAAAGCTTAGTTTAGTTTTTATTAATACGGTTATTTTGGTTTATTTTTAGCATCAATAAAAGAAAACACAAATTAAGTTCAACTACTTTATTAAAGAAGATTTTCAAAATGACGCCCTTCAACTTCGATACACAATCGGCAACGTCTTAAAAAGTTATCTTTTAGTCTGCGGAAAGCGCTTGAATTTTGTCTGACTTTCGTCGCTGCTTCTCTCAATTTTCGTCTCAGTTCTTCTTCGGAGTTAGTTTGCTGAGCATAGACAACTTCTTTGTAGTAACCCCAAATAAAAAAATCTATTGGGTTCAAGTCCGGTGAACGTGCAGGCCATTCGATTGGGCCGCCACGCCCAATCCATCTGCCCGGGTATGTTTCATTAAGGTGCCCCCTCACTTGGCGTGCGTAATGGCAAGGAGCACCATCATTTTGGAATATCATGTGCCTTCTTGTTTCCAAGTTTACATCTTCCAGCAATTCAAAAAGGTTGTTCTGCAAAAAGTTTAGATATGTGTCTCCATCCAACCTAGACGGCAGCTCGAAAGGCCCAATCAGTTCTCCATTTACAATTCCCGACCACATGTTTACGCTGTATCGATGTTGAAAATTTGATGCTCTTGCAAGGTGTGGGTTTTCAATTTCCCAGCTGTGATAGTTATGGATATTAAATACTCCAGTGTTTTCAAAACGGGATTCATCGGTCCATAAGATCTTATTAAAAAAATCTGGGTCTTCCTGACACCTTTGTATCATTGTTTCGCAGAAAGCAACTCTTCTAGGGTAATCTGAAGCTTGTAGCTCCTGAACGCGCTGAATGTGGTAAGCGTGGTAGCCTTCTGAAAAAAGAAAAGGACTATTACTCACCACCTAGGCAGGAAGAAGTCTAATACCTGGCATTGTATCTGTGATTTATGTTTTGTGTAAATAAAAAACAAAACGACATACCATTTTTCAATATCCTTAGAACTGAGGTCCGTGGTATTCCAGTCCTTCTGGTTATTGCTCTGGAACTCGTAGAAGAGTCTCTTTCTACAGCTGCGATGACTTCATCTCTTCTGTCCGGATCTACTCTGGGTACTCCTTCGTGCCTTTGGCTACGACCGGGGATACGCCCGGCCATCAGCGTATTATGAGTATTAATAAATACCCTATGGTCCGGGTAATGGTCCAGTATTTCTCCTCGCCGGTCCAGTTGTTGACGATATAGCCTTGCGGCTAAATGACCGTTTCCTTTGGCCATACCATAGTAAAAGTGCATTTCTGCGTACTGGCTTAGACTAAAATTACTCATGTTGCCGTCAGTAACACAAGCACAAGTCAGTCGTAAGGCAAATCGGAGTCCGTAACACAAGCACAAGTCAGTCGTAAGGCAAATCGGAGTCCGTAACACAAGCACAAGTTAGTCGTAAGGCAAATCGGAGTCCAGTAACAAAGCGAAAGTAGGTTCAAAATATCGGTATCGGAAAGAAGCAACGTCAAGTAGTATCACACGCGATGGAAGTGAGTGAACGACTAGCGGACGGACGATACAGTGAGATGCTACGGAGAATGTATGGGGAGAGGGGGGAGAGGGAAGTGCAGGTAAAAAACCCCTAGCGCGCACGGCTGACTTTTGTGGCCAAGACAGTAGGTCTTTCTCTTTCGTACTTCTACGCAACCATAACAGTGCGAAAGAGAAAGACCTTACTGGCCTGGCGCCTTTTGAAACGTGTTATTTATTGCTTTGTGTCATTGTGTGTGATTGGCCTTGAAGTAGATTTTGGTTTAATTCTAGCTTTCATAATTTCATGTCTAAAAACAGAAAATGAAATGTGTCACTGATCGTTCAATTTGAGATTATTTGAATGCTTTTGATGCCTTGCTAATGTAGGCCATAAAAATGAAAAAAAAAATAAGCTTAAACATTTTTTACGACAACATTTTTTTTTTATGCATTCTCACCTAACTAAGTTCTGAAGCCAATTTCGTCGTAAAATCGCCTATTAAGAACAACTTTTTTATTATTATTTGGTAAGCTGACAAACTGCTGGAGTTTTTAAAATTAGTTTGAACCAATGAAACATTAATTTTGTATTATTAAGAAATTTTTGAAAATTTTGCTCCGTTCAACTCAAACCTAAAATTTTTACTTTCATCCCTTTTTTCGGTAACTTGTAATGAATAACGTTGTGTAGTTGATAATAAAGTAGAAAGGGTGATTCAAGACGATCACTTTCGAGAAAAAATAAATAAAAAAACCTTACTATTAAACAAGTTACGATTATTTTAAGTCGCTCCGGCAGAAAATTCGAAATATACATTTAAAAAATCATAACTTCTAAACTACAAAAAATCGCGGAACATACATGGGGTATTTTCGGATACACCCAGGTGTAAGGAATCTAAAAAAAATTTTTGGACGTCACATTTTGGACCACCCTGTATATAAGTTTCAACAAAATATGGGTTCCCATACAAAATTATGACTTGTTTACTTCTTTAGAATACAACTATCGCCTTTCAGAAGCACCTTTGTTATGATCAATTATGTACATAAGCGGTTAATTTTGTGACTAAATAATATATTTAGGCGAACCCTAGATTGGATCTCTTTGTTGTTCTTCGGTCTGTCAAGACCCCTTTTTTAAGGAATGCGTGAATGCATCAAGTTGAAATTGATATCAAATACTCAGGTGTGCAATCCCTTATATCAAAGCCGTGCATGACGCATATTTTTGATTGATCTATAATCCTGAAATTTGGCAAAAAACAAAGTCTTATGGGACAAATATAGGAACCCTCGGTGCGCAAGTCTGACTCGCACATGTCCCGTTTTTGATATTATGAAAATCAGACAAAGCAATGTTAGTCAACTTTTATAATAAAAATATATCAAATCATAAGATTTTTATTCATTTGCAAATCTAAATTTCTGAGTATAAGCAATAATTTTTATTAAAATGTGCCAATATTGTTTGCAATTTCCATGAAAATAGCTATGAATAAAAGTTTAAGAAATACAGCCTATGTCATTTTCCATCCTTTTCCAAACTACCCCTATACAAAAAATCATCATTCTGACTCTACGTTACGACGATAATAAAGGACAAACAAACAAAATCACTTTTGCATTCATAATATATAAATAATATTAGTATGGATTGCTATTGAAAATATACTAAATACCGAGCTCAACAATTATTGATCATAGTGATATAAGCTGTATATGTTGAACATATACCTCTTATACTATGTTATATCACACCGTAAATTGTTATTTCTTATATGTTGATTCATTACTAAACTAAATCTTGGTTCCGTATTAGTCAAATTAGTAGATTTGCGATGAAGGGTTCTCACTTGACCTCAAATTTGGTGAAGGTCGTTCGTAGTCTCTCTATGAAGTTAATCGGTAGTATACCATTGCTTATTTCTGTCGGCTCCTGGTCTAACACGCTCAATATACCAATTGAATCGATACGAAAGTGCAGGTTAAAATGAATTTTAAAACAATGACGGCTAAGTTGAAACTCTATTGTAATAGCGTAGTGCACGGAACGGCAACGGCCCGCTCAGCGGCGTCCGTGCGATTATTTTGAATTTTTTGGCGGGAAAATAGTTTTTTGCTTATAACTTTGAATCTAGACAGCCAGGAGATTTGAAATTTTGACTCGTGAACGCTGCTATTGTATGGTCTCATCTGATCTTTAAAACGAAGTTCTCACTTATGTAGTTTCAGAGATACAACATGTGTCAGCTGGCGACCCATGTCACCAGCTTACACACACATATCGGCTCCTAGCTCAAACAGTTTTAGCACTAGAGATTCGAAAATTTTGAAGCCTGGCGCTGCTATTTTGCTCTAAAATATGAGGTACAATACATAATCGTAACTTGAATAATTACGAAGATACAGATGTGTAAGCTGGTGACACGGGTCGCCAGCTTACACACGGTATTTCGTTCGTAGATCCAACAGTTTATCAATGTGATCGTTAATTTTTTTGGCTCTCATTGCTGTCATTGTGCTTTAAATGCCTGACTATAGTCTAAAGCCCTAACCTCACTGGTTTGCCTTCCTGGCATGTGTCAGCTGGAGACCCATGTCTCCAGCTGACACACTAAAAACAACTCGCTGTAACTGAGTCATGGTTGCTGCTAAATTATGAATGCTAAAGTTTGATTGCTCCTAAATTGCCTTAAAATTTGACATGCGTAGAATTCTCATAGCTCTATGAGGAAGCTGACGACCCACACATCCGCAGGTCTCCGTTAGAGAGATGACATCGTAATTGTTTAGGTAGACGTTTCTTTTTAGGGTATTTGTTTTTGTGCGTAGGCCTCTCGTGTTTTGGTAGTAAATGTCAAGTTTTGTACCCATTATCAGGACATAGACAAGTATACGAAGGTAGTAAAAAGGTGGGGTTGAAATAAGTAGCGTCACTGCTTCGTGAATTTGGTAAGATATCAGGATTTAATAATGTAAGAGCATTACGCGTGTAAGGGGAGCGGGTTAAGCTAATAGCAGTGACTAAGACCAAAAAGAAGGTAATAGATCGATACTATTCCATCTTCGAGAAACCAGAGCAACTCAGAGCAGAGGCGGTAGGGTGCAGCAATGGAGGTTTAAATTGTATATAGGTAGCGTACACAATAGATGACCAGCGATAGTGAACTAGATACATATAGCGAACAGGTGCAAAACAGAACAAAAGAGACGAGCTTGTGGCAGGGACTCTCAACCCTAGGTCACACAAGTAGGAATAATAGTCAAGGATTGAAACATAATATATTAAATTCAGCATATCTTTCTTAGGTCTTCCTCGTTTTTTATAATTAACTAGCTGACCCGGCAAACGTTGTTCTGCCTTATAAATTATTTCTAGTTTCTAAATGTTTATTTTCATAAAATAAATTTTAGATTTGCCATAAGCTAAAGGAAATTTTAATCGAAGTACAGTTAAAAACACTATTTGATCAGTTTTCGACCGGAGAGGAAAAATGATTAAATTATTAAAATGGCTATTAAAAAATTAGGGTTGATCGTAGAAGGGTGAAAATTGAGGATTGTATGTATTTTTGTATGTTGTATCATAAAAAAAATAGAAATTAAAAATTTTGTCTAAAAAATAAATAAAAAGTTTAGGGGTGGACTACCCTTACATTTAGGGGGATGAAAAATAGATGTTGGCCGATTCTCATAGATACCGGATAAGCACAAAAAATTTCATCAAAATCGGTCAAGCCGTTTCGGAGGAGTATGGCAACGAAAACTGTGACACGAGAATTTTATATATTAGATAAAGGTTTGTTGTCATCTTTTCTTGTCATGATTTTACAATGTTTCACCCACACGTATTTGAAACCTTGCTCCTTCGCAATGGACTTAGTTTTTGAGAGGAGTTCCTTGTTCTGGATCGTGAAATGGTCATTAACGTAAATTCGGCCTTCTTCAGAGAATCCTAATGTATTCAAACGTATGTCCTTTAGCTGTCTGGCTGCAGCGACAAAATTCTCTTTCATGTATCGATTATTAAAGGATATGATAATCGGTTTAATAGAGTGCGGTTGTCGCGTAGGTATTCTGCTATGAAATTCATACTTTCTCTTTCAACAGGGCAGTTAATAACTTCACTAAGTTTGGAAGCTAGCTCCTAGAGATTTTCGTTTTTCTTGAGAGGGATGCCCATAATTTCAACGTTGTTGGCAATAGCCCACTGATCTTTCTCACGCTGTTCCGTTTTGATTCTAATGATTTCCGCCTCTAACGCCGGGATCAGTGTCGAAAGTTTCTCAACCTCAGTGATTCTTGAGTCCAGAACCTTCACAGTGTCTTTGACTTCGTGCAGGGTATCGTGAGCATTCTCGATTGATGTCTGGAGACTCAATAATTCCTGTTTGATGGAACGGACGTCTCCGGCCAATGATGCGGCGGCGCAAGTTTATCGTTGATTTTGGTCAGAGCGGCCTGAACTTGTGCGAATTGGTCACTGCCAAAGGATAGCGGGGATCCCGGGCCCATTTTGCATGATGGACAACGCCAAGAGTTCTTCCAATCTCCAAGCTTACGATAGCCATTTTCAGTTATTCCAGCACAACCAAAGTCATAGCTGCGCCTACAGCCACTACAGGTTGCTCCATCCGTGGACTTCTCTTTACAGTGATCTCAGGTAAACATAGCCAAAACGGGTTGAGCACCACTGCACCGCAACCAGTAGTCAGTAGTCGTCGGATACGCTGAGTCGGTGTGTGTGTCCGTGGAGCGTCGAGCTATAGATGTGTGCGTACAAGCGGGCGGCTGGCGGGTTGCCCTAGGTCAGGGTCAAATAGCCTTCTTCTGTACGGAAGCCTCGGTGCGCGAGTGCGACTCACACTTGACCGGTTTTTGTTTGTTTGGCAGATCATACTTCAGAGGTGGTCCCATATGAATTTTATCGAAATTGATTTAGCGCTTTATGAGAAAAATTAACAAAAAATATACACTCAGATAATTCTACCTCTAAGGGTGAACATTTTATAGGATGAATGACGAAATAGTTTTTTTTATCTGTCTCTATTTATTAGGATTAGTTTTTAGTATTATCGTCTTTTGTATAGTGTCACGGAGCTTCTCGAACAATCTAGAGATAATGAAAAGACAGATGGATCTCTTATCTCCTTGTCAAGTAGCATGGAAACTTCTCGAACGAGTGTGAAAGAGAGAGGCGGAACCATCTATCACCTTCGTGTCGGATAGCAACAAAAGATGCGTGGAAGGCTCTCGAATAGTGACATAAGAATTAACAAGTGCGAAAGGGACCAATCCATCTATCTCATTCGTGTCCAGTAGCGAAGTTTGTAGAATGTTCCTGAAGTAAATAAAAGACTGCGAAAATTGAAGATCACTGCGAAGGATCTAGAAACAATACCGGGTATATATAGGCGCGAGACGAGCTTCGACGGCAGTTGAGTTCAGTTCTAAGTAAACAGCGATTTAAAGTGAATAAACGGAAACCGGAAGAAATTGTAGAGCGAAAGTACAGTCGAGGCGGAAAAGTGATAGTGTACTGTGTGTCACGTGGTGTCAGTAGCCACAGACCGGCGTCAGTCAGTAGTGCCAAAGGAAGTGCTGAAGACTTGGACCCAGTGAGACAGGGACGCACTCTGTTGGGGAGGGCACGTGATTTTGACGATTGGTTTGTGGACCTGTGCTACCAATAAACTCCGGACCATAGTTCCGGTACACGTGTTTTTCTTCAATCCCTCGAACGTGGAAGCTCGCAACAATATATTGTTTGCACAGTTTATATAATTATAATGTCAAATAAACGAACATTGAATGCAGTAAACTTTTAGCGCAGTTGAAGTCGGTTCCTTAGTTCTTTTTGACCGCGTTAATTTTCTTAGTTATCACAGCCACATCCTGAAATCCTTTATGAGGTATAGCGTACACTTTCACTTCACTTTCAACGGAATCAGTTTCCTCTTTCAGAACCTTATGTGCTTTCAACTTGTGCAGCCTTAAGACATCCTGCCTCGTATACCTTTTGTCACAAACGTCACAACTGAAGTTCTTCACCAACAAATGTTTCAGTTTCATGTGACGGTTCAATGTATTCATCATCGGATAAGTCTTCTCACACAGCGAACAACTGAACGGTCTCTTCGAATGTATCTTCAAATGCTTCTCCATATTGTATACGTTTTGTTTGCATATTGTACATTTATCTTTTTTGACTGGTTTATTCGGATTGTGGACGTTTCTAATATGTCTATACACTTGATCTTTTTGAGTGAACGCTTGCTGGCATATCTCACATTGGTACGGCTTCAAACCGCTGTGTGTCTCTTCGTGTCGTCTCAACGAATACTTGCAAATATATGTCTTTGAGCAATATTGGCAACGGAAAGGCTCGTAGCCAACATGAGATTTGATGTGCTCGTAGTATGGTCCACGTTTTGTATAAATCTCTCTACACAACCTGCAACGATATCTACGTTCCTTCTTCTTGACTGGGTGACCTTTATGCGAAGTCAACTGGTGACCTCTCAACTGATCATTAGTGATGAACGACTTGGAACACAACTGACAGTCATTAGGTTTTCCCCCTGTATGCAACCTCGAATGCATCAACAAGTATTTCTTCGCTGTGAACGTTTTCGTGCACTGTTTACAGCTGAACGGTCTCAACTTCAAGTGTACCGTCTCGATATGTTTCCTTAGATTGGTGGTATCGTTGAACCTGTGTCCACATGTGTCACAAATACAATTCTTTTGTGTGCCTTCGTGCATTTTTAAATGGCGTCGGATACTAGCTTTGTATGGGAAACTTTTCATGCATAGGTCGCATGTGAACATTTTGCCTGTGTGCAGGTTTAAATGTTCAAGGAGTATGGTTTTGGATGCGAAAGATTTCTTGCAGAAGGTGCAACTGTAAGGTTTTGGTGCTCCGTGGACTTGACCGTGCAATTCTAAAGAGTTTTTCGTTGAAAATTGCTTCTTGCAAACTTCGCAATGAAAATTGTTGTGTTTTCTAGATATATGGTTCTTCAAGTCTTTTATTTTGTCATAGCTGCCGCCGCATATGTCACACGAGTATAGTACGCCATTTTCCGTATTAACGTGGACGATTAAATGGTTTTTGGATTGTCTTACTTGCGTAGGTTTTTCTGGAACAAAATATTATTTATTTAAAATCACCAAAGTCTCAGTCAGGCTAAAGTTAAATTTTTTTAGGGTTCCGTAAAAAGAACCCTTAAAGGATTAATTCGTTGTCTGTCTGTGAAGACTTCTTTCTTCGAAGAGTTCTATTTTTTCGATTATATTTTGACGATTTTCTTTGCGAGCTAGGAATCAAAACCTATAGGGCACTTCCCGTTGATCTAGAATCCTAAAATTTGGCAAGACGCAAGGTCTTACAGCATAACTATAGGAATAAATCTGAAAGCAATACTTTTGTCATTATATCACAGCAAAAAATTCCTTTTCACAGGTTACAAACTTACAATTGCAGTTGAGATTGATTTTTATATGGCCGAATGTACGGGATATTATTTTTTCAACTGCATATCAGGTTTTTTAAGTTAAATTTTCGTTAAGAGCCTTGTTCAATGACCTTACCTTTTACCAATGATTTTGAGTATGTTTTTTTATTTATTATTTATTTATGCGTGCTACCTTTCATATTTTGCTGGCAGTTAGGTACCTAGCCAGGCGGTCATGGATGCAAGCATCATCACCTGTGAAACGTCCACTGCTGGACATAGTCCTGCTCCATGGTATGCCACATTGGCCCTACATTGACCAGTCCCAAAACACTTGCATCCGTTGCGTCCTGTTCACGTTTCCCGGTACATAATCGCATCTCGAGAATTCTAACAAACTTACTATTTCTTTTGGTCGCACGCTTTGTTCTAATCTTTTTCGTATCAGCTGGCGAATCTTCTGTTTTCTCAATTTTGATTTCTGAAAACACAACGATGAGTTTATTTGCATCTACCATGGTACATCTGATGGCACTCATATTTCTCGCATTCCACCTGTAGAGGCAGGTGAATATTGTAACATTGTTTGCATCTGTGACTATTTACAGAACTATGCATATCATTTTAACACTGGCAATACTTTATAACGAATTAAATTATTCATCATCATCAACAGCCTATATTACGTCCCCACTGCAGGTCTCAGTCCTACTCTCCTACAGAGTGTATGGGCCATAGTCCACCACGCGGGCCCAGTGCGGATCGGCGGACTTCACATGCTTGTTCAAGACATGCAGGTTTCCTCACGACGTTTTCCTTCACCGTTAAGCAATCGGATAATGTACTTGAATTGAAAAACAACTCATAGGTATACGGCTGGATTCGAACCCGGAACCCTCAGAGTGAGTCTTAAACCATCATCTTCTCAACTGCTATCCAGGAATTCTTTAACTTAATATAAACTTTTTCTAACAGCCAATCACGCAATTTACACTCGAGAAATATTCTCGTCAGTTCTCTTATATACCTCGGAATCTTATTGGAAACCCTTATTGACATAATATAACAATTGAACCAGCGAGATGTGGCGGCTCCATTCTAAAGCCGAGACCACACATGGTATCGCATGAAAGGCCTTTGTACATTCTAAAACAGTCTTTTTATTTATGGGAAAATGTGTGAAAAAAATACCATACCCCACTCCCCTTTATGTCCAAAGTTTCTAAAATAGAAAATCTCTAAAAATCACAGTAGATATGCTTTCGTGTAAATATTACAGAAAAACCTAAGCGAGCCTATTTAGTTGTTGAGAAATCATAAAAAACTTGACAAACTTAGTTATGAGGTCGGGAAAATGTAACTTAATTTCAATATCTGTACGCTTTTTTAAGGTTCGGAACCCCTGGTGCGCGAGTCCGACTCGCACTTGACCGGTTTTTTTTGAGTAGGTATCCCCCTTATACCCTTAGGGTTGAACGAAATCTAGCAACACCGAATCTCACTTTCCTATGTTTCTGTCCTTTTCTGACACTCAAAACCGTTTATTAGAGCGAGAAGTGCGATTCGGTGCAGCAGCATCTGGCAAGATATAGTTCAACGGCTGAGGATTACAAATATCTTTATTAGATTCATATTATCTGGTCATTTGCAATCCACCTAGAATTATCGCAAGTTGCCTATTTCCCCCCATTATTCTAAGGCATATTATCTCACCTTCATGGTTAATATCTGTTTCTATTTCAACTGCATTTAATTTTGTCTCAATGGGCATGTATCCGCTGTCTGAAAATTAAAAAAAAAACAATGATCATTCGGATAAATTACAAATTTCATAATCGATTATCATAAATTAGTAATTAGTAAATATAAAAGTAGTAGTAGTATATTAGATTAGTAGATATAGATTATAATTAGTAGATACAGATATGTTTCAATTATGACCATTCCTAAGTGAGATTATTTCATGAGATAAGATAAGATAAGATAAACCTTTATTTGCAATAAATGTGGTACATTTCAGATGTTCAAGAAAATTATTCTAGATCACACATTTAGCCAAAGTTTTGACATGCAAACAGCAATTAAAAGTAACAATATCAAGCATTTAAATTATACAATTCTATGATGTCAAGACACTTACCTAATTGATATCTATAACTATGTCAAATAATATTAGTCAAATGTTATACATAATAAAATTATATTCATAAACCAAATTAAAATCCTATCTATTTTGTCCTAGCTCGAAAAATTCCTTAACAGAATAAAAGTTGTTAAGAAGAAGCCACTCATGTAACGCCGTTTTGAATTGGTCAATAGGCTGCTCTTTTATCATTTGAGGTATTTTATTATATATCGATCTACACATCCAGTAGCAATTTTTTTGGAAGCATGTAGACTTCGGTCTATGTGTATTATTTCCCCATTAATAAAAGAAAAGACAAAAGTACATATTGAATAACTTGCCTTCATGGTCTGAAGTATCAACTTTACATTTAATGCTTGTATTGTCATCTTGTGATTGCTCATCTGTAAAATGTTAAAAAATAAGGTCATCTAAGGAAGGCTATACCTGGCTCAAACCACTCTAAGGTGCTTCTAAATGACTAAAACTGTTTGTATGCAATTAAAGCGCTTTCGCTCAGCAGGAACCATTAAGGATCCTTACACAGACTTTAACAGGGCACTGCCAGCTAATCAAGCTCCTCAGTTACATAGGCCTGAGCGACAGCAAAGTCTGCAAATTCTGTCTGGAGGGTGAGGAAACGTCCATCCACATCCTCTTATACACAGAGAGGACTCACTTCCACAGTATTGTTAACCTAGAATAAGTGGTTTTGCTTATTGCATGTAAATTTATACATTAAGTACTGGCGGCTAGACGTTCCGCCTGCTTTTTTAAGGGGTGAGGCACTGTTTTCTTTTTACAGAGTATAGATTTACTGTATGCTAAAATACCAGTTTTTAAACTTAGTTTAGCTGCAGACGCTTTAGAATATATACTGTTATAAATATATTTATTCTTATTCTATTACGATGATGCTCTACATCACAGCAGTAACAGACACCTCGGAGGCCACAATGGAAAGTATTAGGTCCTCCAAATCTAGACCTATCATACAGTTCAGGACTGAGACAGATTGGCCAGTGTCAGGCAAGATGTATAGGCTGCGCCCTTCATGCTCAAATATAATTTTATTTATTTATTGATTAGTTATTCTTAAATCTTAAAATAATATCTGTTTCTATTTCAACTGAATTGAATTTTGTCTCAATGGGCATAAATCCGCTGTCTGAAAATTAAAAAACAAACAACGATCATTCGAAGAAATTACAAACTTCATAATCGATTACCATAAATTAGTAATTAGTAAATATAAAAGTAGTAGTAGTATATTAGATTAGTAGATATAGATTATAATTAGTAGATATAGATATGTTTCAATTATGACCATTTTTAAGTGAGATTATTGTCATGTGTATTTTTTACACATAAATAAAAGAAAAGACAAAAGTACATATTGAATTACTCGCCTTCATGGTCTGAAGTATCAACTTCACATTTAATGCTTGTATTGTCATCTTGCGATTGCTCATCTGAAAAAAGTTAATAAATTACACAAGGCCACAATGGAAAGGTCCTCCAAATCTAGACCTATCATACAGTTCAGGACTGAGACAAATTGGTCAGTGACAGGCAAGATGTTTAGGCTGCGCCCTTCGTGCTCAAATATAATTGTATTTATTGATTGATTAGTTATTCTTAAATCTTAAAATAATATTTGAAGGGTTATTACAAGCTAAAAAAGTCACAGTAAATTTTCCAAAATGGGAACATTCAAACAAATAACCTTTCACCCATAATATCTACACCTTCTTTGTGGCAACTAGCTAGGTCGACATATCTAAATGTCCTTTGACCATCCAAATCAAGTACAGACAGGTATGTACCCCAATGTGAATCAAATTCAGGACTTCGCGATTGTAAGTGTGTGGCCATTAAGACACGGAGGTGTTAAACCGGCAGTTTAAAATTACTCACTATCACAATACTCTTGGAACTTTTGTTCACAGTTGAGCACCTGCCTCTTGAAGCTTGCAGCGTCTCTGACTCGCACAATACACTCGTCGCATATCTCATAGCTTGCATCCACCGACGGGGGCTTTACCTGAAAATTTAATAAACCCACATCATTAATTATGCATGTTTACTCATACATTTCATACATACACTTATTAAATTTTAATATTATTAATCTATCTAATACCTTTAAACGAGCAATTCTTGATTACAAATTTACACAGATTATATACAAATGAGGTATTCACTAAAGTTAGTAAATAATTGATATTGACGGGACGAGGAACTTCTCGGGAAAGATTCTCGTAGAGCGGAACAGACAAATTAGGACAGTTCAAGGCGTTAAAACTGGCTGAGCTCATGAAGTTAAATCAATAGATAAATCTCAACAAAATTGCTTACCTCAATGCCGAAGGTTTCGTACAGCATGACCGAATAGATTTCTATGTTTCCTTTGTATTTGTAAGGCGATTTTAGGCTCTTGTGATCTCCGTCTGCGTGGCAGCAACGACATAGTGCTGATAAATTCCATATTTCCGACATTTTAGCCGTAAATTAACGCATAAATACGAAAAAATCGGCTCATCAGTTCATAGGTACATGACATACGTACAATGTGGTATATTAGTCTGTGTATTAGTCTGTGACCTGTGTGTTCTGTTTCGCGCTCGTTTCGCGTGAGAATTAATTTGACAGCTGTCAGTTGACATTGACATATGTTCTTTTTTTAAATAATTTGTTAGTCCTATTTGGTCTTAAGTCAAATCACACGCAGAAATATCTACTACCCGTAAAACGCAGGTACACTTTTTTGGACAGAAAATAAACCATCTATGGTCCAATGAATTTAATAAATTCTATGTTATTTCGATTGTTTTGCACCGTCACTACTATTACAAAAGATATAATAAATGCGTACATATATTATGAAAAGTTTAATAAAAGACAATATATGTCTTTGTACATTTTTATTTTTTTTAACTTAAGCTTGTATTGGTGTACAATAAAGTAATAAGTCTTTGGCCTTGTGCAAATTGGACATCGAACTCGGCCAAGTGTATGTCGGGCCACGCATAGTGTAGGGTCCTTTAGTTGCCCGTCACAATTGATGGTCGACAATTATTAGTCACTTGTAAAGCTTGCGTAGCTGTTCCTGTACTTAGTAACCGTGAATATTTTTACATAAACAACCAAAAACATACAAAAACAACATGTTACCTTTACCTATTAGGGTTTTGGCACCTTTATTTGACAAATAAGGCCATTTTAAAGCTTACTATCGTAAATAGATTTGCTTCATCAATAGGGCTTCGATTGTATCCTTAGAATTTGTAGCGCCTAAAAACAAGGATCTCGGAATAAGAGTGTTGTAAAAAGTAGACAAGGGAAAGCAGCATCTATTTTAACCACATTTAGCTGCGATTAAACAATCCGATAGCCATTGCCCGAATTTAATCCCGTCACTGAAATCCCGTTCGTCGAAGCGATCGGAATGTCCCGGGTTCGAATTCTATTGTCAAATATCACAATGTGAGACATTGCCGTTTGGTTAGATTAAGTTAGCCGAAGTTTGCCGAAAAAACATGTTTCTTCTATGGGGACCTCTTTAGTTTTTATTAAAATTTGTTAAACCGGCCATATTGATACACACTCTGTGATAAAAATTAAAATGTCTACCTATTGCTGCTCAAAAGATTAGTAGCTTTAGTAATATGGTCCTGTTGGCACCCTCTTTTACAGAACCCTAAAAGTTTGCCCTGACTAACATGAAAAACGCTTAAACCGTTTCTTATTATTATAATTCATTTATATCAGGTATAGAAGACCCATAAGTATATACAATACAATAAAATAAATTAAAATAAACTGTTACACACTACAATAATAGACTTATAGATGTTTATAGACTATAAACCCGTAAATTTAAAATTTGGAACGTTTGTGGGCTCCGCGGCACAAAGGAGCATATTATACTCTCTGTGGGCACCATTACTAATCTATTCTAGAATCTATATAAATAAATGTGTATGTAAGCGATCGATCGATTTGGCAATTTTTTTTTAATTTTTGTAATAGTCCAAATTAGGTTATTAAAAAAAGTGGAATAGTTGCCCATAAAAAATATTGATACAAGAAAACGTCGGTAGGGTCAACTAATGTAACATAATTATTGCACATGGCACTAGGCCAATATGGTCTACTCCCATATTGGTAAGTTTGGTATAAAGAGAGTGTATAAAATCTCGTAAGCATAGGTAGCTATTTTGCAAGCCCCAGATTCTTTAAGACCGAACTTCGGTCAAGGAAAACAATGTTTCGACACAGAAACGGTGCGTACAACTTTTTTAAACATCTATATGTATGAAATAATAGTTGTACAACATTTGCCCTACATCAGTCGCGAGTAATAGATTTAAACACACGCAAGTTTCGACTTTATTAGTATTTTACGAGGAGCTATTAAGTAAGTACAGAAGTAGGATTGGAAAGTGGTCATTCAAGCCAGGCCACAGTGCTATTAGCGTCTTGGCGCGCGTCGCTCGTCGAAAGAGGTCCGAGTCGAAAAAGTTTTTACAACTGGTATGCGAAAAAAGTTTCTAATTAAAACGAATTGGCCGAAGATTTCGAAGAGAATTAGTGGCGCGAACGTTTGACAGCTGTCAAATAGCGTGACTGATTTTGGACCGATTTGTGTCGATAGAGAAATATTATTTTGTTATATTGTGTGTGTTTGTGCGTCCTATATCGTTATAACAATCATATTTTCCGTTTCTGTGACGTTTTCGTGTAATTATTCTCCGTAGAGAACCGGCTCCAGTAACTGGTGAGTTAGCTTTTTTCGTTAACAAGCAACAAAAACTTGACATACAGCCTCGTTCTGCCTAACTTTTCAAATGTGCATGTTTGATAAATTGTCCAATAGATGGAAAATTACATGTTTTCTTATGTACATTTTAAAGTACCAAGTCTAAGAAAATTCTGCATGTCATTGCTACTGATCATGTTAACATTCTATGACTTGAGAAATATACTGAACGGAATAGCATTTAATATTATGTTTTAAATATAATTATCTATAACTTCATAACTCATACAAACGAATTCTTTAATTTACTCAAAAAACTCAAACTGCGTCAAGTTTTTTGCTTAACTAATTAAGCAGTCACAATTTATAAGAATTAATGTTACTTAAACTGATTCAAGCCACGCTATTTTGGGGATAGAGGAAGTTTTAAGTCTAAGAGCATAATACAACAAAAATACAACAAACTTATGCTAGTGGTTAAGCAAAATGGACCTAAAGGGAATGGAAACTGTTTAATTTTTATCATGAATTTTGATTCTGTGGTCTTTTAGCTTTGTTTTGGTATAATCAAAATATTTTTAAGTGCCTTAGTATAAAAAAATTAAGGCGATCCACCTTCATCAAAGTTTCAAACTAAATTTCTGTTGCCATAATCTTTTGAAACATAATAGCTGGATTTGTGTAGTAACTATCTAAAAATAGTACATCAGATTGTGATGTCGCGAAATGAGTATCATTAACATACAACTGCACAGTGAATCACAATTTGAATTTTAAACATCTTTTTTCAAATATTGTTCAAAGCGCCATCTATGAACCATTAGCTGCGTAACTGCTATTGTAGCTAACTATGAAGTTGTAAATTAGTGATATTTATTTCGCGACACTATAATTTCATCTCCTATTTTTAGGTAATTACTTATCAAATCCAGCTATTCTATTTTAAAAGATTATGGCAACAGAAATTTAGTATGGAAGCAAGAATTTTGAACGCGATTAACTCGAAATCAATTATTTTCCCTTGAGGTCCGTTGTTAGCGTAAGTCACATATCAGAGTAAATTATGACGAAAGCTTTAGAAACAGAAGGCTAGATTTAGTGGTGTTAATTACGTCCCAATCATAAAACCGGCCAAGTGGGAGTCAGACTCCCGCACCAAGGATTCACGAACCATGAAAAGAAGCGCGTAGCGAACCTTGACATAAGATTCATTTTCCCGACCGCATAACTAAGTTTGTTTGTGTAGTTTTTTAATGATTTCTCAAAAACTATACACAATAAGGACTTCGCTGAGGTTTTTTGTAATATTTACACAAAGTCCTGTCCACTGTGAGTATTGATGGTTTTTTACTATGGAAACCTGGTACATAGAGGGGGAGAATTGTATTTTTCACACATTTTTACAAGTAAGTCAAAAACTATGCAGCAAATAAAATACCAAAAATATATTTTAGGAAGAAACAAACAATGCACTTTCATAGGAAATCTCACTTAACCTAGTGACTCCATTTTCCCCGCTACCTTTCATACCGGAACACAATAGTGCTATTAAAACTGCTGTTCGTCGGCAGACTTGTGTTACATGGTGGTAGCTAGACAGACGGACATGAAAAATGCCCTACAACAAAGTATGAAACTGTTATCGTCGAATTCACCCTAATTAAAATGCCTCCCTAGCAACAAGCGTAATTTTAACGTAAAATTCAATTTGTTACGTTTACATTACGTTGGAGTTACGTACATTCGTTTTACGTAACTCCTAAATGCGGTATGGGCACCGCGTGCGTGCATTTCGCACCCAAAAACGTCTTATTAGAATGTTTTCTGACAATCTTTTTAATAATCTGAAGAACGTTTTAAATCTTTAATTAGCAGAGCTACCTCATCAGGTGGCTTCTGGGTGTGGACGCTTACCATCCAACGGCCTTACCGTCACTTACCATCAGGTGAGATGAAGGCCAAGTGTGAACACATCATACATAAAAAATTTATCAAATTCATAATATTATGGTTGCAAGGAAAAAATCCAAATGCGAGTTGAACTCGCGCACGAAGGGTTCCGTACAGAATATGTATAGTTAAAATACGGAAAACCATAAATAATATGCACCGAACAGTCCTCTAACGAATGCGCCTAAATAACATTTTCGATTTAGTTTTGCTATGCGTCACTAGATGGCGTTGCTAACATTTTAAAACGCGTGCCCTTAAACATGTATGTATTCGTAGTTCTGTTTTTTAGTGATACATCATCTGTGAAAATGACACGTTCCACGAATGTATGGCGCCAAGGCTTGATCTTATACGCTTACAATTTTAATAGGCCATTATCAAATAAAACTGACTTAGTTACCATTTCTGTATATTTTGGTTTAGTTTATTTGTACAAACGTACGAAAAAGGTAAGCTTTAAGAGGGTATGCTGTTGTCAAAGCGCCCATACAAACGTAGTCCAGTCATATTTTGAGTATTAAGCTATGAAAATCTATGAAATTTTCAAGACACAATCTAGAAACAAATATCTGTGTCGGTGGTGAGTCAGATTTTCGTTTAAATATATACTTCCAGAGTTACAGGGCATCAAAGTATTGTATTTTTCGGTGATAAAAAGCCCCAACTTTGAACCTGATTTACAAGAGTATGAATCAATTTAGAACAATTTGGAAAAACCACCGACATCTGAAATTTCATTAGTATACTGTATTTAAAAAAAATGGTTACATAATATACTGTATCCTTCAAATGATCCCTGGACTACGAAATATCCAAATAACGGGTGGATAACATCGCGTAATGTATGCTGTCTCACCGTACGCGCTCGGGTAGGATAGGGCTCGGAGAGGGACAGCTACAAAACAATGCAACCTTGAAACCGACCACGTGGTCTTAACAACATAGCCTCTTAACGTTGAAAACAAAGATGGCGTCAATAAAATGACATTTGACGCTGTCGCTTAGTACAAAAAGAATTATTTTGTACAATTAAAATACATGCAAAAATGTAATTCTTGTATTTTTCTGTACATATTTAGATTATTACTTGATTTTTTTTAATAGTGTACAAGTGCATGACGAATTTGAAACAGCTATTTTACAACTGTCTAACTATCACGGTTCATGAGATACAGCCTGGTGACAGATGGACAGCGGAGTCTTAGTGATAGGGTCCCGTTGGTTACCCTTTGGGTACGGAACCCTAAAAATTTGTGAAATGTTAATATTTCACGCTACAAGACTATGTACGACTTTTTTCGTGTTTCGCTCGTAATTTTTATGTTAAAATTAACTGTTTTCTCTAGAGAATAGCGTGTATTATTCATATTACATCAGTATGTTTTATAATTATATTAGCGTATTTTATTATGCCATAGTATTTAATTGCTGAAGTTGATATTTGGATTTCGTCTCTTTACAATATGACTACTACGGCGTAGTATCCCGATGACGGATGTCGCAAAAGGCCATTGAGTGAGTATAAATTGCGTTCAAAAAGAACTAGAAACCGACTTCAACTGCCCTAAAAGTACAGCATTCATACGGTTTAAAACATTTATTTTTCATAAAGATTATAAATCACTTACATGAAAAACATAAACTTAAATATACATTAAACGTAGGGTAGTCCAATGGTGACACAGTGTGTACTATTTATAATAAAAAAAGTTGAGGGTATATCGCATAGTTGTTGTAGAGAACAATGGCGAGTCCGACGGACATCATATAAGGGTGCATTCACATTGCTGCTTTTTTATATAAAAAAAATTGATTGATATTTATTTACTATTAGGATAGCCTTTTAAAATGTAGTTCTTTAGTAATTTTTTGAAGACAATGAGTGACTGACTTTCTTTTATACTGTTAGGCAACTTGTTGTATTATTAATTCATCCCCTACTTAATGCAAATTTAAGACTTGGTTTTCTCATGGATGCCGTTGTCAGAACTGGACCAAATTGTAATGGGATCGCACGGGAAGCACCATCTTTCAAATAAAAAAAGAATCATCCAAATCGGTTCACCCAGTCAAAAGTTATGAGGTACCAAACATTACATTTGGTCCAGTTCTGTCAATAACATCCATGAAAACCATATAAGTCTTAAATTGGCATTAAGTAGGGGATGAATGCTGAAAGTAGGAAATGAATAAGAAGCGTCGGTGGCGCAGTGGATAAGGCGCGGACTCTCAATCTGAGGGTACCGGGTTCGAATCCAGCCGTGTACCTATGAGTTGTTTTTCAATTCAAGTACATTATCCGATTGCTTAACGGTGAAGGAAAACATCGTGAGGAAACCTGCATGTCTTGAACAGGCATGTGAAGTCCGCCGATCCGCACTGGTCCCGCGTGGTGTACTATGTCCCATACACTCTCTGTAGGAGAGTAGGCCTGAGACCCTGCAGTGGGGACGTATATAGGCTGTTGATGATGATGAGGGGATGAATGCTGTACTTTTAGGGCAGTTGAGGTCGGTTTCTAGTTCTTTTTGAACGCTTTGACTTGTTGTTTATGTTGTTTGTCGAAAGACTTTTATACCAACCCAATACAACAATTCCTTTTGTACAGCGCAGATCTACATGTTGAGTCTGTTTGTCATTCTATGTTATATTTTTACCTGACTGCGCCAGAAAGAGGGTTATGTTTTTCGAGAGTATGTATGTATAATTGTTTGGCACGCTTTGCGGCATGAACGGCTCGATGGCTTTCGAGAGGTGAGAGGAGCTTGAGAGGTGTCGTTAGATTCGTATTTACTGTGACAGTGACACTGCGTATATAAAAATCATAGAAAGTTATAAAAATTTACGCAGTCGGGTTTAAAAAAAATTACTTTTCATTCGCTTGTTGAAATAACTTTCACGCAACGAAAACGTTTAATATGGGTCGTGCTGGTTTAATGCCCCACTTTTCGATAAAAAGGTTACATTTAACATAACTTCCTGCCAGTGAGAGATAACTTGATAGGTTAAATATTAACTCACGGGTAAGTATAGTTAAGTAACGCGAATAACCTCGGCGTATAGTTAATTGTACATACTCTGGTCTCTAAGTCACGCGAGGGCTCAGTTTCCAGGAAAATTGCGTTCTTACATGCCTCATTAAGTTATCTATTTTTAACCGACTTCAAAAAAGGAGGAGGCTCTGAATTCGACGGGTATGTTTTATTTTATTTTATATTTGGTACTGCAGAACTTTTGACTGTACGGAACCCTCAGTGCATGAGTCCAATTCGCACTTGGCAGAGTTTTTAGGTTAGCACATATGAGTTTATCGGGAAGCGCTTTGTGGGGGCTCCCCGCGTGTTCGTTTATATGACAAACTGTATGTTATATTGCTGAGTTTAATTGGAGACACAAGGATTTCATTACGACAATATTTTACACTAGCTTCCGCCCGCGACTTTGTCCGCGTGTACTTCAGGATTTATTCTACTTGTTCGATAGGCGTAGAAGGCATCTATCTCCATTTCCAGCATAAGGTACAAAATAGTGTTTATTCTGTTACGTAGGCTAATAGTTTAAAGAAACAAAAGAAATTTCAATATCTGACGTAGTACATTCAAATAGTCTTCACACCAAAAGTTTGTATATACGAATTTACATATTCTATGGTCGGTTGCTAGGCAACGCGTTTTTGTTATGCCAAAATTGCCCATGTAATCCCAGTAATATTATAAGTGTAATTTTGGACAATTTACACAATATGTCTTTATAAATTATAGCCTATATGTTATTCTGATGTATAAGCTATGTTATTGTAAAGTTTCATTCAAATCCATTCAGTAGTTTTTCCGTGAAAGCGTCACAAACATCCAAACTTTCATATTTATAATATTAAGTAGGATTACTTATATACGACGTGTACATCAAGAAGCTTAAAACAAAAGCATTTTTAAATTCAAAAGTGTTGACATCATTTTGTCCAGCCAGCCAGCCTCGCGCACCAAGGAGGCGGCACGCCACATGGTTTTTTTCCAGCGTAGGTTTATCTAAATCACGCCACGACAGCCATTACCTCTTTATCTATCCTACCTTGACCTAGGGTCACGACTCCTGACCCCTGATCCCTCCAGTAACGCTCCACAAATAAGCACGTCACGATTCTCCCGCGGCACCGCTTCCATCCATCCGTGACGTGGTTACTAAAGAAACCACGTAGCGATGGAGGCCGTCGTGACCTTTAGGATACACTTATAGGTCTAGTCTTGCGCAACCAACCTTAGAATTGTGTGTGCCCCGCAGCGGATAAGAATAGAGGCACCGGCTGAGTACGAGTCTGACTCGACAAATCAATTGAGCTCCTGTGGGAGTACATGATATGAGCCACGACACCCAAGCCAGGAGCTAGCCTGATCCGACTTCTCGGATGATTGACACGCACACGTGGGGAGTAAAGGTTCTCGATTCGAGGCCTGTGACTACAAACTTTAGTTGTAAGATAATAAATACTTTTTCGTTTTTATTGACTCCAAGAACTGTAACCTAAAGCTGACAGCAACGGACCGAGTCTGCGTATAGTACTCGCACGCTATGTTTGCCCCTCTGAAGTTAGCTCTCCGCAATTTCTCGCACGTACAGTCGGAATGTGTGTGTATTATTTTCTATAATAAAATAACTATCCCTAGATGACATACAACACTAGGACATTTCTTTCCACCCGCTAACTTGCCTTGCCTCACATTTATACGTTAATAATTGATGCTTGTTGACCTACTAGATGGACCGACGACCAGGTTAGAGTCGCAGGGAGTCGCTGGATGCAGGTGGCTCGGGACCGGTCGATGTGGCGTACTAGAGGGAGGCCTATGTCCAGCAGTGGACGTTTCCCGGCTGATGATGATGACACGCTCTGGGATGTGAAGGGAAGGACCTAGCCCCCGCAGAGCTAGATCAGAATCACGCGGCTATGCAGCTTTTACGCAATATGGGACCTTTGGAGGAAAGGTTTGCTGATATAGGAATGAGCGCAGTTGTGAAGCCTTCTAATGTCACTGTCCACAGTACTTGCACACTAAGTTTGCCTCTCTGAAGTTAGCTACAAAAGGCTGTGAAGCATCAATTATTAACGTATAAATGTGTCCTAGTGTTGTATGTCGTCTAGGGATAGTTATTATAGAAAATAATACACACACATTCCCACTGTACATGTTTGAAATTCCGGAGAGCTAATTTCAGAGCAGCAAACATAGCGTGCGAGTACTATACGCAGACTCGGTCCGTTGCTGTCAGCTTCTTGGAGTTCTTGGAGTCAATAGAAACGAAAAAGTATTTATTCTCTTATCTTATTACTAAAGTTTGTAGTAACAGGCATCGACTAGCTAGCCGGTTCTGTTAGAATTCTGTCATTCTGCGAGTGGTATCAGATACATAGCTGCTATATTGCGTGCTTCGGTAATTATGAAGCATGCCTCTGTAATTATAGTGGGAATTAGTGCGTAACACGGCTACACTCTCGTGATGATCGGCTAAGATTTATTTCGCGATCGATTTTCAGATAGCTGCCGGAGAGAGTCGGGGATTTCGGCTTACGTCACAACACTACAATGATAATATTAATAATTAATTGGAACGAAGTTCCTTATCGCGCGTTGTGAAAGGGAGCTAGACGGAAAAAATTCTTACGAAAAGTTGTCACCGACACTTTTTGCTATAGTAAGTTAGCGTCATCTGTTAGTACGACGTACGTAGTAGTAAGACGATACCAACAGTACAGCTATGTGACGACAGATGGCTCTGATTAGTTGCCGCTACTCAATGACAGATGTCGCTAAAAACAAAACGTTTCACGTACATAAAAAATCTATTGAAAAAACCTACAAAACCATATTTAAAATATAATGTTAAAAATCCGTTCAAACCTTATTGAAAATTTGTAAAATTTTATTACAATTCCTTCACTAATTAATCGAAAGGAACTTCGTTCCATCCGGGTGTCCCTTGACACCTCTCAAGTTTTTTTTTAGGGTTCCGTACCTCAAAATGCACGCTTATAGGATAACTATGTTGTCTGTCTGTCTGTCAAGGCCCAGTTTCTCAGGAACGCGTGGAGGTATCAAGTTATAATTAGTATAGAATACTCAAGTCTGGTGTCTTTTGGATCTGTGAAAGAAATCAAACTTCTTGTTTTTTATACAGAATATAGATCAACGCTTGTCCACGATCTCATGGTAAGCGATGATGTGGCCTACGAGATTGCAGACTTAATGTTTGAAATTTATTTCTAATGGATACCTCCACGCCTTCTTGAGAAAAAAGACCGACAGACAGACGGACGACAATGTGATCCTATAAGATTTCCTTTTTTAACCGACTTCAAAAAAGGAGGAGGTTATCAATTCAACGGGTATGTTTTTTTAAATGTTTGTTACCTCAGAACTTCTGACTGCGTGAACCGATTTGGATGAATCTTTTTTTATTTGAAAGATGGTGCTTCCCGTGTGGTCCAGTTTCAATTTTGTCCAGTTCTGACAACGGCATCCATGAGAAAACAACATAAATCATCAATTTGTTTTATTTCACAAAAGAAAAATCAATGCGTGTGCAGTATTTTTCAGTAATAAAACTCTTAGTTGATTCAATCCATCAGGCATGTAAATTCTTCGTTTAGTAAAAGTAGACTTTTAGGGCAATTGAAGTCGGCTTCCAGTTCTTTTTGAACGCATTTGCTTGTTCCTTTTGAGGTATGGAAACATAACAATAATAAAACAAACATCGATATTAGAATTTTGACGCCTTCAATTAAACAAGAGGTCGTAAAATCGAAATTAGCCAATGGAGAAACCGTCAACTTCATAGGTAAGGACATAATACTCACATATATCGGGGTGTTGCACTTTGTAGGTATATGATCTTTGTTGTACAGTTAGTCACGCGGTGGGGGACATGAATATGGATTCGATGAACAATAAGCGAGCTATGCTTGAGTCAATGCTTCAACAGATCTCGAAGGTCAGCGGTACCATGTCCTGTTTGATGAGCACATCAACTTTGGAGACGGTTGTTTTGTTAAAAGAGTTGTTTCCAATTCGTCCTGCACTTGTACTCTATTTAAAAAATCCAGTAATAATCTAAATATGTACAGAAATATACTATAATTACATTTTTGCATTTGTTGTAATTGTACAAAATAATTCTTCTTGTTTATTTATTCATTTATTTATTCAAACAGTTTATTGTACACGGAAAATAACAAACAGAAAAAACACAAAAAATATATACAAAAGGAACAGCTTATTTCTAAAAGAAATTTCTTCCAGCAGTCCTAGGTTAAGGAGAAATATTGAAGAAAGGAGGGCAGTTAGGCGTGTACGATATAATAAATATAATAAACGATTACATAAATACGAGATACAAAACAAACTAATATATATCAATAATAATACATACATACTTTACATTCTATAATTATATATTAACTTATAGTGAGTGACTAAGTACTAAGTGACAGCGTCAACTGTCATTTTATTGACGCCATCTTTGTTTTCAACGTCAAGTCTTACTTGTTTCGTGCGTTTTAATATGTTTTTGTACAAATAAACTAAACCGAAATAGACAAAAAATTTATCTAAATCACTCTTAAAATTACAAGTGTATCAGAGCAGGTCTTGGCGCCATACATTCGCGGAATATGTAATTTTGTGTCCAATTCGTGTATTTGCATGGAAGTCACGAAATGGACAGGAGTTTTACACTGTTGAAGTACAAGCAGCAAATAGGCGTATTTTATCCGTCTAAAGAAACCAAATTCTACGTTTTTGGTTGCTTTTACTATCAATTTTGCCTTAAGGTTTTAAAGATCAACCTGAAGATCAACGCTTGTCCACGATCTCACCTGATGGTAAGGCAGGATGTGGCCTACGATGGTACGCGGTGGTCTAGAATCACAATTTACATTTTTACATACTTTTTATTATTCTTATTCAAAGAGCCATCTATGAACCTAGCTAACTATAAAGTTGTAAATTAACGATATCTATTTCGCGACACTATAATTTCATCTCCTATTTTTAGGTAATTACTTATCAAAGCCTTCTATTTTAAAAGATTATGACAATAGAAATGCAGTATGGAAGCATTCGAAGAGGGATAACGTTAAGAGAAAACTACTGAAGAGATGGGCAGCAGCATCTACCTATGAAATAAAATTACGAGTATCTCACTGCGATCACCAAACCAAGCCAAACGACGTGGTGATCAAGTCAAAATTGCGGCTTCTGAATAAGCAGGCTTTCGATTTTACCCAAGGCTAAGTGAGAACTTATTGTGAACAATAATAAACACACAATGCCCGAAGTCTTTCTCATTCATTGTTTAATTGTCGAGGTTTTCGTACAATTTTAGGCGCGTATAAATCGGCCATTACTATTGTTATAGGCACAATGCGACCAAATGGCGGGCGTTACGCGGCGCCGGCGCATCGCGCGCGCGAAGACATTCGGCGCAAGGCACGAGAGAACTGTGAGACAAGTGATTACAGTCTCGGTTTCAATTACGCCCTCGCCTGCGGCTCGGGCTGCAATCCCGTTCAAATCAAGTTGCTTGTGCGTTTCAACACATTTGTAAATATGTTTTATATAAATCACTTTCAGTAACAAATTAGATCATATTTGTAAGACATTGCGTTCGGATTTCTTTGTTTCTCGCGCCATGACTTGCTGAGTATGCCATTGAGTGGCTTCAAAGTCTGTCAAATATTAAAAACAAAAGGACACGTTCCTCAAATGACACGTTCCGCGAATGTATGGCGCCAAGGCCTGGTCTTGTTCACTTATAATTTTAAAACGCCATTATCAAATAAAAGTGATTCAGTTACCGTTTTTGTATATTTCGGTTTAGTTTATTTGTACAAAAACATATAAAACGCACGAAATAGCTAAGAGTTGACGTTGAAAACAAAGATGGCGTCAATAAAATAACATTTGACGCTGTCGCTTAGTACAAACGGAACGATTTAGTACAATTAAAATAAATGCAAAAATGTGATTCTAGGATTTTTCTACACATATTTATATAATTGGTTGATATTTTAAATAGTGTACAAGTGCAGGCTGAATTTGAAACAACTCTTGTATTGTGTTGTTTCGGAAAACTTGTCGATTTTTCGCGCCAATGCAATCATCTGACGTTTTCTGATTTGCGAAATAAAATTTTTACCAAACAAAATGTTTTAAAAAAAGTACAATTTTTTATTGAGTCTTACAGTTTTCCGTGATTTTGTAAATAAGGAGATAGGAGTAGCCGTCTGTGTAAGCTTCAATATGTATCCCTCGGGAACTTCGTGTAAGATCGGGATTAACAGTAACCTCTCGAACGAGTGTGAAAGAGAGAGGCGGATCCATCTATCTTCGTGTCGGATAGCAACAAAAAGAGTGTGGAAGGCTCTCGAATGTTCCTGAAGATTTCTTTTCCAGACTTTCAACTTCCCTGTACAAAAATTCAAAGCATTCTGACACTCCGTTACGTAATGAAGGACACTCAAAGAAACAAGCTCACCTTTGTATTCTTTTCGAGTAGGTATTTATGCCTCTAAGGGTGAACATTTTAGGGGGTGAATGCTTTAGAGTTTTAGGGCAGTTGGTCGGTTTTTAGTTATTTTTGAACGCGTTACTTATGTCTAAAAATTTCGTCGACCTTGTCACTTGAGACCGAACCCTCTATAATCTGTGATCTCGCGCCGCACTAGGTGCCGGCAGACCTCCGCTTTCACCGAACGCGCTCTTTTTTCTCGCTCGTCACTTTCCGTCGGCGCCTGCGCACCGCAATAGCTCGGCCTAATTAAATACCTGACGCTATACGTACCGTGACCGTGGCGTCCCTGATTTAAGTGGGGATATCATCATCAGTAACCTGGAAACCTCCCCTGATGGACATCATCATCATAAATAACCCCTTGCATGAGTTCTATGTTGGACATGAGACTGATGATGAGGGGCAGTTTGATGGTCTATCTCCTGATGGTCTTTTTTCTGGACATGGCGCCATTGTACGCCATAATGTCTGGTAGCAGTAGTAGTCAGTAGGTCCGCCAAAAAGTTTTAATAGCACTTTTGTGTTCCTGTATGAAAGGAAGCTGAGCCAGCGCTTCATTACCTCGAGGCTTCTGGCTGCGCACGTCTACAATCCAACAGCCTTACCGTCACTTACCGTCAGGGGAGATGAAGGCCATGCTAGCAAGTAATGTGTATGTACATAGAGACACTTACGCGGTCGCTTCTGGAGAACTTTTACACCCCATCGGTTACGCGATCTTCGAGCGATGTGGCCTGCACATTGCCACTTCAGCTCGCTGACTCGTCGAGTTTAGTCGGTGAGCTTAGTTCGTGTAAGGATTTCCTTATTCCTGATTCTATCACGTAGAGAAATTCCTAGTACAGTACTCGGCTATGTTTGCTCCTCTGAAGTTAGCTCCAGAATTTCGCGCACGTGCAGACGGAATGTGTGTGTATTATTTTCGATAATAACTATCCCTAGATGACATACAACACTAGGACATTTCTTTCTGCCCACTAACTTGCCTTGCCTAACATTTATACGTTAATGTCTTCGCAGCCTTTTGTAGCTAACTTCAGAGGGGCTAACATAGTTTGCGAGTACTTTCAAGCATATTTCATAGATCGACAAGTGATTGAGTTTGTTTATTCGGCCAACAGCCTTCGCTTAAGTTCGCTTTGGGTATTATGGTCGTTAAATACATAATGATTTATGTACCGTGACGTAGGCAGCTTTTTTCTTGCTGTTTAATATTTTGGTTTACTTATCTATTACATCATACATTTAAACGAGCGGTTCTTTTATGTACAGTACGGTTTGTAGCGAAGCGATTGTAAGGCAATATAGATAGAGGACCATGAGATGGTCATGATACACGCTCACATTGGAGCGAGCAATGGAGAGGGCTATGCTTGAAATATCCTTGATCCATCGACGTTTGTCTTCCTCTTCCCTTCTTCTCCTTTGATTTCTGTTTGTTTATTCATTATCATATCATTATTCATAATCATGTATGTATAATGTACATATATATATAAGCGTCGGTGGCGCAGTGGATAAGGCGTGGACTCTCAATCTGAGGGTACCGGGTTCGAATCCAGCCGTGTACCTATGAGTTGTTTTTCAATTCAAGTACATTATCCGATTGCTTAACGGTGAAGGAAAACATCGTGAGGAAACCTGCATGTCTTGAACAGGCATGTGAAGTCCGCCGATCCGCACTGGGCCCGCGTGGTGGACTATGGCCCATACACTCTCTGTAGGAGAGTAGGCCTGAGCCCCTCCAGTGGGGACATATATAGGCTGTTGATGATTGATGATATATTTAGCACCACTTACTTACCCCTTCTTAATCACACGATTCTTCTGCCCCAAGGTTGCCTGGAAGAGATCGCTTTTAGCGATAAGGCCGCATTCATTGTACCTTTTATGTTCTTCTCTTTTCTTTTCTGTTTTTTGTTTTGTGTGTGTGTGTGCAATAAAGACTATTTGAATTGAATTGAATTTGTTCGTGACCGACATACATAGCTACTCGAATAAGTAAGCTGGAGTGGCCTTGCGCTTGCCACATCTATCAACGAACAGGAGGTTCAGCAGAAAGGTTCTCGAGTGGAGACCTCTGACCTGACTGACAGCACGGAGGGAGTGGAAGAGGAGGACTGAGGACCGGAAGGAGTGTCTCACGTTGGGAGAGGCCTATCTTCAGCAGTGGAGAGACACGAGCTGATAAGTAGCTGTCAGTAAGATCCATCAGCTCCAAATCAACAATTTATTTGTAATATCCGTAGACGAACAAGGTTCACCGAGATAGCTCCACGAGTCAGTGAGCTGAAGTGGAAGTGGGCAGCTCAAAGAACCGATAACCGTAGGGGAGTAAAAATTCTCCCTACTAGATGGACTGACGACCTGGTTAAGGTTGCGGGGAGTCGCTGGATGCAGGTGGCTCGGGACCGGTCGATGTGGCGTACCATGAGGGAGGCCTATGTTCAGCAGTGGACGTTTCCCGGCTGATGATGATGGGTTTGAACAGGCTTCATCTCACCTGATGATAAGGCCGTTGGATGGTAAGCGTGCGCACCCAGAAGCCAGAAGAATAAGGTCCAGCAGTTGACATTATTATTATTAATCAAAGAACACTATAATCAATGTAATAGGCATTACTATAACCGCGAAGCTAAAGGTCTAACGCATAACTGAGTCTGTTCCGGAAGTATAGGAGCAGTACGGGAGGGTGTGTATACAGAACGTCAAACGACGCCCGACTGAAGCTATGCGTTTCGTAAACACACCCTCCCGTACCACTCCCATACCTTAGGAACAGACTCAGTAATGTATTAGAACTGTTTAGACATAACAGGAACATTCAATAACATCAACATTACGAGGGAAAGTGAAAATTTGACATTGATGACCTCACAGTTTTCTCTTGTTGGCTGACGTTGGCTTAGCACGAGTTTATCTCGTGTTGTTTCTCGATTTTGTCACGTCAACATGAATTGTTTAGTCATTATCAATTTGGGGTTAAAGAAATTTATTTATCTCTAGATATATTATACCGTAATAAAGTAAACAATTCCAGTTGAATTCAACAACAATTTACAGAATTATCAGCGTTTTTGTGGACTAAACGCACGACTTTTTAACCCCCAATTTAATGAGGGGTGCTATAATTTTGACGCCAATGTCTGTGTGTGTTTGTGGCATCGTAGCTCTCGAAAGGATGGCCCGATTTTGATGCGTTTCTTACGTGAAAGTTTTCTTGCTCTTCTTAGCTATATTTGGTAATTGTATGATTAGACATAGTCATATATTTATTCGGCATTTTCACAATACGAAACACACAACAACAAACACACAGATAAATATTATATACTATAAACATGGAAAAATAAACTAATTAAAACGATAATAATAGAACAACTAATTTAAATAAACATTTGTACACAAAAATTCAAATAAATAATAACAATGTGATGTCAGTTTGCGGCTGCCCGTGTCGCGCAGTGAGCGCCGACAAGGTCTTCACTCAGCATAAGCTGCACTTCCACCGGGAGTGGATGAAGCGCAGCACTGGTGTTCAGTGAATTCAGTGATTATTGAGTATTTTTTTTTAAATTATAATTTATTTCACTTGTTTGCTGACAAGATAACTAACATCGATATACGTCGACATAAGACTAGTTTATCGCGCGCGCGAGATACGTCACCATGCTAAGCGAGCTGATTCTAACAATCGAGTTAAGTGTAACGAGCATTAGCCTGAACCGTGGTTAAATGTCGCGGTTAAAACGAATTAAGAACAATAATAGATTTTATTATACTAAAATACCTGCGGTTAAAATTATATATCTGTGATCACGGTTTATTACATCCTATATAGTTGACCTTCATTTTACCTGGTGGTAAGTGACGGTAAGGCCGTTGGATGGTAAGCGTGCGCACCCAGAAGCCTCAAGATTATGACGCGCTGGCTCTGATACCTTTCATAACGGAACACAACAGTGCTATTAACATTACTGTTTGGCGGCAGAATTAGGTAACTTGTTGGTAGCTAGCCAGACGGACGTAGAAAACATAGATTCGAATTGAGAACTCCTCCTTTTTAACGGACTTTTTAAAAAAATGTTTGTTACCTGACAACTGTTTTTTTTTTCCTTTTTTTCTAGAGGACATCGTGTTTTGTTTTTATAAAGTGAAAATCCTCAGAACTCTCGACTGGGTGAACCGATTTGGATGATTCTTTTTTTATTTGAAAGCTGGTGCTTCCCGTGCGGTCCCATTTCAATTCGGTCCAGTTCTGACAACGGCATCCATAAGAAATCTACATAAATCTTAAATTTGCTTTTAGAGCAGTTGAAGTCGGTTCCTCGTTCTTTTTGAAAGCGTTAACTTGTTGAAGTTAGTTGAAAACCCAACTCATAGTTGTGCAGGCGCGTGATTACAAGAGACTCGTTGCTGCGATTATGTGCGCGTGCGCCGGTATTGCACAAGACAAGACACTCTACGTAATACCTCCGAGATGACTTTCTTTCAACGATCGTTCAACGGCTGTGGATTTAAGGGTAGAGTTGTCGACGCAACGTGTCTGAGATGAGCGACACATAGGTCGTTGCCAGTTTGTTACTCGTAATTATACCCCCAAAGTAAAGTAATAATAATAAAAAACAGGTCAAGCGCGAGTCGGAATTGCGCATCGAGGTATCCGTACAGAATATGAATAATTATAGTCCTCACACTCGTTAAAAAGCGAATCTCGTGCGGATATAATGTTTTTACTTTTTTGTTTATTGTTTATTGCACATAATAATAACTTAAATTGTACAATTAGAGTTGCCTATCCCTAACAAGAGATTTCTCCCGGCACTCACGCTGGAGCTTTCAAAAAATATATATACTGTAAGTAGACCTGCATACATGTACATAAACAACAACAAAAAAAGTATATATTAGAGAAGATAATGTAGAAAAAAAAGCATAACAATAAATAAAAACACGATTTACATAATATATAATAAATTCTAAATAAATATATACATACATACATATAAACTGTATATTTAAATTTTGTTGTTGTATTTATTCAAGTATGTTAAAGCCAAATTAAAAAGAAAAAAAAAACTTGAGAGGTGTCAAGGGACACCCGGATGGAAAGAAGTTCCTTTCGATTAATTAGTGAAGGAATTGTAATAAAATTTTACAAATTTTCAATAAGGTTTGAACGGATTTTTAACATTATATTTTAAATATGGTTTTGTAGGTTTTCTCATTAGATTTTTTATGTACGTGATAAGTTTTGTTTTTAGCGACATCTGTCATTGAGTAGCGGCAACTAATCAGAGCCATCTGTCGTCACATAGCTGTACTGTTGGTATCGTCTTACTACTACGTACCTCGTACTAACAGATAACGCTAACTTACTATAGCAAAAAGTGTCGGTGACAACTTTTCGTAAGATTTTTTTCCGTCTAGCCCCCTTTCACAACGCGCGATAAGGAACTTCGTAACTATAGGTTATATAAGTGGCCGAAATTCCGGTCGCTCTAGTACTTTTCCATAATTTGAAAACCTTTGATGAACCTCCAGTACATGAACTATAGTTAAATCAGCGTTTAAGTTAATTGCGGAGAAGTGACGTCAGACCTATCTTTAGAAGTAATCTTGCTATTACCGTGTATTAATTTGATATTCGTTTGTATTGTATATGTCCAAGGAATACAAGAATTAGATACCGTGTTACAGCCTCGCCGTGCGTAATCGGTGTTTTCCTAGTCATGTGATCTTGTGACGTCAGAAATGAGCTATGATAGCAAAGCCACAGGTCACACTTGCAACAAATGTCGTGATACCGGCACACATCGAAGGGGTGACCGTTTGTATACACGCACATGCATACGCACGCACGCACATTATTTTAAGTTTATGACAAATTTTAAAGTTTTTACACAGAAATATATATAAAAATTATAACAGTATTTTATGTGTGTGTGTGACAGTGTGTGAGTGTGAAGGTAAGAGTGAGAGGGAATGTGTGTGTGTATTTGTAAATTGGAACATTAGGTTACTACTACGTTACGAGCTCCAGAAAACGTTCTGTTTCTTTGTAGTCAATCCTTATTCACGTCACATACAAACTCTAGAATAACTCGGGACAATTTGCAGCTGTTGCTTTTAGCACAGTAGGATAAAAAGCGCAGTCTCAGTTTCGCAATACGCTGACTGGCGCCTCGTGTGAAACTGCCACATGAGAGACAATAGCGTGAAGTAACGCCTGGCCTAGGCTCGCATTAAGACTCCCACGTTCATTCGCTACTCTTATTTAACTCCAGGTATTTTTACTTTTAGTTTCTGTTCCTTGGTTTTTGTTTGTTGTTTATTTAACGTGCGAATTTACGATCCCTTGACTCGAGATTTTATTTTACAGAATATAGGTAACTAGCTTCTGCCCGCGGCTTCGCCCGCGTGGACTTTAATTTTCGCATTAAAAAGTAGCCTATGTCCTTTCTCAGGGTCTAAAGATTGTCTGTGCCAAACTTCATCAAAATCGGTTGAGTGGTTTAAGCGGGAAAGCGTAACAGACAGACAGAGTTACTTTCGCATTTTTAATATTAGTAGGGATGATTGTACACGATCCCATCTGATAAGCGACGATGTGGCTGGCGATGGCGTGATACACCAACAAGTAAATGCGTTCAAAAATAACTGGAAACCGACTTCAATTGCCCTAAAAGTCTACTTTTACTAAGGCGAATTTAAGATTTATATAGTTTTCTCATCATCATGGATGCCGTTGTCAGAACTGGACCAAATTGAAATGAGACCACCGTTCAAATAAAAAAAGAATCATCCAAATCGGTTCACCCAGTCAAAAGTTCTGAGGTAACAAATATAATATATTAAAAAAACATACCCGTCGAATTGATAACCTCCTCCTTTTTTGAAGTCGGTTGAAAACATTTAGCCGTATGAGCGCCATGGTAACGCGTGAGCGCGTTTTTGGTGTTTGAATGTTTGGCGCTTAGTATTTGTCTGGCTGATTAAATATATGTTTGAAATAGTTCCCTAAGTAACATATATAAAAATCACGAAATTACAAGCTTTTATACCGTCTGACCGTCGGAAAGTGTCTGGCAGTGATCATTATTGTTTTGTAGTAAGTAGATGCTGCTCAAGATTTTTAGGACAGTTGAAGTCGGCTTCGAGTTCTTTTTAACCGAATTAATTATTCGATAATTACATAACCTATCCTTAACATCTATGTACTAGCTGGTCAGAAAAGGAAGAGCTATAGAAAACCTCATTCAAGCAACTGAAAGTGGACCTTGGTAGGAAGCAGGGAGGTAGCGATGTCGCAACCGCTAGACATCGGTGATTGCCAAATACCGATTAAAACCTGCCAACTAATTATGGACGGCTGATACGTTCCACTTGTGGATCCGGTGAGGATTTAGGTTTCCTAGTTTCGCAATGTGTTTCACGTGAGGCGGAGGATATGGATCCTGTGACCTTATTTCTAGTAAATAACTGGGTACACATTCACATAGATGCTGCCGCAACCATCCTGCCCGTAGTCGTTAGCTTTGTTAAAAGCAACAAGTCATGTTTTGTACCATTTTGCTTATAGACTTATTTATTTCCTAACTATTTAGACACTCGTAACCACAGAAAACAAACCTAAATGAATAAGTATTCAACTAATTTTATGGACTTTATATCGAATCAACAGCCTAAAAAATAAGTTTCAAGCTCTAAAAACGATTAACGATACCTCTATACGACTTTTCATCCCCCCTTTCAACCCCTTAAAACCCCTTTTTCGCATTAAAAAGTAGCCTATGTCCTTTTTCAGGGTCTAAAGATTGTCTGTGCCAAATTTCATCAAAATCGGTTGAGAGGTTTAAGCGGGAAAGCGTAACAGACAGACAGACAGATAGTACTGTCCTATAGCTCCCTACGCCGTGGCAGCTCAGTTGTGTAGAGCGTCAGTCCTTGAACAATCGAGGTCTGGGTTCGATCCTGGCTCGTACCAATGAGGTACAATTTGTTATTTGTAATCTATGTACGAATGATAAAAATCATTACCATTGGCTTTTTGGTGCAAGAAAACAATGTGAGGAAACCTGCACACTCCTGAGAAGTAATTCAAAGGTGTGTGTGAAGTCTACCAATGCGCACTGGTCCCGCGTGGTGTACTATGTCCCATACACTCTCTGTAGGAGAGTAGGACTGAGCACATGTAGTGAGGACATATATAGGACGTTGATGATGACTGTCCCATAAATGTCCATGTTCTTGTTTAAGTCGTACGCATTTAACACAATATCGATGAGATGTCTGGATAGTTGTGATGCGCCGGCGCCGGCGCTGGCCGCGTCACGCACGAGCGCCCGCGTTCCAAATTCAAACGCGTGCGGTACACTTGCCGAAGCGCTCCGATGGCTGACGTTTAGAAACTGCCACTATTGTAGTTTAAAGGTTTAATGCGCGGCTTTGATTTACCTTTATTCAATCATTAATGACCAACTGTTAAGGCCGGTCCCTGACCCACAAGCGTGCAAAAGCTAGTTTTTTTTCACTAGCCAGGAAACGTCCACAGCTGGGCATTGGCCTCCTCCATGGTATGACACATTGATCGGTCCCGAGCTACTAACATCCAGTGACTCCCCGCGTGGTTCTGGTTGGAGAATGGTTCTCCCATCGGTTATTTTATTATTATTATTATTTTATTTAATAAGGAGTCTCAACAGTCTCTCGTATTGAATCTCTAAATTTATACATTAAAAAGTTAATCTGATACGAGAACCAATTACAGATGCACACAACATTAAGAGGGTATGCTGGTGTCAAAGCGCCCATACAAACGTAGTCCAGTCATATTTTGAGTATTAAGCTATGAAAATCTACGAAATTTTCAAGACACACTCTAGAAACAAATATCTGTGTCGGTGTTGAGTCAGATTTTCGTTTAAATATATACTTCCAGAGTTACAGGGCGTCAAAGTATTGTATATTTCGGTAATAAAAAGACCCAACTTTGAACCTGATTTACAAGAGTATGAATCAATTTAGAACAATTTGGAAAAACCACCGACATCTCAAATTTCATTAGTATACTGTATTAAAAAAATGGTCACATAATATACTGTATCCTTCAAATGATCCCTGGACTACGAAACATCCAAATAACGGGTGGATAACTTCGCGTAGTGTATGCTGTCTCACCGTACGCGCTCGGGTAGGATAGGGCTCAGATAGGGACAGCTACAAAACAATCCAAATTTGAACGCGGCCACGTGGTCTTACCAACATAGCCTCTTAATGTAGTCAGTTACATATTAGAAAGGTTAGAAGTTCTTCGAGCGACGTTCCCTGCACATTGCCACTTCAGCTCACTGACTCGTCGAGCTATGTCGGTGACCTTAGCAAAAGCTAGTGTGTACGTATGATAAATTGTTCTACAATTAAATTAAGTCCTTAGTACATCCACCAACCGCTAGCAGCGGTATAAATCTAGCACAGACTTAGACATATATTTATGCTTAGTGCTTGTTTACACTATAATAATATATAATAACTAACTACATATATACTTATATCTGAATGGAACACTTCGTTGACTATCGCGACGGCCTCGCCCCGCTTGCGTTGAGTTAAACAGAGCTGAGGCCATTAAAGATTCAAACCAAAGACATTTAATATTAATAGACCGGACAAAGCAAACAAACATTTTGATCCTGAACTTATTACCAATTGGTAGTAAGTTACTCAATCTAGTGTCACATCACGTCACGCGGCCGTACAAGACATTTTACATACCATTGACTTTTGAGATCAAAATGTTTATATGAAACGTTTCCCAATTACCGCTCTATAACCTATTACTATATTTTAATCTCTCTGATTCAAACTAACAGTTCTTTTGCAATGATATTTAGAATAGAATACTCTTTATTATGTAAATAGGTGGTACAATGCTGTTGGGTTTGATACATTCCTAAAATCTCTATTTCCTACCCTGAGGCATACAATAATTTATTAGTATATAATTTATATTACAATATTGTCACGGAGCTTCTCGAAAAGTCTAGAGAAAAAAGAGAGGGGCGTATCCATCTATCCCCTTCGTGTCGGATATCGACAAATGACTAGCGTTGAAAGCTCTCAAATACTCGCATAAGGATTGTCAAGTGCGAAAGGGAGAGCAATTCACCTGTCTCCTTCAAAACAAAAGAAAGCGTGGAACTCACACATACACACAAACACACACATGAGCATAGCAAACTTAAAATAGGAACTAAGTTTAAAAGAAAACCATAACATTTAAAACAGGTTAATTTCTACTAACATAATAATAAGTCTTTTCCATAAATAATACTCTGTAAATCCGTCTGGAAGACGCGGTGCACTTCCAACACAAGTGTCGAAAGACTACTTTCTGGAAGGCCCCTGCAAAACTATGTAAAAGATATTTAAGAAATAAACACTTTTTACTTTCCTGTATTAGATTTATTTATCTCATTGCATTTTAAACGTTTTCTTATAGGTGTATACAACACATAAAACATTATTTTACGAAAGAACTCAAAATATCGAACAAACTTCATACATTTAACGCTCCAATATAGTAATGTGACGTCACAAAACACGCCCGGTTTATATGGAGCGTTTTAGCACCGCGTGATTGGAATCACTTTTCGGCGGGTGTGATAAAAAAACTATAAGTCGTAACGAAAAAAATTGATAGAGCTATTTATGTTTGTACATCGAATGAGACAAGAATATTTGTTTAGTCAAATACCCAATTACTAGATGAATCGGGATAAGAAGCAGTCTATGTCCTATTCCGTCCCTTCAAGTATCTCTATGCTACGTAAAGTAACGATCAAACAAACTCAAGTTCACATTTTAGTATGTATATATTAGCTTGAGAAAGAGTTACTCTGTTGGGCATCGAACCGTTGACCTTCGAAACTACATTCCGAGGTTTTGTAATTTGTAGGAATCCTAATGTCATTTTCATTACAAATATCAGAATATTTGAATAAATAAACATAATGGACATGGTTCAATTCAATACAACTTGAATAAACGTAAACAAACAAACATTTGTACAATAAAATCAATGAGGTGTCTACTATATGAAATATTATGATTGTAAAAAAAAGCTTAATCTTTATTGTGTGAGTTTGGGTGCATATAAGCTGGAAAACACATACAATACAGTTCAGACCAAACCTTTTCAGATGTACACACATTTAAATCCTTAAAAATTTGACAATAAAATGAATGCTAAGCTAATGAATAATAAATAATTACAATAATTACAATTGTCACAAAAAATTTTCACATAACAAACTCAATGAAAAGTGAAAAGAAATAGAAATGAACACATAAAAAAGTCAAATAAGAGAAATAATAATATTCATATTACAAATGTCATAAAATATTAAGAGGAAACAGCAGGTAAAAAATTTCATACAAAAAGGCATAGCTATTTGCTACCCCTAAACCTCCACCATTTGTGACGATTTTTGGACACATGCAAGATCTTACCGAAAACTAAGTCCGTTGGATTTGCTTTTTTCAATATTTTGTCTACAATTAGATGATAGATTACATGAAATCTTATAATAAACATTAAACCACTCAAATATTTTTGTCCAAATATTCCTTTACGCTATAAAAACAGTTTTCAATAAGCCATGATCTTACTGGGGTGTGGGGGTGTCATGGAACCGCCTTAATTGTATTTCCCGCTTATTTATTGACTTTACGACGATAAATCCTAAAATATTCATTTAAATTGTATGACGTAAAGAGCTAGTAAAATGTGTATGAAATGCTCAAGGCAACTAACGTATTTAATTTGATAAGGGTTGTGATGAAGTTTATATTCACATATTTCGCGTCAACTTCAAAGGTTTCTACGAGCTATCAGCTTAGAGGTCATGCCACAACCATAAACCTGATTACGTCATGCGCTCGCGTCGATAGTCAGCACAGCGAACGTGTTCGGATTTCAAATCAACCAATGACGGCTCTGTTTAATTGCGGTACTGCTTCATCGAGGCAATGATCAACGAAAGTACCATTATCATCAGCAACCTATATATGTCCCCACTGCAGGGTCTCAGTCCTACTCTCCTACAGAGAGTGTATGGGACATAGTCCACCACGCGGGACCAGTGCGCATTGGTAGACTTCACACACACCTTTGAATTTCTTCTCAGGAGTGTGCAGGTTTGTTCACGATGTTTTCCTTCACCGAAAAGCCAAATCATTCATACATAAATTGCAAATAACAAATTCTAACTCATTGGTACGAGCCAGGATCGAACCCAGACCTCGATTGTTCAACTACTGGCAAAACAGTTGCACGTTATAATTTTCGTCGTGCCTTAAATCTAGACATAAATAATCAAAGTATAATTTATCCATGGTATAAGTATAACCACGGATAAATATATCCATGGTATAATTTAATATGTTATTATCTATTACTCTGATAATACATGAATAATTAACAATGATTTCATAACCATAACATAATATATATATTTGTTCGATTGTAGCAATATTAAAAAATAGCACATTAAAAATGAAAATGGTACGAACACTATGTATAAAATATAATAATGTATAATACTTTACTATAGCACTCACACCTGACTCTCACCTGATATACATGTATTTTGGTACGTACTAGTGTTATTTAGATGATTTTTTTGTCACAGGGTCACACCTATTTCAGGCACCAGTCTCTCACAGACAGTATTAGCACCGTAACAAGTGAAAAATGTAATATTATTTTAAGAACTTTCTGTTTAGAGATAAACAAATTTTTTATTATTATTATCTATCCATCCATATAGCTGCGTATTTGAAAGTTACCACTTCGTCTAGCTTGTGACATTGCATTACCATTATTGTGAGATGAACGCAGCCATAAAGCAGTCCGTTCAAGGAGAACATATTAGCAAACACACGGGCTGTTGCAAAAATTATTCAATAGCTTAGCTATCGACGTCTGTGTACAAATACATCAATTATATATTACTACAGTAATAGCTACAGCATCACGATTCAAGCCGTGGGATTTGGTGTTTGATCGGGATAATAGGCTAGTCTGGACCTTAAACTGTCCCTCTACATACTCGTAATTAACGAGTTAAAAAGAAAAAGAAACCGACATCAACCGCCCTAAAAATCTACAGCATTTGTCTCCTAAAATCTCCTAGATGCCTGAAGGTAGGTTGTTGTATCCACCACGCGAGACCAGTGCATAACGGCGGACTTCACATGCCTGTTAAAGACATAAATAAATTAATAGTCAATGCGAATATAAGACTTATATCGTTTTCTCTTGGATGCCATTGTCAGAACTGAAACAAATTGAAATGGGACCACACGGGAAGCACCAGCTTTCAAATAACTAAAAACCGACTTCAACTGCCTTAAAAGTGGTGGAATTATCTGGGTACATATTTAGTTTTTGTTGATTTTTGACAAAAACAGCTAAATCAGTTTCGATAAAATGTAACAAATACCTTTGAAGTTTGCTCTACCAAACAAACAAAAAATCATCAAAATCGATTCATAATTGGCAGAGAAAACACTCAAAATCTAATCTACATACTAAGGTTTTTATACTTCAAATAACTTATTGAAAAAGCATCTTTTTTGCAATTTAACCCCAATCTAACCCAGTGTCAACTACCCCATTATAAATCGAACCTTTTGTGGGTATTTATTGCTAATTACAGAATACCCGAGCCATTGACCGGTTCCCCGTAGCAAGGTGAATGCCAAAGGGGGCATTTTTTTCTTGTCGTTCATTTGAATTCATATACACGGCTGGGTACAGTGAACTAGAGGCTAAAGGAATATGTTGTTTATATACGCATAGGTTGACAACCTGTGGTGATATTCGGAATCTATAATGGCTGCCAAAAGGCAGGGATGGCGAACCATTGGCACGCATGCCATTGACGGCACACGACACAATATTTTGGGCACGTCACTGTCCACGAAATTCATTATGCACTACGAAAAAAGTGTAAAACAGGTACTAAATGACTAGGGAACGTGTATTAAATATTTTATACGCTTTGTTACCGACGGTTACATCCGATGCCAGGGCGCTACCAGCGACACCTATATGAAAATATGTGACAACACCTCCAGCAGGTGTCCGCGACGACGTTGACATCAAATTACCCACTTCAAGTTAAATTAATAAACAATAGTAGTAGATATATGACTACACAATATATGAATCTAGTGATAAATGTTTAAAGTATTCTCTGCCAAACAAAAAAAGAATCACCAAAATCGGTTCACAATTGGCGGAGTTTAAAAAAACATACCGTCTAATTGAGAACTTACTCCTTTTTTGAAGTCGGTTAAAAGTTATAGTATGACAGTGAATATGTTGAAATTTGCAGCGTATCGTGTCCAATACAACATTCATTCGCGAAGCAACGTCACTGAAGGCGGATTTTTTGCGTAACTCGTTATTGATCCATCGACACGACTATACCGGTCCGACTTGATATCTGTTACTTAACTATATCTTGTAGCACATATGAGCACTGCGTTACAAATGGAATAGATTAAATTACAATTTAAAAAATACATTTTATGCCGAAAATGCCTAACATCAGCTGATACTCTTCAAACCGCCGAATCGAATTTTACCAAATATAGCTAAGAACCACCGCAAGGAATCCTGCTTTCATGTAAAAAACACATCAAAACAATTAAATGCATTTAAAAAGAACTGGAAACCGACTTCAATTGCCCTAAAAGTCTACTTTTACTAAGGCAAATTTAAGATTTATATCGTTTTCCCATGGATGCCGTTGTCAGAACTGGACCAAATTGAAATGGGACCACACGGGAAGCACCACCTTTCAAATAAAAAAAGAATCATCCAAATCGGTTCACTCAGTCAAAAGTTATGAGGTAACAAACATTTAAGCAAAATATAACGTCGAATAGATAACCTCCTCCTTTTTTGAAGTCGGTTAATGAGATCCATCCGTTCGAGAGTTACGATGCCACTGACAGACAGACAGACATTGGCGTCAAACTTATAACACCCCTCATTTTGCGCTGGGAGGACGAATAGGAAGGTACTGAGTGTAGGTACCCCCGATGGTTTTCAAACCCGGGACCGTATAATGGTTTTCGCCTTCATCTCCTGACCGGGATGGTATTGTCAGGGTAGCTGAGGTGGCCACCGCCGGGGGAAGCCTCCGCCGACCACTCACCAAGTTGGTGAAGCTCTCAGTCTCCGCAGTTTCCGACTGATGTGTCTTCGCCGCAGCAGGGGAGGATGTGTAGAACTGGCACCCTCCTTTTTGATACATATTGCCTTTGATATTGTTTTTGATTTGCTATGTCCGTTTTGGAGTAAAGTATTGTCTCAAGATATAAAAGTTGGTTTTTATTTCGTCTTCGAGACTTCCACCACCGGTTGCAGTCCACTCGTTGGTAACAAGGTCAAGTGTTGGTCTATCTTCAATAATAATAAAAAAACAGGTTGATTATATTCAAATCTTTTTCTATTCTAGTCATCGGTTCAGATGAACTCTCGAATGAGATAATTTCTTGGTCAACTACCAAATTGTCACTAATAATAATAATTTAAAGTATTTAAACACTGTTTTAAACCCAATAAAATCAATAAAAAAACAAATTACGATTTAAGAATAAATAAATAATAAGAAAAAGAGAATTCAACCTTCAAAAACCAGTCTACGGCGGCGACGTGGTTTCGTAAGAAATAAATTTAAAAAAATCACACGGTCTTTAATTATGGGATTGGTTTCTTAAGATCGGGTTTTGACATGCGTCACGCATTGATTAATTAAAAAGGAGCCAAGTGTGTGTCGGGACGCGCGTAGGGTTCCGTAGTTGCCCGGCACACAGTCTCACACAGGACGATGTAAAGTAATTTTAGAATAGAATAGAAATTTTTTATTGCAGTAAATGTTGCTCGCAGGCAAAGATGTTACGTCATTATGAAAGTACAGCATACTTAGACATATTAATGGCGGACCAAATATTTAATCACATAAGATAGATGTACACCATTTATTTCTTTAAAACATCTGCTACTTTATACGCAACCCTTTCTCTGAGCCACACGGTTAATTTTTTCGTAAATAGTCGTTTTGGTAATTCTTTTGTTTCGTTAGGTATTGCGTTAAAGATTTTAATACACATTGCATAGCTTTTTTCAGATATAACGCGGTTTTAGGAGCTTTAAATGGACTGTGTACGAAAGTTTCATTTTGACGTCTCCAAGTATATTTTATAATTTGATCGACTATTACTCGCCACCATAGTCGTGATAGTTTTTTTAAACTTCAATATTACATAATACTACTGTGAATTTTTTCAGATTTTCAAAAGCAGCATTTAATACTTCGCAAACGGATACCTGAATCCAAAAGAAGTATTCCTAGACCCGCAATATTTTTGGAAGCCCTATTCAACGATACCCCTCACAATGGGGTAGATGCAAAAAATATATTTCATTCTCAAGTTACGTGTATGGAATCCACCGTTATTTTTTCCCCCAAGATTTTATTGTTGACGAGATTGATTAATATAATAATAATAATAATAAAGTCTTTATTTCAGATATACATCCGTCCATACATAAAAATAAAATACAAAGATAAAATACTATTAACTAAAAAATAATATAAGCATGTAATGCTTATATTATCTTATTTCTTATTTGCGTTCTGGTGAACACCAAGCCAGTATCTATAAATGGGGCTGGACATATCCTCACCAACGGCCACCAATATTTCGTTTTTGGAGCTCCGCACACGCTCCCAGAACGAGGCAATACGGGTCCCGTATATGTATACCCGTAAAAAATTACAGCTTTCTGACTGTAAGGGTGACTGAGCTAAGCCGCGGACGGACAGACAGACTGAGCGACAATATAAGGGTTCCTTGTTTGACTACGGAACTCTAAATCATCGCATTATCTCCGCAAATCCATATGATATATCTGACGATGATAGCTATAGTAAAGTTTAATTGGGTTTTAGGTGATCAAGGTTACGCGAAGCCTTCTAGTAAACCCAAGATAAGGCTGGATATGAGCTCACCTCGCAATCCTTGAGTCAACAGGGGTTTTGTGTTATACACATATGGAAATCCTAATATCTAAAAATGGACCGTTTCTTTCCGACCGCAAATCATAGGCTAGAATTAACCATCATCAGCCAGGAAACGTCCACTGCTGGACGTAGGCCTCCTCCACGGTATTGAATCTAGTAGGAGGACGAGGCCTGGTAAGAAAGAAGAAAGAAAAAATTTATTTGCCAAGTGCATAGTTTGTTTACACGGTGTTTAGATAGTAATTTTAATTAGTTCGATGTACTTAACCTGTCCACAGGTGTGCAAATATTATAAACATATCTAATAAGGAATTTAATTGTAAAAAAATTAGTTTACATCGCATGTCAATTAGTACAATGTTAATAATTAAGGTAAGACGTTTTCCGGTACATGGTCGCCACTCGAGAACTTACTCGTTACCGATTATCGGCCTGCCCATTGCCACTTCAACTCACTGACTCGTCAATTTGTTATTTGGAATTTTACGTTCGAATGATAAAAATCATTACCATTGGCTTTTCGGTGAAGGAAAACATCGTGGGGAAACCTGCACACTCTTGAGAAGTAATTCAAAGGTGTGTGTGAAGTCTACCAATGCGCACTGGTCCCGCGTGGTGGACTATGTCCCATACACTCTGTAGGAGAATAGGACTGAGCGATATGCATACCGCTAGGGGAGCACTGGAGGCGTTCCCTTGGAGGACCAAGAACTCTCCGACATGCGCAGCGGATGGCCACCGGAGGGGTTTAGTAGGTAGAAATCCTACATAACCCGGCTCTTCCCCTAAAGAGCCGGATATCTTTGGAAGATTCCCCTCCGTAACAAAAAGGCCTGAGCCCCTGCAGTGGAGACATATATAGGCTGTTGTTGATGATGATGTAGCCAGTAGGCCATGGCACTCAAATATCCGAACAAAGCCTCAGTCAGTATGCCGTCTTCACGGAATACAATAAATCTATTGCGAAAGCAGCTCACAGCGAACCTGCTGCGAAGGTCGACGATTGGTTACGTAAATGACTTGGGACATCGATGAGCGGCGACCTTTGCCGCCATAGACTTTATAATAACTCATAAATAGAAAACCGACTCGTAACATCGTACAGAACTAGCTGCTTGCGACTTTAAGAACTAAATATACTAACCTTGCCATGTCTATACATATATGAGATATACGTTAAATTAAATCCAAATAAATTTCGGCATGTGTATAGCACACGAAGGCAACACGACCTAATGAACAATCCCGCGAAAACTGCCCTGTATCACAAAAGCGTATTTGCTATATGTATGTATGGGATTATTTTTAAAGTCCACACAGATAATATATTAGTTTGTATGTTGTATCTCTTATTTATGTAATCGTTTATTATATTTATTATATCGTACACGCCTAACTGCCCTCCTCTCTTCACTATTTCTCCTTGACCCAGGACTCCTGTAAGAAATTTCTTTTAGAAATAAGCTGTTCCTTTTGTATACATTTTTCTGTTTTTGTGTTATATAAATATTTTCCGTGTACAATAAACTGTTTAAATACATAAATAAATAAAACCGACAAAAGAGTATCTAATACATTTTAACAAGCCTGTCACAAAATATATAAATACAGTTAAGAAATCAATTGAAACAGCTTCCGCATCAGAGTGCCTTAACAAATGCAAATGAGGCAATCTCAATAATTTTTTGTTTCATCGAAATGTGTCAATTAGTTTCCACAAGGTTTCTCTGAGCGTTCGACCATGTTAGATCCTTGGCCTTATCTCGATCAAAGTCGAACGCGATCGGAAATATGTTTGTTTAAATAAAAACCTACGAGTATATACACACCTTCAGATTCTTTAGATTCTTTCAGATTAACCACCTCCATGTACATTAGTCTCCACGCGTGTACTTACACTCCGAAGGTCCCGGGTTACATTACCAGCGGGGTATCTATTGGTAATTTTTCTATGTCCCCCTGGCTAGCTACCACCATGTTACTGTAGAGAAGGGGAGGTAACGTAGCTGGTATCGGGATCTTTTTCAGAGAAACAGCGTAGTTCAGCTAGATAGTTTAATAAATAACTGAAAGAATGTTACGTGTACAACAGATGGGGCGGAGGCGCGGACCAAACACACCCACTTTAACTATATTTTGACTAGACACGCACTCGACCACAATACATTGAAGACTTTTCTTCTGTTGATAAATTTCATTTGTCATCTCCGCGACAGATTCTAAACTCAAAATAAATGGAAAGTTCGAGAGAACTGTGCAAGCCAGTGCGCATCTACATAGGCGTCAGCATGAAGACCGAACTTCATTACATTACCTAAGTCTGCCGCTAAACAGCAGTGCTAATAGCGCTGTTGTGTTCCAATGTAATAGGTAGCACCAGCGTCTCATTCAGCATCAGTCTGCTCGCTGTCGTCGCACGCACCGACGGACCGATGCTGCGACACTGGCTGTCATCACATGCACCAGCGTCCCAGTAGCATGTCTCACGATATATTTAATTACTAACATAGCAATAAGTTATTTATATATAGATATATATAGATATATTTAAGTACTATGGATGTATGTCTGATTTAAATAAATAATAATTAGCTGGAGACTTCTGGGTGCGCACGATTGCTATCCATCAGGTGAGATCAAAGCCAGGTGTGAGAACATCAGCCCGGGAAGAGCATAATGCATCGCGCGAGGATGGGAGCACTGGCGACGTTCCTTTGGAGGACCCAGAGCTCCCTGATATGCGCAGCGGTTGGCCACCGAAGGGGTTTAGTGAGTATGAATCTCACATAACCCGACTCTTCCCCTAAGGAGACGGGTATCTTTTGAAGATTCCCTTTCGTAAAAAAAAGGTGTGAGCCTATCAAACAATTTTTTTCGTATCTTCCTTCAATTTTTAACTTATTTATTATTTCTTGTTATAATGGCCAACGAAGAATCCAACTCGACTGGGCAGCGTTCGGGAAGTTACGGCATATCTTCTCGTCCAAAATACCTCAGCGTCTAAAGACAAAAGTCTTTGATCAGTGCGTGTTGCCAGTGATGACATACGGAACCGAAACGTGGTCCTTTACTGTGGGCCGAATAAACAAGCTCAAAGTCACTCAGCGAGCAATGGAACGAGCTATGCTCGGAATTTCTATACGTGGTAAAATCCGGAATGAGGAAAGGCCGTAGACGAACTAAGGTCACAGACATAGCTCGACGTGTCAGTGAGCTGAAGTGGCAATGGGCAGGCCACATCGCTCGAAGAACCGATAACCGGTGGGGAGTAAAGATTCTCGAGTGGCGACCACGGACCGGGAAGCGTCTACCAGGCCGTCCCCCTACTAGATGGACCGACGACCTGGTTAGAGTCGCATGGAGTCGCTGGGTGCAGGTGTCTCGGGACCGGTCGATGTGGCGTGCCGTGAAGGAGCTCTATGTCCAGCAGTGGACGTTTCCCGGCTGATGATAATGATGATGATCCACCGTATTCCGTTCAAATATAGCAAAAAATAAAGGAATAAATATCCTCCGTTTGTAAATATACCCTCTTCCTGTAAATATTTCTAATTTTATATTTTTGTGTTATCTGTTAACAGCTTTGCATGCGCAGTATTTATAAAAAACTAGTGTTTTCGTTTTGATTTACTCAGTTAAGCGAAATGTACATTTCTTTGAGTAAATAAATGTCTTTAAACCCAACCCAAATATGTCATTTATGTTATACGAATAAATAAAATACTGATTAAGTATAATGAAGTTTTAAAATGTATTCAATTAAAAACAAGTTTAAATATTTATTATTCTGTGTTGCGTTAAGAGGTTTGATAAAGATGGTCTAGCAATGTAGCATTATTGATGAACACTGGGGAGGGTAGGCAGTGAAAAATGCATGTATTTTTTTATAATCAGAAAGAAATTTAAAAAACTAAACCCTGACTCCTACAATAATCATATTGGTCAAAGAAGAAATTTAAAAAAAAAACAGATGGACAGCGCAGTCTTATATTGACTACGTGACGAATACCTATGCCCTCACCCCCACCCCTGGGACAAAGCGTGGTATTTTGAAGACCCCTCTAACCCCCTGAACGGCTCACGTAGTATGGGTACGATCCCTATGCTGCGACAATGTCAATGCACCTTATCATAGACTATATAAAAGACATAAACGCGCGCATCTCCGAATTTTAAAAATTGTTTTGTTTTATTTAATTTTATACCCGTGAAATGTTATCCCATATTTGGTGGAGGGATGCTAAATATGGCTGTGCTTTAGTCAGATATATGGACGTATTGAGATATCAGCAAAGCAACTTGCAAACGAAGTGGTGCGGTTCGAAAAATAATCTTTATTGCATGATATAATTCATCATCATATCAGCCTATATACGTTCCCACTCATTTCTACTGTGCGGATCGGCGGACTTCACATGCCTGTTCAAGACATGCAGGTTTCCTCACGATGTTTCCCTTCACCGTTAAGCAATCGGATAATGTACTTGAATTGAAAAACAACTCATAGGTACACGGCTGGATTCGAACCCGGAACCCTCAGATTGAGAGTCCGTGCCTTATCCAAGCGCCACCCACGACCCCATGATATAATTATGTACTTATAATATTTATAATATCATTTTAATTGGGTATTTTCCAATTATTGAAAACTGTTTCTATTTCAATATTGGAACGTAACATTTTATCACACATGTAATTTATGTCCATTTTCTCAATTAGAAGCGATTAAAATCCAATTTATGTTTGACTTGCTTTTGCTTGTGACGTCGTTCATTCGTGTTTTTCGTTTTATTCATAAAAAATTCTGTAAGAATTTATTTTAAAAAGCTTTACATTTTATATTAAAATACCTCCATAATATTTCGTTAATTTGTGTAACTGTATCAAGTGAAAATAACTCAATATTGCATTTAGGAAACGAACTAATTAAGGATTCCTGGTCTTAACTTATCTATCTTTAACTAAACGACGTCGTTAGCTAATCAGTTGCGAAACCACCTTAACATGTTACAAGTTTTAACTCCGAGGTTTTTCCTATTGCAGGTCCTGCGCGTGCGCCACTCAAAGCTGGTTCGTTTTGCAACGAGAACGAGAACCAGTCGCGATCCGACCGCCGTGGGGGAAGGACGTCCGTCACACCATAAACAAATAAATGAATAGGAGATAGAACTGTGATATCGTGAGGTGTTGTGATGATATGTGCGTGAGATTGTGATAGTTGACAAGTTGTTTCTGGATATAGTTGGATTCTTTTAAATTTGGAAACATCACAATGCAGGGACGGGACAAGCTGTGTGCTAAGCTAACAAGCGCATTCCTTAGGAAGTGGTGTAAGTATTTAGCGATTTAAGCTTTTATGTTTTAGTTTTAGCATTTCAATTCGCATCCTTAGCTGTAGGGTATGACAGGTGTGCTGATCACTCAGTGCCCGTTTGGTTAGATCTTCAGGTACTTAACAGTTTTGGTGGTATAAACCTACCAAATGCAAACAAAGCTCGGTGATCTGCAGAGTAAGCGTATTTATTAAGTTTTCTAACACATACTGGTTGACCGTAGACGTGTGTCCAAATTTCAATATTGTTGAGGCAAATTCTTTTGAAGAAGTATTTTAACATTTAAAATAAAAAATAGCCAAATCGGTCTGACACATTGCTGAGTTTATGCAAGACTAACGTACGGCGTTTGATTTTTATAGATAAGAAGATTATTTTAAATTTTTATATACTCAACTGGTAGTGTTCTTGGTGGTATATCTTATATTTTATTCCATGAAAAGCACCTGCCTAGAATTTAAATAGGTACTCTTTTTTCGCCTTGGCATATTTTACAACCAACCATTGCATGCACTTTGGGTCAACTTCAACTTGCTGCCCTACCTTCGTGAAATCACCACGACAGCTTTTATAACAAACATATAGTATTTTAGTGCTACAGGTAGTTTAAACTTTATAGAACTCTTTCTAGATTTTTTTTTAGAATGATAATGATTTGTGGTTAATTTTTACAAGCTTTTGGTTCAATGGTATGTAAACAAATCTATCAAGTCAATTTTAACCTACTTCTAATTGAGTTGAAGTTGAGAGTTGAAACTTTGTGTTTTTTTATATTGAAGATAGACCAACACTTGACCTCAATCTCACCTGATGGTAAGTGACGATGAGGTCGACGATGTTACGTGTTGGTCTAGAAGGTGCCTATTTACTCTTCCTTTCAAGATTCCCAAGTTGTAGTTTTCGAGGAACACGGAAACCGGTAGTGTATTCCATATTTTTGCTGTACGCACGATAAATGTGGAAGCGAAACGCTTGGTGCGAGCTGTAGGAATATCTACAGTGTACGGGTGGAGGACTGACGTTCTTCTGTACCTATTGTAAGTAAGCCACATGACAATGCAATAATTTGCCACCATCGAGCTGATCTGACCCTGGAGTCAGGAGTAAAGAAGAACTCTTCAATGGGTTCTGGTAAACCCCTCGAGTTTGGGCTCATTTTGTTTGTCATGACGAGTCTAATACACTACTATTGGCGACGAGGGTCTGATGATGAAGAAAAGGAACCCTTCAAAGGCTTCTAGAAATGCCCTTGACTTTATATAGAAGATAGACACTTGGTCTCGTTTTGTTTGTTTTACAAGTCTAACACATAACTGAGACGGCTCTTGAGGTATGGGAGCGGTCAGCGGGGTGACGAGTGGCGCCCGACTGAAGACATGCGTCGTTTGACGTTCCGTAGACACACCTGTACCGCTCCCATACCTCAGGAACAGACTAGACCTGTAATATCAGGCTTACTCTCGTACAGAGAGTGTATGGGACATAGTCCACCTGACTTGTAGTCTTTCTGAAATGTATTTTTGTATTCATCTTTACAATTTAGTTCTTGTTAGATATTATGAAGTGTATATTGCGAGCTATGCCTTACAAGTATGCTATGAGTTAGCTGAATTATCACCACCTTATATGTTTCACGTATTCTCCGTTATGGACCGTAGTAATATAATAAACGACAAGAGTTTGGCATACAGCTAGTCTGACGCAAGTTAAAGGACAAAGCTACGTTTTCACGTATCGGGAAGCGTGTACTGGGCCGCAATTCAACTAGATTTACCAACGGCCTAGACCACGTAATGTTCGTTTGATATTTATTAGAGAGGGATATTTTTTGTGTGCATTTTTATGATCTTTGATTTGTTTGAATTTGTCTTCGCCCCGAATAATAGAATAACTATTAAAATGTGGGATAAATTCACTAAATTTTCTCATACATTTTGCATGGAACGGCTTTTATGATTATATATCGAGATGGGATTAAGTGATAATTAATGAGTAATTGAACTTTTTATCATCAATCCATGATCTCAAACTCTAAGACTCACACTTGACAGGTTTTCTGTCGACATTTAACGTCACTCGTTTTTCGATTTCTTTTGTTTACACTGTCGGAGAAACTTTATAACTTCAATTTCTATGTTAATTGTATGTTATGTATAAAATGTAAATAATGTTGCGAGTTCCCAAATTCGAGGGATTCAAGAAATACACGAGTCCAAAGTTCCGGAGTTTATTGGTAGCACAGGTCCACAAACTAATCTTCAAAATCAGAGTGCGCCCCTGTCTCACTGGGTCCGTCCCTGGATTCTACGTACCTGTGTCCTTTGGCACTACTGACGCCGGTCTGTCGCTACTGACACCACGTGGCACACTAGTACACTAACACTTTTCCGCCTCGACTGTACTTTCGCTCTACAATTTCTTCCGGTTTCCGTTCCTTCACTTTAAATCGCTGTTTACTTAGAACTGAACTCAACTGTCGTCGAAGCTCGGCTCGCGCCTATATATACCCGGTGTTGTTTCTAGATCCTTCGCAGTGATCTTCAATTTCAGCATCTTCAGGAACATTCGAGAATCTTCCACGCTTTCTTTTGTTGCTATCCGACATGTAGATAAATTGATCCGCCTCTCTCTTTCATATACATCATACATCATCAGCCAGGAAACGTCCAATGCTGGACATATCGACCGGTCCCGAGCCACCTGCATCCAGCGACTCCCTGCGACTCTAACCAGGTCGTCGGTCCATCTAGTAGGGGGACTCCCTGGTACGTGGTCGCCACTCAAGAACCTTTACTCCCCACCGGTTATCGGTTCTTCGAGCGATGTGGCCTGCCCATTGCCACTGCAGCTCACTGACTCGTCGAGCAATGTCGGTGACCTTCGTTCGTCTACGGATTTCCTCATTCCGGACCTTATCACGTATAGAAATTCCGAGCATATCTCGTTCCATTGCTTGCTGAGTGACTTTGAGCTTGTTTTTATTTAATTGGCAACAATTTTAGCTGCGGTCGTTCATTTAGTATTAATGAGCGTAAGATCGATCTATCATCGAGACAACATCAACATCAAATTGGGTGTGAAATTAAATTTCTACCTGTTGTTTGGATCGTCGAACAGAAGGCGTAAATCATGATTTTGTGAGTGACTCACGTCACTATTTAAAGAACACGAGAGCGTGCGCAGGAGTTATTAGTTTTGAGAGCGCTATTGCCGTTCAAGTACCGGTCAAACAGAAGAACGTCAGACCTTCACCCGTACACTGTAGACACTCCTGCAGCTTGCAACAAGCGTTTCGCTTCCACATTTATCGTCGTGCGTACAGCAAAAATATGCAATGCACTACCGGTTTCCATTTTGTGTGAAGAATTTAACTTGATAGTCTTAATCATCATGTACAGCCTGCGGCAGTCCACCGCTGGACATGGTCCTCTACTCTCCGCATTCATTCACGTTCGGCTACCCTACGTAAGGCGTGTTGCCAGTGATGACATACGGAACCGAAACGTGGTCCTTTACTGTGGGCCGAATAAACAAGCTCAAAGTCACTCAGCGAGCAATGGAACGAGCTATGCTCGGAATTTCTCTGCGTGGTAAAATCCGGAATGAGGAAATCCGTAGACGAATTAAGGTCTACGCAATAGCTCGACGAGTTAGTGAACTGAAGTGGAAATAGACAGGTCACATCGCTAGAAGAACCGATAACCGGTGGGGAGTAAAGGGCCATCCTCCTACTAGATGGACCGACGACCTGGTTAAGGTTGCTGGGAGTCGCTGGATGCAGGTGGCTCGGAACCAATCGATGTGTAATACCACGGAAGATGCCTATGTCCAGCAGTGGACGTTTCCTGTATGATGATGGGTGATGTCAAATTAAATAAAAAAAAGGAATTATTTAATGACAAAATTTTTAAAATTACACTAATTGACATGCGATGTAAACTAATTTTTTAACAATCGAATTCCTTATTAGATATGTTTATAATATTTGCACACCTGTGGACAGGTTACGTACATCGAACTAATTGAAATTACTATCTAAACACCGTGTAAAAAAAGTATGTACTTGGCAAATAATTTTTTTTCTTTCTTATGTCGGTGACGTAGCTCGACGGCAAGGAACGTATTAATAGCAAATGCATTGAAAAAAATATTAATTGACAATTTTATTAGTTTAAAAGTAACAATAAATTAATATTACTACTAACCGCCGCTCGGTGACGGCATCACGTTAAAATTGACGTCTGTTTGCGTTAACGTACAAACCACAAGTTTGATTTGAGTCAATATTTAACCAATAAAGTGGAATTCCATCAGCGCGTCGAATCCATCGATAATGTCACACTGACAACTGCAGATATATTTCAAGCTAATTTAATTAATTGTAATACGCATAAATATAAGAGCCGACTGAAGTTATGCGTCGTTTGACGTTCCGTAAACACACGCTCCCGTACCATGTCGAGTACATTCGGCATATGGATTCTTTCGAATAACGTTGACACCAAGGCTGGCCTTTGAAGTTCTCGTCAAGAATCCAAAACAAGCGATAAAATGTACACATTATACATTTTATTGAGAAAGCTGAAGAAATGGCTTCGGCATAGTTTATAACCTCAAAATTTGCTCACCTAATTTTACTCGTCATTGGCTAGATAACCACTGGTTAAAGCCATTGTTTAAAAATAAAAAAATGCTTAGAATAGTTATTATTGTCAGGAAGATTATTTGTTTTGAAATCTGTAGCAATTGTTGTGACATTGTTCGGAGTAGAATTAATTGTCTTTGTTTTGTAAACAATAACTGTTTAATATTAAAACAGTTAAATATTTAGTACGAGGGTCACCGACACAGCTCGACGAATCAGTGAGCTGAAGTGGCAATGGGCAGGCCACATCGCTCGAAGAACTGATAACCGGTGGGGAGTAAAGGTTCTCGACCACGTACCGGGAAACGTCTACCAGGCCGTCCTCCTAGGTGGACCGACGACTTGGTTAGAGTCGCAGGGAGTCGCTGGATGCAGGTGGCTCGGGACCGGTCGATGTGCCGTACCATGAGGGAGGCCTATGTCCAGCAGTGGACGTTTCCTGGTGATGATGATGAGTAATAACTCCCCGAAGGTGGGTCACAAGTGCTTGGCCTTTATCTCAGTCGATGGGCTTCAATCTTATAACGCGCTGAGTGTGCTATGCTATGAACGCTGTAGGCTTTTAGGGCAATTGAAGTCGGTTTCTATTTCTTTTTAACCGACTTTAAAAAAGGAGGAGGTTATTAATTACACGGGTATATTTTTTTTAAAATGTTTGTTACCTCAGAACTTTCGACTGGGTGAACCGATTTGGATGATTCTTTTTTTATTTGAAAGCTGGTGCTTCCCGTGTGGTCCCATTTCAATTTGGTCCAGTCCTGACAACGGCATCCATGAGAAAACGATATAAATCTTAGACATGCCTTAATAAAAGTAGACTTAGGGCAGTTGAAGTCGGTTTCCAGTTCTTTTTGAACGCATTTACTTGTAAAAATGGCGTAATAAATAAGAAAAATGTTTTCGCACGTTTGTAAGAATGCCTTGTACGATAACAATGAAGCAACTATTAAACAAGATGTAAATATAAAATAATATATAGAAGAATTCTACACCACGTCCAGTCCACCGGTTCTGCGTCCACCGCTGGCGACCTACAAAGCGACTCTTGCGCAAGTGGCCCTTGAACGCAACTCGTCCGACAGGTCTCATGCCGCTAATGGATTGAAAAACTATTCTATTGTATATTAATCAAGATGATTGAGGAAAACATGATGGTCGTGGTACAGTTGCGGCAATTATCAACATACTAATAAACTGTTCAATTGTATTGTAGACATAGTTGTTAACCGACTTCAAAAAAGGAGCAGGTTCTCAGTTTAAGTGTATGTTTTTTGTGTGCATATGTTACTTGATAACTTCTTGACTTTGATGATTCTTTTTTTGTTTGGTAGAGCATACTTCAGCGGTTGAGAAAATCAACAAAAACCATAGATTGTACCACTAAAGGTGAACATTTCAGGGGATGAATGCTGTAGACATTTTAAACCATTTAAACCATTTATTTGCCACAGACAAATTACACATACAAACACACACATATATATATATATAAAACTAATTCAAATTTAAGTCGGTTTCTATTGTGAGGAACGATCTCAGAAATAACAACCAACAGCGAATATAGAAACTTATATTGTTCAAACTTTCAACAACAACACTTCACAAAACTTATTAGCACTATACAAATCTAAACTTATTGTCGAACCACCGGCACAACCTTTCGGTCCTGCTCGCTATAACCAACAAAAGTGTGAGTCATCGCTCTGTTTTATACTGAGTCTCAACTGACGTTTCAAATTTGATAGCTCGACTTCTACAGTGTTGCCAAAGACAAATTCAAATAAATTATTTAAAAAATAACAGAAACCTTACACTAGTTCTTTTTGAACGCGTAAATTATGATGAAATTATTATTAGGGGACTGTCGCTTCACCCAACCCATTCACGGTTCATGAGTTGAGCGTTGAGTCCCATGCGTGTGTGACCTTCAGAGGCAGACACACGGAAGTGACCAAATAAAAGTGAAAGCCCAAACCGTGTAGTGTTTGCATTGTAATGAAGACGTCGCGAGAAAGTCTCAATCGATCGACCACCGACGCTCGTGTGGGACAATCACAGGCTGTACAGTGTTGCATATACATAATTGAAAAATTTATATCATCATCAACAGCCTATAATTATGTCCCCACTGGAGGGGCTCAGTCCTACTCTCCTACAGAGAGTGTATGGGACATAGTCCACCACGCGGGACCAGTGCGCATTGGTAGACTTCACATGCCTGTTCAAGACATGCAGGTTTCCTCACGATGTTTTCCTTCACCGTTAAGCAATCGGATAGTGTACTTAAATTGAAAAACTTATTAATATTATTTATGTATTTGTATCAAATTGTATTTAACTAATTCAGCGCATATTGTATACTTTTAAGTTTCAAATGTCGTGCAGTACTTCTTAAGTAAAAGTTAATCATCTCCCAGACATGATCTGCAAGCCTTGTCACTCAGCTGAAGTGTTTATTGTTATTTACAACACCCCTTGTTGCTGTCGTACAAATGAATCAAAGCGATGTCCCAACTCCTAGTAACTTGAGCCGTTACAAACACGATTCTCGAACGAAGCCACGGTAATATTTTGATAGCTGTCATCACATATGCCCTTGACGGGGTTGCTCAACTGTTACGAGAAGATGTAACGGTTGACGTTGCGACAGCACGCCGCTGTTCATCTCGGTGGTATATGCTGGCAATGGTACCCTAGTGGTAGGTTTTCTTACGTCCGTCTGGGTAGCTATCATCACAACATGCCGACAAAAGTGCTACGTTTGTTGCGGTGGACCTTCAGACGGTCGACAGAAGAGCGTCGGTGGCGCAGTGGATAAGGCGAGAACTGTCAATCGGTGTTGTTTTTTCAATTCAAGTACATTATCCGATTGCTTAACGGTGAAGGAAAACATCTTGAGGAAACCTGCGTGTCTTGAACAGGCATGTGAAGTTCGTCGATCCGCACTGGTCCCGCGTGGTGGACTATGTCCCATACACTCTCTGTAGGAGAGAAGGTCTGAGCTCCTGGGGACGTATATAGGCTGTTGATGATGATGAACTTTCAGACGAATTAAGATTAGGACCCATTTTTGATAGAGTCGTTCCCAAAGGACTATGACTATCTGATCCAAAAATTTAAATTCATACTCTATTCCCAGCGGGTCCAAAACATTTTAAAATAAAATTGTTGTCTTTCCCAATGGGTCCATGAGATTGATTGGTAGTCAGCAATGAAGGCTCGCATAGGATGCCAATTCACCCAAATTAAACGAGCTTACAATACTAAGGTGTGTGACGATGCAGCTGGGAGGTATGCGTGCGCACCTTTTTTTTACGAAGGGGAATCTTCAAAAGATACCCGACTCCTTAGGGGAAGAGTCGGGTTATGTGAGATTCCTACTCACTAAACCCCTTCGGTGGCCAACCGCTGCGCATATCAGGGAGCTCTGGGTCCTCCAAAGGAACGTCGCCTGGAAGCATCAAGCAAGGACAACAGCGCTATAAACACAGCTGTTTGGCGGCAGACTTAAGAGGCTATGTTGGTAAGACCACGTGGTCGGTTTCAAGGTTAAATTGTTTTGTAGCTGTCCCTCTCCGAGCCCTATCCTACCCGAGCGCGTACGGTGAGACAGCATACATTATGCGATGTTATCCACCCGTTATTTGGATGTTTCGTAGTCCAGGGATCATTTGAAGGATACAGTATATTATGTAACCATTTTTTAAATATAGTATACTAATGAAATTTTAGATGTCGGTGGTTTTTCCAAATTGTTCTAAATTGATTCATACTCTTGTAAATCAGGTTCAAAGTTGGGGCTTTTTATTACCGAAAAATACAATACTTTGACGCCCTGTAACTCTGGAAGTATATATTTAAACGAAAATCTGACTCACCACCGACACAGATATTTGTTTCTAGATTGTGTCTTGAAAATTTCATAGATTTTCATAGCTTAATACTCAAAATATGACTGGACTACGTTTGTATGGGCGCTTTGACAACAGCATACCCTCTTAAGTAACATGGTGTTAGCTAGCCAGTCTGATACAGAAAATGCCCTGCCGCCAGCCAACCGAGTACTGATTCGTAGCCTCCACTGGTAACTGAATTGAATTCACAAGCCACGGTAATAAGGCTTACTATATCTGCGTGCACGCAAAACACATTACAGAAAACACGGCTAGTAGCTATAAGCCTTCGCAAAGTTCTCTGTCCCTTATTTTAATGAGTTAAAATCTTGATTGCAGCGCCCCCTGGTGAGCTAGCGCCATACCACCTATCTAAGAACCATCGCTGACGTATCAGCAACCCTTTACAAAAAACCGCATGTAAATCGGTCAAACCGTTCTGGAGATAAGTGGCAACATTGGTTTGTATGTACACACAAACAAACAAACAAACATCCTCTCACCCTAAACGCATACACTGTCTCCGTTCCGTCGCGGGTAAAAATTGCCTAAAAACTAGAATATTTTTTGAATTGACAGTTTGTGAATGACCATGGAAATGTACTGAAGCATAGAAACAATGAGTTTAAATACTCCACGCGTTATCCACGGTGGCTGTTCACTAATGAGCGGAATCTATTGAGTAATAAGTGGACATTGCTTCAATTGAATTGTGGGATTCGATTTGGTCTCGCTTCATGCCGGTGCTATTCACTATCTGTGGAAAGATTACATCACTAGAGTGTTAACTAGTTCATTCTTTTTTTGGTTATTATTTTAAAACTAAAATAAAGCGCAGAAGGTGCCGCGCGCGTCGAGTGAAGCCAGGTTTATTAACCGCCTCTCTGACTTAAATTTTATCGAAATTGTTTTCGCGCATTTTGAGAAAATCTAACAACAAAACATATACCCAGATAAGCTATTTTTGGGGATGAATTCTGTAGACTTTTAGGGCATTTGAAGTCGGTTTCGTTAATTATGTACTAGCTATTTCATTTAATTAAACATTCTATTGTACACAAAAGATATAGAAAAATATATTTAAATGAAACAGCTTAGTGCTATTATTATTACTATTCATTTATTTCGCGCAACAAAGACCCATAGTTATATATACAATAAGATAAAATAAACTATTACACACTACAATAATATTCTAAATATAAAACCTATCCTATTTACTAAGGCACGTTCGTGCCGCTCTGGCACTATACCACCTCCGTGACGGTTTAAAAATGTGCCTTTACCCATTGTATAAAAATATATACAAAAAATACAAAAATATTTATTGAGTAAAACAATTGAATTAATGTGGTGTAGCCATACAGTCTGTGATAGGGGGAGCCCTGTGCGACAGGTGTAGGCTCTCTTTGTCAAAGTCAAAGTACTTTATTTGTAGAAATAGGTAAATTACAGTACGATGTAGAATAGAGGTATAGATCGCTATTTCTTATCTATTAGGCATACAAATATTACATTTATACAATTCAAAATGTCACAATAATAGTACGATAAAACAATATAAATGTCAAACTATTGATTTTTCATTAAGGAAATCTGAAATTCTGTAATGACATTTCTCTGATAATAATCTTCGCAGTTTGCTTTTGAAAACAGGTAGGTCTGCGTTTTTTAGATACATCGGTAATTTATTATAAATTTTTGTTGCAATACAATAGATGCTCCCAAGTTTGAATGCTGTCTTTCTCTACGGATGACATTTTGTTTTGTACAATATTGTATTAGATGACAAAACCAATAAATTTTTAAAACCTGCTGTCGTTGCTAGCGCCGGGGTGAGTGCGTGCGTGTGTCTTTTCAAAGCTAGAAGCTTGATTTATTCACAGCTGCGAGGGACTGCAGACTTGCGTATTCGATATTAATTTCAACTTGATATCTCCACGCGTTCCCGAGAAATTTGTCTTGTCAGACAGACAGACAACAAAGTGATCCTACAAGGGTAACTTTTTTGCTTTTGAGGTACGGACCCCTAAATGGGTATATATTTTTGCACTTGACTATTCATCATCATCATCAGCCGGGAAACGTCCACTGCTGGACATAGGCCTCCCTCATGGTAAGTCACATCGACCGGTCCCGAGCCACCTGCATCCAGCGACTCCCTACGACTCTAACCAGGTCGTCGGTCCATCTAGTAGGGGGACGGCCTGGTAGACGTTTCCCGGTACGTGGTCGCCACTCGAGAACCTTTACTCCCCACCGGTTATCGGTTCTTCGAGCGATGTGGCCTGCCCATTGCCACTTCAGCTCACTGACTCGTCGAGCTATGTCGGTGACCTTCGTTCGTCTACGGATTTCCTCATTCCGGACCTTATCACGTAGAGAAATTCCGAGCATAGCTCGTTCCATTGCTCGCTGAGTGACTTTGAGCTTGTTTATTCCACTTACTTGTAGTAGTCTAGTAGTAGTAGTACTTGACTATACTACAAGTATAATGCATACAAACATCTGCGCGTACGCACATCCGTGGACTTCGACCCGGCAACAGCCGCACACCGCCTTGGGAACTGGTTCTTGAATTTCCGCGAGTTTTGGCAAACGTGAGAGGTGACGCTTTTTTATGCGCCATGCATATTCGCTTGGCCTTCATATGCCAAGATTATTCTATACATCACGAATTTTACAAATATATATTATCATCTCTAAATAAAACAAGCGTCGGTGGCGCAGTTGATAAGGCGCGGACTTTCAATCTGAGGGTTCCGGGTTCGAATCCAGCCGTGTACCTATGAGTTGTTTTTCAATTCAAGTACATTATCCGATTGCTTAACGGTGAAGGAAAACATCGTGAACAAACCTGCACACTCCTGAGAAGAAATTCAAAGGTGTGTGTGAAGTCTACCAATGCGCACTGGTCCCGCGTGGTGTACTATGTCCTATACACTCTCTGTAGGAGAGTAGGACTGAGACCTGCAGTGGGGACGTCTGGTGTTGATGATGAAATAATAAAACAAAGCGGTGTTATTTTACCGGAACCCTATTACTAAGACTTCTTAGTACTAGATATTCTTACTATTTAATTTGTATCTATCTGTGGAGATCTCTTATTGGCTTTCTGTTTCTTATGATTTATTTATACTCTATATTACTAGCTGTTGATCTTCCTTAAATAAAATAAATAAAATAAATAAATAAGACTCCGCTGTCCGTCTGTCCCAGGCTGTATCTCATGAACCGTGATAGTTAGACAGTTGACATTTTCACAGATGATGTATTTCTGTTGACGCTATAACAGCAAATACTAAAAAACAGTACAAACTAAATATTTAAGGGGGCTCAACAAACAACAAACGTGATTTTGGGGAGACGTGCGTTTTAACTTACTAGTAACGCCAACTAGTAGCGAGAATTAGTTTTGCTACTCGACACTGGACAGCGTTACCAAAACGTCGAAATCAAAAATGGAATTTAGGCGTATTCGTAAGAGAAAGAAAGAAAGAAAATACTTATTTGCCAAGTACATAGTTTTTTTACAGGGTGTTTAGATAGTAATTTCAATTAGTTCGATGTACGTAACATGTTCACAGGTGTGCACATATTATAAACATATCTAATAAGGAATTTATTTGTTAAAAAATGTTAATAATTTTGTCATTAAGTCATTGTCATTCACAAGTCATCTCTTTAATTTATGTCAAACAATAATTACAGGTATATTTAAAATGATTAATGCTTATGATTCAAATATTCAGAGGATTGTTCGGTGCATATTATTTATTTATGATTTTCCGTATTTTTATTATACATATTCTGTACAGAACCCTCGGTGCGTCGGTTTTTTAATTTCGGACTATTGAATCATGAATGAAAAAAGTAGAGAAATTCGGTACATCTACTGGTAATCGAATCCGGGACCTCAGGACTGAGTCCAAGTGTATAGCCGTCGTGTCAAATCCCTCTGCACTCGGAGGCGGCGTGTAGTAATATGAAAGGAACACACACCTTGTTTGGTTTTCATAATAGCAAATGTATTACTTAAGCCAAGTGAGGTAACGCCGAGTAAAGGCTACGTTGCGAATTTCGTATGCGTTCACAGAGCACCTCAACATGTGCCAGTGAATGAATTAATTTCAGTGTTCCAAACAGAGAGATTTAAATATAGTAATAGGTTATAGAGCGGTCATTGGGAAACGTTTCATATAAACATTTTGATCTCAAAAGTCAATGGTATGTCAAATGTCTTGTACGGCCGCGTAACGTGATGTGACACTAGATTGAGTAACTTATTACCAATTGGTAATAAGTTTAGGATCAAAATGTTTGTTTGCTTTGTCCAGTCTATTAATATTAAATGTCTTTGGTTCCAAATCAATAGAAAATAATATCATTTATTGCTAATCGTAGGTTACAGTTAAATCAAACCAAAACTTTATTTTTCAGAATTAAAAATTCCATCATGTGTTAGTATACGAGTATTATAGCCTAAGTTAGTAATTTTTTTTAAATTATCATAGCGTAAAGATGTCAAATACAAAATGTAAAAAATACAAAAGAAAATAAATACAAAAGTAAAACCTTTGTCGCAACATTTTGGAAGTTCAACTTTTTGCGAACTCAACATTTTGGGATTTAAAAGTTCAACTTTTTGCGGATTCAACATTTTGGGATTCAACATTTTGGAAGTTCAACTTTTTTCAAACTCAACATTTTAGGAATTCAACGTTATGGCCCGGAAGGCAATCAACGAGGTTGAGTTTAAAGAAAATTATGAAAGCCTACGTTTATGGATCCAAGTTATTTGAGGACCACTGACCTCGTCACCGGTTGCACAATGACTTTAATATGCGTATATTAACAATTCGTTTTAAAGTAAACTGTTTGAAATTAACCAGCAGTTAGACGTCCTTACTAATTACTTCCCAGTTATTAGCAAATAATGATTCATTTGACAAATTACTATATTTTCTGATGGTGATTGTTTTAGGTATCCATTGTTACATCAATTCGTCATCATGTCATCAGCTTAAAAAGAACATAATTAAGTTTGAAGTATTTTTGAATTAAGAGGTTGAATTGATAGCCTCCTTTTTTGATGTCGGTTAAAAAATATGAAATCACGGTCGTCTTATAGTCATAACCACAAGAATGACTTGAGTTTATAATTCTCCGTAATGTAGGTACGTCATGGGAGCCGCTGCTGGTGGGTTCGCGGAGTTCTGTGAATGTGCTCAGTAAACAGAAGAGCGTTGACATTTGATACTTTAGGCTGATTTGAGGCGTTAAAATGAAAGGGTCCGTGATACGTTCATCATCAACAGCCTATATACGTCCCCACTGCAGGGGCTCAGCCTCTCCTACAGAGAGTGTATAGGACTTAGTACACCACGCGGGACCAGTGCGCATTGGTAGACTTCACATGCCTGTTCAAGACATGCAGACCTCACGATGTTTTCCTTCACCGTTAAGCAATCGGATAATGTACTTGAATTGAAAAACAAGTCATAGGTGCACGGCTGGATTCGAACACGGAACCCTCAGATTGAAAGTCCGCGCCTTATCCATTACGCCACCGACGGTAGGGAAGTTAGCGGGTGGAAATGTCCTAGTCTTGTATGTCATATAAGGCTATCTGCCGCGGCAATCAGCTATATGTAGGGAGACCTTTTCTGGCACGTCATAATTTTTTTTGTAATTTAGAGTATAAGTTAGTTTTAGTAAAATGAGTGGGGACCTTTTTCGGCACGTCTTAATTTTTTGGAATTTAGAGTATAAGTTAGTTTTAGTAAAATGAGTGGGGACCTTTTTCGGCACGTCATAAAATTGTCTTTTTTTTAATTTAGTCGGTAATACAGTCGGAGTGTGTGTGTATTATTTTCTATAATGACTATCCTTAAGAAAGATAGAAAGAAATTATTTCGACACGTCGTACTAAAACATAGCTCTAACTAATTTGGCGTTGCCGTAGTCGGGCTATGTATACAAAGAATAAAGTACAATGCTCGTAGAAACTTTAGTTACAAATCAGAGTTCTCTGCAAACAACTGTATTTGAAACTTATGTAACAGGATGCGCCTTGAAGACATAAGTACGCTCAGAAATAACTTTAAACATGCTCAAACAAATATTATGTTATGTTAAGTTATACATGAGTTTAATGTTTTTTGTTATATCAAACCTTGGAATAAGAGTTAAGTCGGAACTAATTATAGAAACTTAAAAAAAACCTCGCAGATGAGCAAAAACTAGAATGATTGGTTTGTTGTGAAGATTCGGTTAATTTACGACGCTATAAATATGTGGATAATCATACTGGAGTTGGTATTATTTGCTTGATATACTGTCAGCTCTTGGAGCTGATGCATGTATATCACTGCACTTGTTTTAATGTTTCTAAATGTTTGTCTAGGCTGTTTATAAAACAATTCACTGAAGTATCACTAATCACACTTTCAGACAGAGCGTTCCAAGAATGCACTACACGGTTAGGCAAGAAGTGTTTCCTTGGGTTGCTCCTACATGAAGGCTTGGTGAGCTTCATTGAGTGCCCTCTCAATGACTGTTCTGGCTCATAGTGAACAAGGTTCTGATGTTGCTTACATTGTAGTGTCCATTGAGTATTGTATAAGTTTCAATTAGGTCACCTCGTTTCCTTCGCTCTTCCAGTGTTGTCAGATTAAGTTGAAACAGGCGTTCTTCATAAGATTTGTTTCTAAGAGATGCAAACATTTTTGTTGCTCTCCTCTGTAGTTATTTCTTGTTGAATATACGACTACCCCCGTGTCCTAATGGTTGCATTAACTAGTAGATTGAATAAATTATAGTTTTAACACAAAATTAAATAATAATAATAAAAGCAATAAAGTTAACAGTTAATGTTGTTGACATTTAAAACCGCTTTCGATGGGTCAAATATAATTTCTCACTGACGCCACTTTTACGATGGTTTTACTTCCGTTCGAGTTCAAGTTTCAAGTTGAACTGGTTACTAGATCTGAGTGTATGCCACTGTACACTTGACCAATAAATAAAAGGGCTAAACGATTAAAGGTTGTACCACACTTACGTACATGATTATGAAGAAAAATCAAATCATTAGCGACACCAAATTGCATTGCGTATGTGTGAATCTGTCTGGACTTATAATGTATACGCTATACTACATTGTTTATTTGTGTCTCCTTCACTAAACCTATGTTTTTAATCTCAGATAATTTTTATAAACAAAGTTATGTCACTGTCAAAGTGACATGTCAGGGGTGATAGAGTTATAAGACAAAGGCCCAAAAGAAAAAATATACAAACCAAAGCTAGTATGAAAACGATGTCGCTGTAATACTGGCTAAAAGATATTACGATCATTTAAAAGATGCAATCGACCCCATTGAGAGGATTTCAATTTTTTAAATCATTATGTTCAATTTTGATCTATTGATTAAAATTTACACTTTTTTGCATTGCGTTATCATTTACCATCCAAACATAAGATTGTAATCCTTCTACTTTGGTAATCTATTCTACATATACATGTATCATTAAAGTGGTTTGGTTTGGGAGTTAATTTGCTAATTATTAGGGATGAGAAAATAATACATGTATGTGTTTTTTGAAGGAATGAAGCAAAAAATGCAACAAAATGTAAAAATGACACGTTTTTCACTTCTAATTTTAAAACTTCACGACCAAATGGAAGTGATTTAACTGTATAAAAACGCACATGCTAGGAAAGACTTAACTTAAAAACAATTATGACGTCAGTGACGTTTTTTTAGTTCAAAAAATGAATGATTTTGTACAAAATAGTTGAAGTTTTGCACGTCGATAAAATATATCCGGAATTAACACTACATAAAATATTTTTATCGTGGTTTGTTCCTGTGAGATAAATCCCGAATGAACGAACGAACGAATGACAAAACGAATGATCGAAATGCTGACAAGTGTGTTTAGACCCGTAACAGCGGCAGTGGTAAGCCCTGAGTCGTTGTCCCCGCATCCTTGGGCAAGGACGAGAAACAGGCATTCCTTTGAGCTTTGCCCTTTTACGTTGAACGGAAGAAATTCGCTCACTTGGTTTCGAGGAAATGGATGCGGTTTAAATGGCTCTGGAAAGTTTTTCAATGATTTATCTACGAGGGGCATACCGAAAAGATCGGTAATCGAGTACTTTCGATTTAATTAGATTAAAAACTCTTTTTGATGAATAAACACTGGTTAGTTGAAAATCGAATACAATTGACAGAATTAAAAAAAAATTTTTTTTTAAAGAACAATATCAGTTTGAAATTGATAGGTCGATAAAAAAATGGAGCTTACAAGAGAAAGTTTCCGTGCCATAATTTTTTACAACTTTCGACGAGGATTATCTCAGGGACAATGTCTCGCTGAGCTTATATCTATATTCAAGAGTGAAGCGCCTAGCCAGACGACAATATATCGCTGGTATTCTGAATTCCGGCGTGGACGTGCTTCTCTTGGCACCGTACCTTCCACAGGCCGGCCAAAAACAGCGGTTACACCAGAAAATGTCGCTGTTGTGCGCCGAATGATACAGGATGACCGACATATTACATATGAGCAGATTCGGGCTACTTTAGGGATAGGTATGACTGCGATACAAACTGTTTTACATGGTGAACTGGGAGTGAGAAAGCTAGTTTCCCGCTGGGTGCCCCATAATTTGTCCGAAGAGCAAAAGGCGGCTCGTGTCAATTGGTGCCGGTCTACTCTGCAACGCTTCAACGGAGGAAAGTCAAAAGCAGTTTATAACATTGTCTCTGGTGATGAATCATGGATCTATTCATATGAGCCAGAAAGAAAGCATCAGTCGGCTGTCTGGGTCTTCGCAGGTGAGATCAAGCCAACAAAAGTTGTCCGCTCTCGCAGCGTATCGAAGAAAATGGTCGCTTCGTTTGTCGCGAAAACAGGACATGTAGTCACAGTTCCCTTAGAGGAACGGAGAACGGTTACCGCTGATTGGTATACAACGGTTTGTTTGCCACAGATGATATCCGAACTCCGTAGAGGTAACCCGAAACGACGCATAATCCTCCATCACGATAATGCGAGCTCTCACACCGCTCAGAAAACAAGCGAGTTTTTGAAGCAGGAAAACGTTGAATTAATGGATCATCCTCCATACAGCCCTGATCTGAGTCCCAATGATTACTTTACATTCCCTAGAATCAAAGATTTATTGCGTGGTCAGCGGTTTCAAGGTCCAGAAGAAGCAGTGGAAGCATACAAATCGACGATTTTGACCATGTCAACTTCGGACTGGAATTGCTGCTATAATAATTGGTTCGAACGAATGCAAAAGTGCATTAACTGCAACGGAGAATACTTCGAAAAGCAATAAAAATAAATTTAGTTATTTCCTGTATGTATTGTTTTATATTCCCGATCATTTCGGTATGCCCCTCGTACCAATGTGATTCCGGAAATAATTTCGCTCTGTGAGATGTTTTCTCCAAAGTGACAAAGACAAAGAGATTGTGCGTGGAAGCAATCTGCGAGAATTTATCGCTTGAGATCTAGACTAGATCTAACGATCAACCTAGATTGATTTTGATGTCGTAACAAATTGTCACTAATACGTGCCCGTGGCTGCGCTCGCGTCCAGTACGACCTCCCCTCGGCTATTGTGGCAAGTTTGATCACGTTCGGCTTAGCGGTTTTCTCCGCGATGCTATTATTTGTGATTCTTTTGTGTGCCTTTGTGAATCTGATTAAAACCTCCATGGTTCGGTGGCTGTGCAGTTGGGACACGACTGTCGCAGGTTCGATTCTCGTGATTCCAGTGAAGTGGACGTGTGCTGGGTCGATCCACTAGAATCTATTAACTACTTCGCTAGATTGACTTGGTGATGATGATATTTTATCTAGCTACCTCACGACTTTTCTCATTTGTAGCGTCAATCAATCAAAGACTCAAATCTACATTCCCTTGGAGCTGTGAAAAAATGCAGCTTCTAGTACAACGCATTAAAAAGAAACGGCTGTTTTAGCCGCAACCAGAAGCCTCTGCTGCTGTCTCTGATCCTTCATACCGGAGCACAAAAGTGCTATTAACACTGCTGTTTGTCGGCAGACTTAGGTCACATGATGGTAGCTAGCCAGACGGAAATAGAATACACCACCAACCAAACCTGGTACCTCTGGGTAATATCGACAAAGTTCCCGCCTGACCACCATTAGGTCCAGTTTCGCATACAGTCGTGCCCCAGCGGATACCTCACCTCCCCCGCAAGAAAGTGACCCAGATACGGATCGTTAGTATAGCGTGCGCGAATTCACTCACACATGCGCGTGTATACAAACGTCATCCGTTCGATAAATGGCGATATAGAACGACCCAAGACCGATCGCGGGGCAGGCGCAGGCGGGGACTCGTAGCGGTGTACCTATAGGAAGCGATATCACGACATTTCTTTGGAGTGTCCTGGGTGTGACAGTACAGTACAATACGTATATGCCTTGTTTCATTATCCATCATTATTTATTACTAAACTGTGCAACACGGTCTGATGCACAAAACCTGAAACCACAGAGTGAAGGAGGTTGCGTCAGCTGTGCTTGTCTCTGGACGGAGCCAATAAAATAAAAACGTACCAGTCAAGTGCGAGTCGCGGTAGAATCGTGTTCCGTATTTTTTTTATTTGGGCATGAGGGGGGCAGTCCTATCGTCCTGCGTGTCACTGCGACCTGTACAGATCTATTGTGACAGTCCCCTATGAATCACATCTCCCCAAGGCATTCGGTCATGAACCGTACGATAGGCCTGGGTTTGGAGGACCTAATGCTTTCCGTTGAGGCAGTATGGCCTCCGAGGTGTCTATTTCTGCTGTGGTGTTAGGCGTCACAGTGTGTGTGAATGGGCGTTTCCTCATCCTCCTGACAGAATCTGCAAGCTTTATTATCACTCAGGCCCATGTAGCTGAGGTGCTTGTTTAGCTTGCAGTGCCCTGTTAGTGTCCGTGTATTCATTCATCACCAACAGCCTATGCATGTCCCCAGTTCAGGAGCTCAGTCCTACTCTCCTACAGAGAGTGTATGGGACATAGTACACCACGCGGGACCAGTGCGCATTGGTAGACTTCACACACACCTTTGAATTTCTTCTCAGGAGTGTGCAGGTTTCCTCACGATGTTTTCTTGCACCAAAAAACCAATGGTAATGATTTATATCATTCGTAAATAAATAACAAATTGTAACTCATTAGTACGAGTCAGGATCGAACCCAGATCTCGATTGATCAAGGACTGATGCTCAACACAACTGAGCTACCAAAGCTATTCTAGATATACGCATTAATTTATAACGAATTAAGTCTATACCTGCATTTGAAAGGAAAAAATTAAGATAATGAAAATAATTACGAGAATTAGTTTACTGATTTCGGTATTAATTTAACAATCATCAAGAATGTAATTACTGTTCTAGAGCTCGTTAATTAACTGGTCCAGTTTTCCCGCTTGATCGCACGGAACCCTAAAAACAATTTTCATGACGAAAATGACTAAAACCAATTTGCCAGGCGTTCCACCGGCCAGTCACTCGCGGGCGGTCGCGGCGCTCGTTACAAAATGGCCGAATGAGTATCAGCCAATCGCGCGCGCGTTCCAATTTTGAAACCTAACTTTTCCTTTCCAATCTCGCACTCGAAATTTCAATTCGGTCTCCGTAGTGACAATTTTTTATTTATAAAGTGTGTTTTAAAGACATAAAAACTTTTTTGTGTTGATTTTTTGTCGATTTAAATTTTCTACTGTTGTGATATTGAAACTTTTTTGTGTTATTTAGTGGCAGTGTTGTATTTTTGAGTTTTTCAAAATGGCGTTGCATTTATCGTTACGGCGAATGATTGAGTACATCAAAAGCAACAGAAAGATCCGTAAGTTTATTTAAAAATGTCTCAATACACACTAAGTGTATTTTTTGTTAAGAGAGCTGTGTAATTTGGCCTTGCATTACAATATCTTTTCATCAGCTGTTTTATAACTGTTATTTCTAATTAACGCGGGTTTCTCTTATTTCTCGACGTACAACCCAATCAAAACTCTGCGCTGCAGTGATACCTAATCATATACATCGATTTTCCTAGTGTTAACATAAAATACAAACAAAGTTTATAAATTGATATTCACGATTTGCTTGACTTCAGCTCTATCGCTACTGAAAAAGGTCCGGGTTTTATAGTAAAATCCAGAAGAACTTTGAATTGGATTGTGCAAACAAAAGTGTTGCGGGAAATGTATAGCGCCCTTTCCTTTTCGCCCTAAAAGTAAAAAATGAACCCTTATCATATATAAGATCACTTGGTTGTCCGTCTGTCTGTCGAGACCCTTTTTCTCGGGAAGTGGATATATGAAGTTGAAATTAATATAAAATACTCAAGTGTTTGGCACAGTTGCATCATACATAATTAATAAACATGACATCTCAATACATTTTTCTTGATATTATGTTGTTTCAAGTTGGTCCTGCACTGGTGCACTATTTAAAAAAATCAAGCAATAATCTAGTATAGCATAGCAAGTATACAAAAATATTATTATTTCATTTTTGCATTCACATATTTTAATTGTACAAAATCATTCTTTTTGTACTAAGTGACAGCATCAAATGTCATTTTATTGACGCCATCTTTGTTTTCAACGTCAAGTCTTACCGGTTTCGTGCGTTTTATATGTTTTTGTACAAACAAACTAAACCAAAATATACAAGAATGGTTATTAAATCAATTTTATTTGATAATGGCCTTTTAAAATTATGTTTAAGTGAACAAGACCAGGCCTTGGCGCCATACATTCGCGGAACGTGTCATTTCAACGAGAGCGTGCCCTTGTTCAACAATCGCGCTAACCTGATTAAGTAATGTCAATGTATTTAACTAATTCATACAATATTAGTGGACTTTAATTTACAAAATTTCGCGCAGGGCCTTCTTAAGTAGTTTAAAAATACAGAACCCAAAGTGAAAAGAAAAAAGTTGTGAGTACAAAACCAGCCAGTATTGATATAAGAACAAAAAAGTTTGCATTAAATGTAATGATCTCTTTTATAACGTTTTAATTATTTATATTTTTACATTTGAGCTTAACTATATATATATATATATATTAGACATTGAAATTAAATATCCTCAAAAAATTCGTGAAGATTGTAATAGCTTTATTATGAAGTTGTCTCTTGGGGAAATATAAAAAGAAACTCCTGACGTTTCCGTGTAATCGATAATAGTTTGCGGATATAATTTGATAATTATGCCTAGTCAATGCATTGTGTGTAGTTGTGAACATATAGGGGTACATCGTTTTCCAAAGGCGGAAACAGTCAAACTTCAGTGGATAAAAGCTGCAAGACTAGATACTTGAAAAAATGTCCGCCGTTTGCGTAAGCGCACAACGATATGTTCGGCTCGTTTCACAAAATATGACTTTGTAAACACGTCCGGCACATTTAGGTAAGTTACTCTACCTAATAATCTTATAAAAATTTTCAACATTACACTTGGCAGAACAACTGAAGCCCTTTGCCTCGATTCGTTTGACAGTTATTCGTCTATCAACTATCGACGCCGGGACGCTTGGCGCGAACTTGAATAATGGTGGTTGATTGCAATTTTTCGTAATTCGTTAATAATACTGTTATGTGTGTTTTTTGTGTTATAATGGTGTGATATAGTGCAAAAAGTGTCACGGACGGTGTTATAGTATCAATTACGCAAAATCGAGAGGGTTTCGACGCGATCGAAAGGGTTTACCATGTCGAGTACATTCGGCATAATATGGATTATTTCGAATTATGTTGAAACTAAGGCTGGCCTTTGAAATTCTCGTCAAGAATCGTCAAAACAAGCGATAAAATGTATACATTATACATGTTATTGAGAAAACTGAAGAATATATGTTCAGAGTAGGCTGTGTGGCTTTGTTCCATTGCCTTCCCATTCGGGAGAATTAAACAGTAGTAGTTTCAGAGACGCCGTTCAGATAGAAAATTAAGAGGGCGCGGGGGAGCAGCTAAAAATATGTAATGCACTACCGGTTTCCGTGTTCCCCGAAAACTAAAACTTGTGAATCTTCAAACGAAGAGTAAATAGGCACCTTCTAGACCAACACGTAACATCGTCGACCTCATCGTCACTTGACATCAGGTGAGATTGAGGTCAAGTGTTGATCTTTGATATTAATAATTAACGCGTTCCAAAATAACTAGAAACCAACTTCAATTGCTCTAAAAGTCTACAGCGTTCATCCCATAAAATGTTCACCCTTAGAAGTACTGCGTACATATTTTGTTTTTGTTGATTTTCTCGAAAAGCGCTGAATATGGGAGCACCTTTAAAGTACGAGTATTCTCTTCCAAACCAACAAAGAATCATCAAAATCTATTAATAATTGGCGGAGTTATCGTGTAAGATACATACAAAAAACATACAGTCGAGTTAAGGACCTCCTCCTTGTTTGAAGTCGGTTGAAAATTAAGAGGAGGACTGGGGCAGTGGGCGCAGGGGAGTCACACTGCCCACACTAATGAGGTAGGGAACATGGGTAATGTCGTTTTTGAACGTATTAGAACGTTTTTTATAAGGGCACACATGTACATAAAAACATTATCTTACGAGACAACTAAAAATATATAAAAAGCTTCATACATGTAACGCTCCAGTATATATTTTATGTTATTCATTTCACATTCACAAATACGTCGCCATTACGGATCCGCCCAAAGACTATGTAATTATAAAAGCAAGTGTCGGGTCGACGAGGTTCAATCGAACACCGCACCGTTTTGGCGCGGTGTCGGTGTATTCGGCGCCTGCGCCTGCGCCGGTAATTGCATATTTGTGGGCCGCGCATTAGACTTGATTACAACTTAATGTGATGGCCTTAAAACCAGAAGCGTGGTGAATGTGCTCTAGCACGTCGAAGGCTGACTCATTGACCAATCACTCGGACTCGCGGTCATTTAAAGAAGTTAATATCTTGGCGACCGAGCTTTGCTCGTAGTTCTTTAAAAACAAACAAAAACTTTATTTCTGCCCCTAAACACACAAAAAACAATAATAAAAGCAAATTTCCAACCGGGATTTGAACGCGGATCTCTCGGACGGAATGACACGTGTGAACCCCTCGGCTAAAGTGATTATGTTTGACAGCGTGAAATTTCCCATCATATTTTGCGTCGAATAATGCGAAGGAAAAAATTGCATGAAAACTCGAAAACGCGCGTTTTCCCGGACAAAGGACTAATCTAGATCGATTTTTCGCCCCCAAAACCCCCTAAATACCAAATTTCAGCGAAATCGCTGGAGCCGTTTCCGAGATCCGAATTATCTACACTAATATTATAAAGAGGAAAGATTTGTACCTATTTTTGTATGTTTGTAATGAATAGGCTCAAAAAGTACTGGGCCGATTTAAAAAATTCTTTCACCAATAGAATGATACATTCTTCCAATTTGACATAGGCTACATTTCATTTTGAAAAAAATTAGGGATCCTTGGTAAAATTTGAACAATGTAACCGAAGGTGTAGAAAAATGAGTCTTAAAATGTCTTTCGTCGAATGCGCTGCCGAAACTATTAGCGATAGAACAAAATAATGTACAACAATATTGAAGAACATCATAATGTCTACAAAAAACTCCACGGTAGGATATGTCCAACTATTGTAGTTATGTCACTACAACAACTTTTTTCATTTTAAACATTAATGAAAATGCTAACCAAATTCAAACCATGCTATTTATGTGTTTATATTAATCCTTATCCAAATAAATTATTTTATGGTCAAGACCATTTAACTACCTATAAAATAGTTTTTAAATTATTTAAATTGGACTTTCCATTCAAAAGATATTACGAATTAAAAAATTCAAACAGTAAACAAAACCGCCATAGCGCCGTGGCCGTTGTTTGCGATGCAGTCTGAAAAGCGCGCCGGGCATCGCGGCGGGCGGGCTGGAATATTTTTCACTGAAATAATTTTTTTAAATATACATATAATTAATAAATAAAATTTTTTTAATAAATAAAAATATTTGTGAAAAATAGTGTTATAAATCCAAATTTCCAAAAATAAATAATTGTCTACCCCGTGCGAAGCTGCGACGGGCTGCTAGTATACATATATATAAGGCATATATATACAAGAATTGCTTGTTTCAAGGTGTTAGATAGATAGATAGATTACAGATCTTTATTGTCAATACTTGTAGTATTGTCTAAAGTCAGCGCGCTTGGTGTCGCCTTTATATAGCTGCCCCCGGCACACGCCGCGCCATCAAACAATGACGACAAGAGTTCAAAGCTAGCCGAAAAAAGTACAGACGTTGGTGAATTTGGTAATTTATACTGAGGCACCTCAGTGAGGTTGTGTTTGTGATGACTGCTGCGTGTGTAGAAAACGTTTTGTGTTTAATTTTATGCTCCATCATGTGTACCGTGTAAAGTACGGTCACGGAGAGAGAATTTCGTACAATGACCTATTATTACCCATCTCTGTCACTCCCGCGTAAATATAATGCGTCTCGCTCGCACAGATGCAATGACCGCTGTCACCAGGGATTGTAAACCGTTTCATTGAGACCGTAAGTTTTGTTCTTGTTTGCGTCTGGTTTTTTGGTTGGCCTTGAGTCGCAATGAAAAGTATTTGACATGATTCATAATTTTTGAATAACGAACGACATTTCATCTTGGGATGCGTTAGTGCTCGTTCAATTTTGAAACACAGTTATCTTAGTTTGTTGTTATTTGTTAGTTTTTGTCGTCGTGTTTTAATTGTTAAGTGGTTTCGTTGATTTTTTGCATAATTGCAAAATTGCATAAGTCACGTTAAAAAAGAGGAATCGAAACTAGGTGGACTAGATGATAATGTAGACAAAACTGTCGATTCTTTTGTTATAAATGTGACAGGCGAGACGTCATCAGAAAGCAGTAACTCCGATACAGACGAATCGGATTCGGATTTATGATTTTTTTATTTCTACCAAATTGATAATTTTAAGACGATTTTGATACTGCTGTAATGTAAAATCTAAATAAATAATTGATATACTTAATAAGCTAGTTTTTTTCTATCCTTTAAATATTTCATGCAAACCACACATAAAAATGTTTGTGACCACTGTCAGTAGGTAAAGAGGTCATTTTACGAAATTCTTCCTGCTCCGTGACCGTACTTTACCAATTAATACTCGTTTACAGGGTTCCGTAGTCAAACAAGGAACCCCTATAGTTTCACTCTATCCGTTTTTTACTACTAGGAAGGTATAATTTGGTACGGGTATACATATTAATCACGTCAACAAAGTGGTAAAATAAAATCTTTAAAAATAATTTTTAAGGGTGGCTCCCATACACGTAACTGGGGGGCGATTTTTTCGCGTCTACCCCATTGTGTGGGATATCGTTGAATAGATCTTTTAAAAACATTGAGGGTCTGGGAACACCACTTTTCGATTCAGAGATCCATTTGCGAAATATTAAGCTTTAAAGTGTACATTTTGTGACAGAACAGGGCTTCTTCTAAACTACTCGTATTGATTTTAAAAATCTGAAAAAATTCACAGTAGTAGTATGTATACGGAACTTCAAAAGAAAACTATCACGACTAAGGTGGCTTCACAGGTGAACGAGCAATAGTCGGTCGAATTATGAAATGTACTTGGAGTGGTCAAAATAAAAATTACATACAACAACAATTACATCTAGAGTGTCAAAACAAAATAATTAATCTAAAATATTCATCCAATATGTAGAAACAATTCTCTATGAGCCATGCTCTTAGGTTTTTTTTTACAAAATAATGCAGCGGGCAGGTCTTTCATGTCACTGTTTAATCTATTGTAGATTCTTACCGCAAGTCGTCATTTCCTGGAAAGAAATATAATATAAGTAAAGTAAGTAATCTGTTCTTTTCTGCATATTACTTTTACCAAAAAAATGTCGATGTGTCACACCAGCCAGGCGTCCCGTGATGGATCACAATTTTTTATATATTATATTTCAATACCCACACAGTTCGTGTGTATCTTCACTATCTTAGTAGCGGACTTTTATACTTTATTATACTTTACTTTTTCTAAATGATTCTGATTAATTTAACAACTACGAGTATTTCGACAGACGTTGTGTCAAACAGCTCGACCTTCGATGCGAATTGTTGCCGGGTCGGTTGCTACACGGTACGAAATATCGTTTTGTTTGTTCCTCTGTGACAGAGTAACGGACGTATAACTGTATATATATATTTATAGCAGGAAGAAAGTCAAAATAATAAACGCGTTCAAAAAGAACTAGAAACCGACTTGTTCACCGAAAATGTTCACGCGTAGGTAGAATTATCTGCGTATATATTTTGTTGACTTTCTCAAAAAGCGCTGAAGCGTAAATTTTAAGGTTAGGTTGGGTATCGTCATCAACAGCCTATATATGTACTTCCTGCATGGTCTCAGTCTTACTCTCCTACAGAGAGTGTATGGGACATAGTACACCACGCGGGACCAGTGCCGATTGGTAGACTTCACACCAGTGGCGAAGGGTCCATACAACCCGATTCCCACCGGCTTACCTTTCAAAAATCCTTTCCACATATCATTAATGTCATGTTCTATTAACTTTTATACGCTCAAAATATTACTACAAGAAACGCCTGTGCGCAATTAAAAAGCAATACAAAAACGCCTGTGCGCAATTAAAAAGCAATACAAAAAACGCCTGTGCGCAATTAAAAAGCAATACAAAAAACGCCTGCGCACAATTAAAAAGCAATATCTATCAGTGGCGAATGGTCCATACAAGCCGATTCCCACCGGGTTACAGATATTATCTATAAATTGTCAAAGCCCGCCAAAACTATACCACAGTTCCCGTGTCAACTAATGCTCTGTCTCTTACGCTCTCGTAGTAAACGTCGCTTTTTATTTCACGATATAAGCCGGTGAATTTCGGGTTACTCGATTTCTTCTCTTTCGAACGCCTTATGCGGAGCGAGATAGAGAGTTATAATACTAGTAATTTCAAAACTATAATTTTAAGGAGAAAATACATCGCCAATGAGACATTTTTTCTAGCAAGTTAATAGTGTTATAACAATGCAAAATTTAGAAAGTAGTATTTTGATAGTATGTTTCATCGCGAGTCACATTGTTTTATTTAGGCGTATTTGCGTGTGATTTGTTCCGTTTGGAATAAACAACTTTAGTACGCGTGAATCATGAATGCTTGTTAGTACGTGATAAAATGCTCCTAGGTTAGTACTATCGATGTTTTTTATGTGACGGATTAGAAAGTATTTCACTTAGTTCGAAGTTCATGTGCTGTTTTTTGTGTTTATAAGGTGATTTACTTGCATATTTCGTTCAATACGGTGAGTTTTGTGTGCCATTATGGCTTTAATTCGTATGGAATGCTGCCTAACTGACTACTTGCTCATCATCTTCCCATTTGAAGAAATACTGAGAATTTCTGAAGCCGAATTTGAATCACGCGGTAAGCATTTTTTTTTTGATCGGCTTCCCTTCGCCAAAATTCCACCCTTCGCCACTGCTTCACACACACCTGTGAATTTCTTCTCAGGAGTGTGCAGGTTTCCTCACGATGTTTTCTCCATCGAAAAGCCAATGGTAATGATTTTAATCATAGAGCTCAAGTTCGATCGTGTATGGAGTACCTCTGTCACCTTTGGGATGGCTCTGCTAAGTACCAGCTAGCTGCCCTGGACTGGTGGAACGACGTGCAAAGAGGCTCATTGGCAATGATTCGCTCGTGCAGGCAAAACTCCAAAGCCTTGAACACAGGCGAATAGTGGCCTGCCTTTCTATATTCTATAGGTTACATTTTGGAGAGTGCGCGCAAGAGCTGTTCCTGTTGATTCCGCCATCGCCATTCAAGTATCGATCCAACAGACGAACAGCAGGGCTCCAACAATACGTAGTTGACATCCTAAGCTCGCACTAAGCGCTTTGCTTCTAATTTTATCATGCGTACGGCCAGGGAGTGGAACGCGCTGCCGGCGTCTGTATTCCCTGAAAACTATAACTTGGGTGTTTTCAAGTCGAGGGTGAACAGGCACCTTCTAGACCAACGCGCACCATCGTAGACCACATCGTCGCTTACCATCAGGTGAGATCGTGGACAAGCGGTGATCTACTATGTAAAAAAATCGTACATAAATTGCAAATAATAAATTGGAACTCATTGGTAGGAGTCAGGACTAGTAGTCATCATCATCAGCCGGGAAACGTCCACTGCTGGACATAGGCCTCCCTCATGGTACGCCACATCGACCGGTCCCGAGCCACCTGCATCCAGCGACTCCCTGCGACTCTAACCAGGTCGTCGGTACATCTAGTGGGGGGACGGCCTGGTAGACGTTTCCCGGTACGTGGTCGCCACTCGAGAACCTTTACTCCCCAACGGTTTTCGGTTCTTCGAGCGATGTGGCCTGCCCATTGCCACTTCAGCTCACTGACTCGTCGAGCTATGTCGGTGACCTTCGTTCGTCTACGGATTTCCTCATTCCGGACCTAATCACGTAGAGAAATTCCGAGCATAGCTCGTTCCATTGCTCGCTGAGTGACTTTGAGCTAGTTAGTCACTTGTTAGTAATCAAAAGGTAATAGTTTTAAAACAAGATTGCACAAAGCATCGCAAAGGCTGCAGCAGTTCAGTGTGAACACGTTTAGTTAGCGGAACCTTGAAACTAATACATATTTTCTTGTCGTAAGCAGATCGTAATAAAACATGTGTTTGAAGATTGACAATTGAGTAGTCATCGAAAATTATTATTGTGACAATTATGTCTCACATACTGTATGTAGAATTGACAGACACGCGTTACACTCTCTTCAGACTATTTTTAACTGACTTCAAAAAAGAAGGACGTCTTCAATTCGGCTATGTGAACTTGGCACCCGACCTTGAAAAAATTTAATTTTTTTTGCGCTATTCGATAGATTTACGTTTGTAGTTGTTTGTAGTGAAACTATTTTCGTTTGTAGTTAAACCAAAAAAAAGTTATGACGAGTCAAAAAAAAGCTGGCACCCGACTTTGAAAAAATTAACTTTTTTTGTGGTTATCGGTAGATATAGGTTTGAAGAGGTTTGTAGTGAAACTATTTTCGTTTGTAGTAAAACCAAAAAAAAGTTATGACGAGTTAAAAAAAATTCTCTCAAACTTTAAAAAATTAACTTTTTTTCGTGATTTTCGATAGATATAGGGTAGTAGAGGTTGGTAGTGAAACTTTTGCGCTACTACAAACGAATACGAGTAACTACAAACGAAATCCAATCTACTACAAACGATTTTTAGGTACTACAAACGAATTCGAGTTACTACAAACGAAATCCAATCTACTACAAACGATTTTGAGATACTACAAACGAATACGAGTTACTACAAACGAAATCCAATCTACTACAAACGATTTTTAGCTACTACAAACGAATACGAGTTACTACAAACGAAATCCAATCTACTACAAACGATTTTAACCTACTACAAACGAATTCGAGTAACTACAAACGAAATCCCATTTACTACAAACGATTTTGACCTACTACAAACGAATTCGAGTAACTACAAACGAAATCCAATCTACTACAAACGATTTTGACCTATTACAAACGAATTGGAGTAACTACAAACGAAATCCAATCTACTACAAACGATTTTTAGCTACTACAAACGAAATCCAATGTACTACAAACGATTTTTAGCTACTACAAACGAATACGAGTTACTACAAACGAAATCCAATCTACTACAAACGATTTTTAGCTACTACAAACGAATTCGAGTTACTACAAACGAAATCCAATCTACTACAAACGATTTTTAGCTACTACAAACGAATACGAGTTACTACAAACGAATTCGAGTAACTACAAACGAAATCCAACCTACTACAAACGATTTTTAGCTACTACAAACGAATCTAGTAGAGAGTTTTAGTAGAGAGAATTTTCGTTTGTAGTAACTCGAATTCGTTTGTAGTAGGTCAAAATCGTTTGTAGTAGATTGGATTTCGTTTGTAGTTACTCGAATTCGTTTGTAGTAGCTAAAAATCGTTTGTAGTAGATTGGATTTCGTTTGTAGTAACTCGTATTCGTTTGTAGTAACGCAAAAGTTTCACTACAAACCTCTACTGCCCTATATCTATCGAAAATCACGAAAAAAAGTTAATTTTTTAAAGTTTGAGAGAATTTTTTTTAACTCGTCATAACTTTTTTTTGGTTTAACTACAAACGAAAATAGTTTCACTACAAACCTCTACAAACCTATATCTACCGATAACCACAAAAAAAAGTTAATTTTTTCAAAGTCGGGTGCCAGCTTTTTTTTGACTCGTCATAACTTTTTTTTGGTTTAACTACAAACGAAAATAGTTTCACTACAAAAAACTACAAACGTAAATCTATCGAATAGCGCAAAAAAAATTAAATTTTTTCAAGGTCGGGTGCCAAGTTCACATAGCCCTTCAATTCGTCCTCAATTCGACGGGTATTTATTTAATGTTTGTTACCTCAGAACTTTTAACTGGAAGAACCGATTTGGATGATCTTTTTTATTTGAAAGATGGTGCTTCCCGCCTGGTCCCATATCAATTTGGTCCAGTTCTGACAACGGCATCCATGAATACTATAAGTAGACTTTTAGGGCAATTGAAGTCGGTTTCCAGTTCTTTTTATGTCGCCTGCCTCACAGGCTAGGATATCCTGTGTTTCGGGAGACAGTGATTCTAATCGGATACACTTTTTGCGTGTTTGATTCCAAAGGATACAATTTTTGACAATTGGAAGCCACGCTTTTCTGACTACGCTATAAAAAATTCCACTGGAGCTGCTTTGTAAGAAAAGGTTGTTTACTCTCCTGTGAATATATTTCTTGATACGTGACTAAATCATTGATGTCGTTTGTGTACGAAGACGTGACGTGCGCAGGAGTTTGAAATGAAAACAAATTCATTTCATTATACACTAGATTGCTTCCGCGACTTTGTTATCGAAAATATTGATTAAAACACTTCACTGATTTAATACTAAGTGTCATATGCTAATCAGGACATATTACATCTTCAAGACTCTTTGACGGAAATGAAAGTAGAGTAAGTGTCAACAGAAAGTTATTTTATATTGAAATCTTCGATGACGTGGACTTCAGAAATCATCCCACGGGAACTACTCGTTCGATTGGGATAACAAGTATTCCATATCCTTCTCAGACCCTTCAGCTATTACTATACAAAAAATCAATTCATTCTGTCTCTCGATAACGACGGGAAGGAAGAACAAACAAACTTACGCACTAAAATGAATTTTGAATCCTGAATCCCAAGAAAATTTGAATCCTGAATCCCAGAATAATTTGAATCCTGAATCCCATGGCCTTTTAAGACTGGTTGATACCATTCTAAATCCAAGACCATGCCGCTTATACTCGTAATGACTCATGACTTAGAACCTTCAACGCATAAGTACTGACGAAATGCCAAGCAATATCGAAGAATGTTTTATTTTTACGAGCGTGCGTAAAAAATGCAATTACCCACGCACTTGCAATATGTTTGTGCTAGGAATATTTAGAATAATGGCTACATGTTTAGACTTACAGTCCCGGATTCGAGTCCAGTGGAGTTAGCTCTGATACTCGCTTTGCTTTGTGTTATTTTTCAAAGTCCGCCATCAAACCGCAGTCGTAATAGCACAGCTGTGCCATAATGACTTGAGACTTATGGGTGCGCACGCTTACCATTTAGTGGCCTTATCGTCACTTACCGTCTGGTGAGATGAAGGCCAATCGCAAAGCCATTATAAGTTAAATTATAACGAATCTGTCGTGAGTGAAAGTGTGGCTTGAAAATTACGTACACCGTGTATGTCACAATATTTGTTTTATACGATATATTGTAACATTTATTGCAAAAGCTGATGTTTTAAATAATAATGTCGTACAGTAGAACGATCCGAATTAATTGAGACCGGGGTCGATTCGGATAATCGAAAATGAGAAGGATATTTATTACAATAAATAAAAAATCATCAAAATCAGTTCATCCAGTCGAAAGTTCTGAGGTAACGAACATTTAAAAAACATACCCGTCGAATTGAGAACGTCCTCCTTTTGTGAAGTCGGTTGAAAAAAAAGACAATTGACGAACTGAGCCAGAATGTGTTCGTTTTACTTGCTTCACTTGTAGATCGCAGACTCGCCTACTAAATTATTTAATAGGATAATATCTGGGTGACCGAGCTTTGCTCGCAGTTCTTTAAAAACAAACAAAAACTTTATTTCTGCCCCTAAACACACAAAAAACAAAAATAAAAGCAATTTCCCAACCGGGATTTGAACGCGGATATCTCGGACGGAATGACACGTGTGAACCACTCGGCTAAAGTGATTATGTTTGACAGCGTGAAATTTCCCATCATAGCGTCGAATAATGCGAAAGAAAAAGCGCGCGAAAACTCGAAAACGCGCGTTTTCCCAGACATGAGACTAATCTAGATAGATTTTTCGCCCCCGAATACCCCCAAATACTCTGGAGCCGTTTCGGAGATCCGAATTATATGTATATATATATACAAGAATTGCTCGTTTAAAGGTATTAGATAGATATATTTTTATAGGCAAAGAATGCTAACAAAAACATACAGCATGTTTAGCAACATTCGCGGTAATAAAGTTTTTTTAATGATCTCGTTTGATTATTTATATTAAGAAATTAGATTGGCTTGCATTTTATGTATTGAATACATGTTACCAGCTTTTTAGTAGAAGTAATTTTCGATCGGCTCCGTGTCTTAATGGCTTATGCTTGGGAGGTCCCAGGTTCGAATCCTAGTGGTACTCGCTTTAGTTGATGAGGTCATTTCCTATGTCCCCTTAGCTACCTATTACCATGTTATCTAAGTCTGCCGCCTCCGGTTAACACAGAAAGACAGAAGATCCAGCGCCTCATTAGCTTGAGGTTTTACCATCAGGTGAGGTGATATGAAGGCCAAGTGCAAATCCAAAAAACACAGACATTCAAATAAAATTTAGTGACTGACTTCATTTGCTCAGAAAGTCTTTTTAAGACTATAATTACAAGTGAAATTTTAAATAACGGCAGTAACCCCTTATCGCTGGAATATTTTATTCAAATTTAAATGGAACCGCTATTGAGACGTAGTTTATTGAATGAATAAGTGGCCAAATACGAGTCAAATTTCTACTTGGGTTGTTACGAATATCTAATTGGCCGAGTAAACACACAAAATGACGGCCAGTTGTAAGTTGTACTCACAAACTGAGAATTCCTTGAAACTGCACAACATTTAACACCAATAATGTGTAAGTAACTTCATGTATTATTTTTGTTATTTGCTAAATAAAGACAAGAATAAATTTTATTCAGGAAAAATTTACAACTGTAAACTTAAACTCCAACTGGGCCATAAAATGTATCACATGTTAAATTCAAAAGCGTCTGTAGCTAATCTAAGTTAAAGAAAAAAAAACCTGCTTTTTATCTTACATATAGAAAGAAACTTTTACTTGTCACAGAATATTCAAACGACTAACGAAATCAGAATCTAATTCCTTATTACTAAACTAGGAAGGCATATAATAAAAATTAATATGTATATCTATGCAAACAAGCGGCCAAGTGCGATTCGGGCCGCGCGCAGTGTAGTGTTCCGTAGTTGAACTGGGTTTATAAAAAGTAATTTTGATTGAAATTTGTACGAAATTTTCATATTGACCACTCCAAGTACATTTTCTATTTTGTTCGACTATTACTCGATAACCTGTTAAGCCACCTTAGTCGTGATAGTTTTCCTTTAAAGTCCAGTATGTATACTACTACTGTGAATTTTTCAGATTTTTAAAATCATTTGTTAAAAAGAAGCCCTGTTCTATCACAAAATGTACACTTTAAAGCTTTATACCCTCAATGTTTTTAAAAGACCTATTCAACGATACCCCACACAATGGGGTAGACGCGAAAAAAAAATTCGTCCCCCAGTTACGTGTATGGGAGCCACCCTAAAAAATATTTTTCAAGATTTTATTCTACCATTTTGTCGGCGTGATTAATATGTATACCCGTACCAAATTACAGCTTTCTAGTAGTAAGCGTCTCTGAGCTAAGCCGCGGACGAACAAACGAATAGAGCGAAATTAACTATAAGGGTTCCTTGTTTGACTACGGAACCCTAAAAAAGTCCTCCGACACATGTTGGTGTCACTACACGGCCAGCCACTACAGCGTGCAGCGCAAGCGCTGGTTTTCAGCGGAGCTCTAGAAGGTGTGACACCCAACTTCATACTAAAAATGTCTGTAATATGTTCTTCCGTCCCTCCGTACGTGTCGACATTTTTTCGCCTCTCGACCACTTGCGGCCGACCGTTACACTTTTTCGCGCCAACTACGTAACAATGACGCAACTAACAGCTGCAACGTCGCCATTATTAAAACTAGCTTTATGTCATTTCACTTTTTTTTCGCATGTCGTCACACCCGGTGCAATCTACTTCCTATCTCACTCCATAGCTCGGGCTCTTTGTGAATTGTGGCAGTTAATAAACAGTGTGTTGATGATTATAAGAATTGCCCAGTTAATGCGGACATTATCAATGCGCGAGAGACAAGGGACCGGATCAAACATATGTTCTCGTCACAGTATTCCAAAATATGTTTAAATAAATTAAAACTTGAGAGGTGTCAAGGGACACCCGGATGGAACGAAGTTCCTTTCGATTAATTAGTGAAGGAATTGTAATAAAATTTTACAAATTTTCAATATGGTTTGAACGGATTTTTAACATTATATTTTAAATATGGTTTTGTAGGTTTTTTCATTAGATTTTTTATGTACGTGATACGTTTTGTTTTTAGCGACAGCTGTCATTGAGTAGCGGCAACTAATCAGAGCCATCTGTCGTCACATAGCTGTACTGTTGGTATCGTCTTACTACTACGTACGTCGTACTAACAGATGACGCTAACTTACTATAACAAAAAGTGTCGGTGACAACTTTTCGTAAGAATTTTTTCCGTCTAGCCCTTTCACAACGCGCAAGGTTTAGTTAGAGAGCTTCTCCATTTACGAATGTACTACCTCATTTATAAGGTAGAAAATTTTGTAATGTCTACCCTTTTTATTTGTCTAGGCATTTAGAAATTTGTTACGATTATGGTTTAAGACATTTAATTCACAAAACAGAATACAATTCACTTATATTGTGAAACACACGATACAGTGGGTAGTATTATGATTAATATTTTAACTAGTGGGTAGTTTGATATTGAAATTCACCTATCTTTTACAGAAAAACAAATCACAAAACAAAATGCTACCCTATTACATTGTACTAATTGACATGCGATGTAAACTAATTTTTTAACAATTAAATTCTTTATTACATATGTTTATAATATTTGCACACCTGTGGACAGGTTAAGTACATCGAACTAATTGAAATTACTATCTAAACACCGTGTAAAAAAACTATGTACTTGGCAAATAAATTTTTTCTTTCTTTCTTTCTTTACATGTCGAAACAATATTCAACGACCATAGAGATTGAATAGTCATAAGTGATAGACATTAGGTGTAAGTTCATACGTCAGAAAAATCCGTAGAAATGATATGTTTCACAACGCGTTTGTATAGGAGAAAAGATTTAACTTTATTTATATCGTTTGGTAATTTACTGTACTTCGCTCGTAGTTGATCGTTTCTCGACTTGTCCTGCCTTCTTAAATGTCACCTGACTGTGTACTTCTTTGTGTAATATTTTCTTATTAAGAAGGTATGCTGGTGTTAAAGCGCCCATACAAACGTAGTCCAGTCATATTTTGAGTATTAAGCTATGAAAATCTATGAAATTTTCAAGACACAATCTAGAAACAAATATCTGTGTCGGTGGTGAGTCAGATTTTCGTTTAAATATATACTTCCAGAGTTACAGGGCGTCAAAGAATTGTATTTTACGGTAGTAAAAAGCCCCAACTTTGAACCTGATTTACAAGAGTATGAATCAATTTAGAACAATTTGGAAAAACCACCGACACCTGAAATTTCATTAGTATACTGTATTAAAAAAATGGTTACATAATATACTCTATCCTTCAAATGATCCCTGGACTACGAAACATCCAAATAACGGGTGGATAACTTCGCGTAGTGTATGCTGTCTCACCGTGCGCGCTCGGGTAGGATAGGGCTCAGATAGGGACAGCTACAAAACAATCCAAATTTTAACGCGGCCACGTGGTCTAACCAACATGCCTCTTAATGATTGTTTACATTTTTAAATAATGTTTTATATATTTGACTATATAAGATTGCAGTTATCCTATCCATCCCGCCCGTGATAAACTTGTCCTCGCGGAAGTCATTGTAGATTATAGTTTGCAAACATGTACATGATTTGGGTAATAATTCCTAACAGTCTGTAGTTTGCTTCATGAAAATAACGGGAAAGGATTTAAATAACTATATATTTAGCAAAAAGGTACTAAAACTGTTTTTTTTTGTCTAGACGTACCCCCAAACTCCATAAATTTGTAAAAGCTCTCTTTAAGAAAACATTATACATAATTAATAACAATAACAACTTCTTATAATTTCTAAACTAGTGAAATTGAATTGAATTTTATAACCACTCCTTTTACATTTTACATCTTTTTTTTTTATAAAAAAAAAAGGTTTTAATCTGCTGAATGTTAGCCGCTAAGTAAGATTTATCTTTATGTTTGGAACACTGAAGTTCACATTGCATTACTGTAATTCGTCACATTGTATCTTATTACGCTTCCGTGTGTACTGAATGTTAATTATTTCGAGTGTTTTGTTGGGAGCCATTGTAGAACAAAACGCGTTTTGCCGGATGTTTAGGATGGTATTTTGAATGAATGCTATTGTTTTACGGAAGCTGAAATAACTTATCACCAATAGAATCTCGCTTGTGTTCAACTGTCAGTCTGTCAGAGCTATCTGAGTAACTTATAATTTGATTTTAATACGGGGTCATTTAAGAGGGGTTAATTTTTTGGGTAAGATTTCTACCTACCAGGAAAAGGCAAAGGCAAAACACCATACAGCCATGTCTTTGATAATGATATTCTCTCTTAGAATTTTAAGGTTATAAAAACAAGGCCGAAGCCATTTCTTCAGTTTTCTCAATAAAATCTTGTTTTGACGATTCTTGACGAGAATTTCAATGGTCAGTCTTGCCAAATGTCTCGACATGGTAAACCTTTTCGATCGCGTGGAAACCCTCACAATTTTGCGTAATTAATACTATGCTACAACTGAATGATAATTATTTCGCGAAACTATATTTTCATCTCCTATTTTTTAGGTAATTACTTATCAAAGCCTTTTCTATTTTAAAAGATTATGGCTACAGAAATTTAGTATGGAAACATTAGGAGGGAGAGAGAGAAATTTATTACATGACCCTATTCAACTTGTCATTATTCATACTGCCCGGGCATTGTAAGGAACGCCCTTTTAAAATAACCAGTATGATTGCGCCTAGGCCGAGATTATGCATGATAACATCATTGTCAGACACCTAGCCAAGATTATAATATTGCACATCATTCACTGACTCGTGGAAAGATCATACCCATACAAAGACTCTTGTATACTAACTTGTATTGTCGTTAAAGCAACATGGCCGCTTGTTTTGCGGACGCCATGTTTGATTTATAAACATCGTCAAGTTTTGTAAGCATCTTCCTGTTAGCCAGTGCGGTTTACTTATGATAGATGTGGTCAACCTTCGGCGTCGTTTTTTGTTGTATTTTTTTTAAATGTCCAATTGGCAATTTATTGATAGCAGATATTTATTGTATTGATTAATAAAAAAACCGTCTTTTGCCTGAGACTTCGTTGATGTGGATATCAGAATTTATACAATGGGATATACTTGTTCAATTGTGTGTTAAAAGTAGCATTTATCGTTTTCCAATCTTTAAACTATACCTCATTCCCAGAACCGGTCTAGTTCGAGTTGGACTCGGTACCTGGTCGCCACTTGATAACCTTTACTCCCCACCGGTTATCGATTCTTCGAGTGACCTGCCCATTGCCACTTCAGCTCACTGACTCGTCGAGCTATAATTAAATATAATTCATATTGACATTAAATTCATTATTCACACTCGTTACTAACGGAAATTGCTATACCGGAAGGATAATGTTCGTTCGCTTAAAACCATCACACACACTGTGCCACACATTTTGAGCAGTAAATAAATTTTTGTCTTGTATCTGAATCCACCTCCTTAAATCTTGTTATTTGTATGATTCCTTACCCAAAGGATAATCAACAGGACCCTATTACTAACCCTCCACTGTCCCTAATCTGTATTTCTGTTGCTGATATAACCACAAATAATAATAAAAACTTGAGAGGAGTCAAGGGACACCCGGATGGAACGAAGTTCCTTTCGATTAATTAGTGAAGGAATTGTAATAAAATTTTACAAATTTTCAATAAGGTTTGAACGGATTTTTAACATTATATTTTAAATATGGTTTTGTAGGTTTTTTCATCAGATTTTTTATGTACGTGATACGTTTTGTTTTTAGCGACATCTGTCATTGAGTAGCGGCAACTAATCAGAGCCATCTGTCGTCACATAGCTGTACTGTTGGTATCGTCTTACAACTACTTATGTCGTACTAACAGATGACGCTAACTTACTATAGCAAAAAGTGTCGTGACAACTTTTGGTAAGAATTTTTTCCGTCTAGCCCTCTTTCACAACGCGCGATAAGGAACTTCGTTCCGATATGAAAATAATTTAAAAACAAAAGGGGCTCCCCTACTAGAAACATGTTTCTATGATTACAAACATACGAGTAGCTTTGCAGTTAAAAGCCATTCGTCGGGTATGGAATTTAACTGCAAAGTAAAGCTTGTTTTGCTTGAGAGACCCACTAGCGTGATTTATAGTACTAGTAACGCCATCTAGTGCCCCGGAACAAACTAAAATTGAAAATGACTGGTATTTCGACGCACTCGTTAGAGCATTGTTAGGTTATTTATGATTTTGTACGGAACACTCGGTGGGCGAGTCTGAGTAGCACTTGGCCATTTTTTATACAATCCCGCGTCAAATTTGAAACATGTATCTGTGACCCCAGACAAAAGGTTGAGTACGCCTGACTTGCGTCACGTAGAGGTGTCATTTCTAAGAAGTATAATGACTTCACGCTGCAGGTATAGCTAGAGCCCAGTTGCTGTCAGGGATCAGCAATTTGTGACGTGCGAAAAAAAGTTGCTGTCAGTTGTGTAGAGCATAAAACCATATAAAACAAAAACATTATGGAAAAATGAAAATGAATGAAATTTTTTTTATTGCATCATCTACTACAATTAATTTACAGGTTTTGGGCTACTCCTTTTAAGCTAAAGATAGCTTGTCTTCTATAGTGTATACAGCTTATTTTTGTGCAGATAAAACCTAATCTGGGCGACCGAGCTTTGCTCTTAGTTATTTAAAAACAAACAAAAACTTTATTTCTGCAACTAAACACACACAAAAACAAAAATAAAAGCAATTTTCCAACAGGGATTTGAACGCGGATATCTCGGAAGGAATGACACGTGCGAACCACTCGGCTAAAGTGATTATGTTTGACAGCATGAAATTTCCCATCATATTTAGCGTCGAAAAAACGCATGAAAACTCGAAAACGCGCATTTTCCCAGACATGAGACTAATCTAGATCGGTTTTTTGCCCCCAAAACTCCCTAAATACCAAATTTCAGCGAAATCGCTGGCGCCGTTTCAGAGATCCGAATTATATATATAAGAATTGCTCGTTTAAAGGTATAAGATATATAAGAATTTATGTTTAATGTAGTTACTTAAATTTAAAGTTATACAACATTGATATTTCGCCTGTGTGCCAAGTGGAGTGAGGAGTGTGAGTTGTGATGTGTGTGTTGAAATGATGTATGTGTGTTTGTTGTATAACGAGATAACTCAAAATATCGATACAAGCTTCATACATTTAACGCTCCAATACGAGCAGGTGACGTCACAAAGTCATCCGAATTATAACTCATGCGTTTTATCACCGCGTGACTAGAATCACTTTTCGTCGGGTAGTGATAAAAAAACTATTAGTTGTATCGTTGCTAGAGCTTCTATCTTGCCGTGGTAGCTCAGTTGTGTAGAGCGTCAGTCCTTGAACAATCGAGGTCTGGGTTCGATCCTGGCTCGTACCAATGGGTTACAATGTGTTATTTATGTACGAATGATATAAATCATTACCATTGGCTTTTCGGTGAAGGAAAACATCGTGAGGAAACCTGCACACTCCTGAGAAGAGATTCAAAGGCTACACCTAACCTACACTGTTTACTCTGCTCTGTGTTTCCGAAGCACGGAATCATCTTACTGTTCACACAATCAGGTGATTCAGCCTGCAATGTTCTAAACAAACTGGGAGAAGTCAGAAGATATTTGTCGATGTCCGGGGAATCAGAGCCGCGTGTGTTCTACGGTTTCCACAGAAAATAATCAGTGTAAAACCCTGTCACTCGAGTATGTCTCGTCACCTCGCCTACCTTCTATCCATCGACTACGCAACTAACATTATAGCATTAGATAATAATGACAAAACGCCATTTGATTACGTCACGGCCGTGTATTGTACTCTCTGTTCATTATTGTACTGTACGTTGGACGTAGGGCATTTTGTCTCGTGCTAGGCCGGCCGCTGTTGCTGCTCGATCACGCATGTCGAGTAACATTTATCGCTTACTAGATGAGTATTTTGGAATTGACGTACGAATGACACAAATCTGTACCATTGGCTTTTCGGTGAAGGGAAACATCGTGAGGAAACCTAAGAAGAAATTGACTTATTATTGTATAAAATTTGACTAATATATTTTTGCTATACCCTGACAGGAACCTGTATGTAGATCCAAATACTATTTAAAATCTAATGACTCTGTGTACATGAATAGTGTTACGAGCTTCTAGTGTTCGTAGATTGAAGAGAAACACGAGTCCAAAGTTCCGGAGTTTATTGGTAACACAAGTCCACACACCAATCTTCAAAATCACGGGTCCCCCAAAACAGAGTACGTCCCTGTCTCACTAGTTCCAAGTCGTCTGCACTGAGTCCGTCCCTGGATTCCACGTACAGAGTCCTTGAGCACTACTGACGCCGATCTGTCGATACTGACACCACGTGACACACTAGTACACTAACACTTTTCCACCTCGACTGTACTTTTTTATTTTATTTAAACAGTTTATTGTATACGGAAAATAACAAACAGAAAAACACAATAATATATACAAAAGGAACAGCTTATTTCTAAAAGAAATTTCTTCCAGCAGTCCTAGGTCAAGGAGAAATATTGAAGAAAGGGGGCAGTTAGGCGTGTACGATATAATAAATATAATAAACGATTACATAAATAGGAGATACAAAACAAACTAATATATATCAATAATAATACATACATACTATAATTATATATTAACTTATAGTGATAGAAAATGTTCCTTGACGTTTTTCTTAAAGGCGGAAACAGTTTTGCTGTCGCGTACATTGTGAGGCAACGAGTTCCACAATCTGGCTGCATGAACCGTGAATGAGTAGGAATAGAAATCGGAGTGATGGGAAGGGATGGACAGGACTGTCCTAATGTGAGCTCGACAAGGTTGGTCAATAGGATGCGAGTATGTAAATCGCTCACTTAGGTAGCTAGGATAAGAAGGGTTATTTAGGATATTGTACAGAAGGGAAAGGATATGAGCATTTCTACGAAGGCGGATAGGGAGCCACTTGAGCTGAGCGCGAAAAACTGACACGTGGTCATATTTTCGCAACCCGAAGATGAAGCGTAAGCAAAGATTCTGAAGTCGCTCAAGTTTGTTTAATAGCTCTTCGGTGACGTCCAAGAAGCAAGAATCAGCATAGTCAAGAATAGTACTTCCGCTCTACAATTTCTTCCGGTTTTCGTTTCTTCACTTTTTATCGCTGTGAACTCAACTCAAAACTGAACTCGAAGCTCGGCTCGCGCCTATATATACCCCGTAGTGTTTCTAGATCCTTCAGTCTAGAATCTTCAGGAACATTGGAGAGTATTCGACACGAAGAAGATAGATGAATTACTCTCCCTTTCGCACATGATAATCCTTATGCGAGTATTCGAGAGCTTTCTACGGTAGTCATTTGTCAATATCCGACACGAAGGGGATAGATGGATACGCCCCTCTCTTTTCTTTATCTCTAGACTTTTTGAGCTCCGTGACAATAGAAATAAACGGATTTGATTTGAAATTCAAAGGTGTGTGTGAAGTCTACCAATGCGCACTGGTCCCGCGTGGTGTACTATGTCCCATACACTCTCTGTAGGAGAGTAGGACTGAGACCCTGCAATGGTGACTGGGGACAAATTAGTTGCATCTGTCACTGTATTAAACTCGTTTTTGCCAAGCTGTACCAGCTGTGCCTCACGGTGTAACTCCACTGACAGCTGTCATGAAAACACCTCATAGACCCAGGAATTACCAACTCGATATAACTGCGTTGTAAATGATGCATGATGACTTGCGAAGTCGTAATAAATACGTGACCTGTCAACAGCTAGGATTGTTGAGATGGTGTTTATTGATCACTTTACGTATGAACCATGCTAATATTTGTGTGTTTGAATATAAACTTAAGTGGAATATCGCGATGTGAGGAAACTGAATTGTTTTTGCTGTTATATTACTATAAGTATACTTGAATATTTTGTTTGGAGATATATAGGTAATAGGTATACTTACTGAACCAATATTTATTGGATAATACCACATTATTACAACGCCGTGGTAGCACAGTTGTGTAGAGCGTCAGTCCTTGAACAATCGAGGTCTGCGTTCGATCCTGGCTCGTACCAATGAGTTACAATTTGTTATTTATGTACGAATGATACAAATCATTACCATTGGCTTTTCGGTGAAGGAAAACATCGTGAGGAAATCTGCACACTCCTGAGAAGAAATTCAAAGGTGTGTGTGAAGTCTATCAATGCGCACTGGTCCCGCGTGGTGTACTATGTCCCATACACTCTCTGTAGGAGAGTAGGCTTGAGCCCCAGCAGTGGGGACATATATAGGCTGTTGATGATGACTATATTATTACACTATACCTCTAAAGCCGTATTTTTTGTAGTCATCGCTGGTTTACGGTTTATCGATACATTATGCATTCATGTTTAAATTCTGTGTAGTCATTATAAATACCGTTATTTAAATTATAACAACCGTCTAAAGTGGTCACTGTTAGCTGCTTTATTGATAGTAACTGCACAAAATCTATAATAAACGATGACTACAAAAGGTTCGGCTTGGTTTTTGAAATTAATGTATGATTGCGTAGAAAAGAGCAAATGTTTGATGAGTTTTTCTAGTGTACCGATAGATGGCGTTACCAGTTAGATAAAAGGCGCTATCGAAGGTCACCACTACGATCGAAAAGCTTGTGTGTCTTCCACCTAACATCCATGTTAATATCAGTTGTTTTTCGGTAGTTTGTTTTGCGAATAACTATTTACAACGTGTTCTCCTGTTGTGCAGGGTTCGTGCTGGCGACGGCGGTGGTGCTACTGCTGGTGGGCATCATCTGTGCCATCTTCTTCAGTTCCTGGGTCCGCATGTTTATAGACCACGTGAGTGCTAAGTCATGTTTTATTTGTACGTCACGGTAGCCTACTGCACTGTTCGGTGATAAACTAAAATCTTTCCACGAACACGTTTATTTCTATTCAATTTGATACAATGTTATATGTACATTTAAAACGAGTAATCCTTGTATATTTAGTTGTTTATATCGACGATTTCGGAGCGTATCCAACGAGTTGGCTGATGTTTGGTATGTGAGGGTTTTCGGGGGCGAAAAATCGATCTAGATTAGTCTTATGTCTGGGAAAACGCTTGTTTTCGAGTTTTCATGCAAAACATGTATTAATTTAATACAAGCAGCAAAACTAATATAATCAACGCAAAACATTGTATATACGAGCGATAGTCACCACAAAGTCACAAACGCAACCTCACTGTGCTGTCTCGATTATATTGCCCAATCCACCAGTGTCTGTACGCCGCAGCCGGCTCACTTTGAAATCGTGTAGGCATTGTTTGACTAGAGGCGGTGTGTGCCGCGTATTTTATGGAGGTATCTAGAACGAACTTTGTATTTGTACATGTACCTGTATGCTAGCGGCCGACTTAACCACCCATCGACCGTACCTAGAAAGCGGCGTGAGTGCAATCATGGGCATCGAACCTTGTACCGTTCAGTTATACTCATGATGACTACACGGTGTCGGCTCCGTAGCACTACGTCTGATTTATCAACACCCTATATACGTCTCCACTGCAGGGGCTCAGTCCTACTCTCCTACAGAGAGTGTATGGGACTTAGTACACCACGCGGGACCAGTGCGCATTGGTAGACTTCACACACGCCTGTGAATTTCTTCTCAGGAGTGTGCAGGTTTCCTCGCGATGTTTTCCTTCACCGAAAAGCCAATGGTAATGATTTATATCATTCGTACATAAATAACAAATTGCAACTCATTGGTACGAGCCAGGATCGAACCCAGACCTCGATTGTTCAAGGACTGACGCTCAACACAACTGAGCTACCACGGCTTCTACGACGTCAGTTTAGTGGTACATACTGTGAGTGTCTGTCGCTAGAATGATTCAATCTCTGGCTCTTTAAAAGCGCCTCCATGTCCTGGCTATACACTTGATCTTACAATCCTTAGGTCCCGGGTTACATTACCAGTGGAGGTACCCTAGCGGTACTAGATTTGGTTGGTGGTAGGGCATTTTATATGTCCGTTAGCTAGCTACCACCATGTTACCTAAGTCTGCCGCCAAACATCAGTTTTATAGCATTGTTGAAAGGTTGCGAAGGTTGAAAGGTAGCGTAGAAAAAGCGTCGGTGGCGCAGTGAATAAGGCGCGGACTCTAAATCTGAGAGTTCCGGGTTCGAATCCAGCCGTGTACCTATGAGTTGTTTTTCAATTCAAGTACATTATCCGATTGAATAACGGTGAAGGAAAACATCGTGAGGAAACCTGCATGTCTTGAACAGGCATGTGAAGTGCGCCGATCCGCACTGGGCCCGCGTGGTGTACTATGGCCCATACACTCTCTGTAGCAGAGTAGGACTGAGACCTGCAGTGGGGACGTATGTAGGCTGTTGTTGATGAAAGGTAGCAGAAACAGTGCCTTATACAGAGGCTTCTGTGTGCCATCTTACCATCACTTACCTTCAGGAGATGAAGGTGCATCGCGAATAAAAATGGCGCACATTTTTAAACTACACAAAGTAAAAAGTCACGACAAGTAATTTTAAACTTTCAATTGTCTTAACAGTTTTTATCGGTTCGAATCAACCTTACTTTTTGCCGGAGCGCGTTTCGCAAAGCCAGCGTTGGGCAACCGGCGACCTAGAATTGTTTGGGAATTATCATAAAATTATTCATCTTGCCAATTTCTGCGGTTATAGAAATAGGCGCGGATCTACGAGTGTGATTCGTTTTGCTAGGATTATTTGGCAATTTGTTGGTTTCGATGTCGGCAATGTCCTTTGAGTTTTGCGTAAGGTGGTGTGGCGCTGTGGTGTAACCTGTGATGCTCTGGTGCGTAAATCGGAGTGGATAGATTGAAAATAATAAATATATACAATAATGAACGAACAATAAATACTAGTATTATTGTGAAAAAAGCGTTGGGCGCTCGATATACGAAAAATGTGGCACAAAGCGCCCACGCTTTTTTCACAATAATACTAGTATTAATTGTTCGTTCATTATTGTTTTAAGCTTATTTTATTTGAAAAATTATTTTAAACTTTTTAGTTCGATATTCTTTAAAAGCGTGTTTTTAATTTTTTTTTTAACTATATTTATTTTTCACTTTTTAGTTTAATATGCTATCAAAGCGTGTTCTTTAGTTTTGTTTCCAGTTTTTTATTTACTATGGATTATCAACTATTTGATGGTAGTTTCTTTACCGACCGGTTTTATTCCGGAAAGTGAGCCATAAAAAAAATCAGCTCGATATAATTTCTATGGACGGTGACGGGTCTTGTTCGTTGGCCGGCTATCGACGATCGTGAGCAATTTCGCTTTCCGTCCAGATAACGAGGATCTCCCTCCAGTCGAACACTCAGAACTATGTCTGTCCTATTTGCACCAATTATTAATTATGGGTGGTTGACAAGGAAGGCAGCAGGCGCGCGAAGGAGAATTACAAACTCACAAACCCACAAACTCACAAGCCCACAAACATACAGGTGAAGCTAATAAAAGCGTGTTAAAAAAGCAGCCAAGTGTGTGTCACACAGGACGATGGAAAGTAATTTTGAATGGAATTTGTACGAAATGTCATCAATCGAAGTATATTTTATAATTTGTTTGACTATTATTCGTTAACCTGTGAAGCCACCTTAGTCGCGGGGTTAGTAGGGCGACGGCCCGGTAGACGTTTCCCGGTACGTGGTCGCCATTCGAGAACCTTTACTCCCCACCGGTTATCGGTTCTTCGAGCGATTTGGCCTGCCCATTGCCACTTCAGCTGAATACTCATCTATTATTTTGCTGTAGTTTTCACAAAACTGTAATTTTTCACTACAAGTAAAAAACTAAAAACTCCTAGATGAACAAGTAAATGAAATTAAAATTATAAAAAACAGTAATAATCGGATGAAAACAAAATAAAAACCATTTTATGCCGAAAATGCCTAACATCAGCTGATACTCTTTAAACAGCTGAATCGAGTTTTTACCAAATATATCTAAGAACCACCGCAAGGAAACTTGCTTTCACATAAAAAAACACATCAAAATTTGTCCACCCGTTCGAGAGCTACGATGCCACAGACAGACATAGGCGTCAAACTTACAACGCCCCTCTTTTTGCGTCGGGGGTTAAAAATGAAATTTTCTACAACAACTAATTCTTCCTGATGGAGATACTGATAAAACTGAAAAACGCAGGCGAAGTCGCGGGGAACAGCTAGTAATACGAATATATAATGTTATAAAAGATCGTAAAATAAATGAACAAGGCCGCACACTGTTGGGCAACCACCGAGCTTTGATCGCAATCTGGTGGTAACACCGTTGATGCCATCGCTAAACTATAGACGCGGGTCAAGGTGGTATTCAATTATCACACAAACAAATGTTTTAAAATCGGTCAAGTGCGAGTCGGAGTCATCGACTTCAATGCAGTTGATACACGATGTTGACCTTGCTATGTGATATTAAAAGTTAACGACTTCAAAAAGAACTAGGAACTGACTTCAACTGATCTAAAATTCTACAGCATCATCATCAGCCGGGAAACGTCCACTGCTGGACATAGGCCTCCCTCATGGTACGCCACATCGACCGGTCCCGAGCCACCTGCATCCAGCGACTCCCCGCGACTCTAACCTGGTCGTCGGTCCATCTAGTAGGGGGACGGCCTGGTAGACGTTACCCGGTACGTGGTCGCCACTCGAGAACCTTTACTCCCCATGGGTTATCGGTTCTTCGAGCGATGTGGCCTGCCCATTGCCACTTCAGCTCACTGACTCGTCGAGCTATGTCGGTGACCTTCGTTCGTCTACGTAATTCTACAGCATTCATCCTTTAAAACGTTCACTCTTAGAAGTAGAATTATCTGGGTGCATATTTGATTTTTGTTGATTTTCTCAAAAACCATTCAATCAATTTCGATAAAATTTATCAAGGACCACCTTTCAAGTATGCTCTACTAAACAAAAAACAATCATCAAAATCTATTCACAATTGGCGGAGTTATCGCATTACATGCATACAAAAAAATCGACATTTGAGAACCTCGTTCTTTGAAGTCGGTTCAAAACTATTCAATATTCTTGCCTCACCTGCCTAACGTACTGATTATGGAAAGTCACCTTGTGGAAAGTCTAGGCGTATGAGATTATGTACGAATGATAAAAATCATTACCATTGGCTTTTCGGTGAAGGAAAACATCGTGAGGAAACCTGCACACTGCTGAGAAGAAATTCACAGGTGTGTGTGAAGTCTACCAATGCGCGCTGGTCCCGCGTGGTGTACTATGTCCCATACACTCTCTGTAGGAGAGTAGGACTGAGCCTCGCAGTGGAGACGTATATAGGATGTTGATGATGATGATGTATTGTAAACTTCCTATATTACAGCACCGCGGTTCATGTACGTACAATGTACGCAAGGAAAACACTTAGCTACATGTTGTAATAACACCGCACCGGATTCCTTAGTGGTACTAGCTGGCGTGTATGTTTCACAAATATCCGGTGGTCGTTGATTTGCGGCTGTAAACGCCCTTGGCGGTGTTAGAAAACCAAGTTTGAAGCGCAGTGTTTTAACCTTAAGAGGATTGTCTGTTTAGAGCACGTGGCCGCGTTCAAGGTTGCATTGTTTTGTAGCTGTCCCTATCCGAGCCCTATCCTACCCGAGCGCGTACGGTGAGACAGCAAACACTACGCGAAGTTATCCACCCGTTATTTCGATGTTTCGTAGTCCAGGGATCATTTGAAGGATACAGTATATTATGTAAACATTTTTTAATACATTATACTAATGAAACTTCAGATGTCGGTGGTTTTTCCAAATTGTTCTAAATTGATTCATACTCATGTAAAACAGATTCAAAGTTGGGGCTTTTTATTACCGAAAAATACAATACTTTGACGCCCTGTAACTCTGGAAGTATATATTTAAACGAAAATCTGACTCAACACCGACACAGATATTTGTTTCTAGATTGTGTCTTGAAAATTTCATAGATTTTCATAGCTTAATACTCAAAATATGACTGGACTACGTTTGTATGGGCGCTTTGACACCAGCATACCCTCTTAACACTCCATCTTTGTTCACAACTAGCGTTTCGCCCGCGGCTTCGTCCACATGCACTTCAGAAGACTGGAAAATACAGTCCTGATTTCCTGGATTGTATGCGGTTTACAGTTCCCAGAGTGGCGACTCGTGACAGCCATTTTGTGGCAACTTTAGATATACTGTATTCGGACCTATAGGCTAGACGACACCAAATCATATTGGGGTGAAATTGTATTTAAAACCATAAAGGGCATTATAAAATTCATATAAAATTTAACATATCTAATATTTTTTACTGTACTTTAACAACTTATAAAGTCCGCAAAAATTCGAAAAGAAAAAAACTTGCTCGAATTACATTTTTGAAACGAAGTGAAAGGGGGCTACACGGAAAAAATTCTTACGAAAAGTTGTCACGACACTTTTTGCTATAGTAAGTTAGCGTTATCTGTTAGTACGACGTACGTAGTAGTAAGACGATACCAACAGTACAGCTATGTGACGACAGATGGCTCTGATTAGTTGCCGCTACTCAATGACAGATGTCGCTAAAAACAAAACGTATCACGTACATAAAAAATCTAATGAAAAAACCTACAAAACCATATTTAAAATATAATGTTAAAAATCCGTTCAAACCTTATTGAAAATTTGTAAAATTTTATTACAATTCCTTCACTAATTAATCGAAAGGAACTTCGTTCCATCCGGGTGTCCCTTGACACCTCTCAAGTTTTTTTATATTAGATTTTGCTTTTTAATTACACTGTGAAGATTTTTCTTCTTCATGTCAAGTTCTGAGTTAGACAAGGACAGATATATATTTTTCACATTATTGCCACCCACAACCACCCACTCCCACCCATCTCGACCAAACTCCCTTACTTTCATCAGGAGACCAAGGGATATTCACTACTCCAACGGGAAGTTGATCGGAGTTGGTGGTGATAGAGAAAACCCTGTCTTAACGTACTAACATTAGCTTTATATATATATACATATATAGGGAAGCGTCGGTGGCGCAGTGGATAAGGCGCGGACTCTCAATCTGAGGGTACCGGGTTCGAATCCAGCCGTGTACCTATGAGTTGTTTTTCAATTCAAGTACATTATCCGATTGCTTAACGGTGAAGGAAAACATCGTGAGGAAACCTGCATGTCTTGAACAGGCATGTGAAGTCCGCCGATCCGCACTGGGCCCGCGTGGTGGACTATGGCCCATACACTCTCTGTAGGAGAGTAGGCCTGAGCCCCTCCAGTGGGGACATATATAGGCTGTTGATGATGATGATGATATATACATATATATAAGACTAGCTTCCGCCCGCGACCTTGTCTGCGTATACTTCACGATATTATACAGCATAAGGTACAAAATAGAGTTTATTCTGTTACGTAGTCTAATAATTTAAAGATACAAAATAAAATTCAATATCTGACGTAGTACATTCAAATAGTCTTCACACCAATATTATAAACGCGAAAGTTTGTATATACGAATTTACATATTCTATGGTCGGTTGCTAGGCAACGCGTTTTTGTTATGCCAAAATTGCCCATGTAATCCCACTAATATTATAAGTGTGATTTTGTACAATTTACACAATATGTCTTTATAAATTATAGCCTATATGTTATTCTGATGTATAAGCTATATTATTGTAAAGTTTCATTCAAATCCATTCAGTAGTTTTTCCGTGAAAGCGACACAAACATCCAAACATCTAAACACCCAAACATCCAAACTTTCACACTTATAATATTAGTAGGATTTGACCTATCTTGGTGTAACAAATTCGAGTATTTTTGTACACACATCGATGAATCTATAGAAAACATTAAGGTTACCCGAAAAAAAGAAATATTTTGGCGCATTGTTCTTACAGCGTGTCGAAACACCGTGAGAGCCGCCACTAATCGCTAACTATTCGTCAATTGCCCACGGTCTGCGCATGCGCACCTCGTGCCAGGCAGGCATACGAGCAGCCTTCACCCACATTTGACTTGCGCACCGGTCAGCGATAGATCTTCGTGGTGTATGGCTATTTATTTCGTTCAATTGTTTTTCTTTCTGTACAATATTCGTGGAGGCCACCGGTGACGTCACATGTGACCTTATTATATGTAAGGACGATCCAACTCCATCAAAATTTCGTACTAAATTTCTGTTGCCATAATCTTTTAAAATATACAGCTGGATTTGTGTAGTAACTATCTAAAGATAGGACATCAGATTGTGATGTCGCTAAATGAGTATCATTAACATACAACTTCACAGTGAATCACAATTGTCGTTTTAAACACTTTTTTTCGATTTTTGTTGAAAGCGCCATCTATGAACCATTAGCGGCATAACTGCTATTGTAGCTAACTATAAAGTTGTAAATTAATGATATTTATTTCGCGACACTATAATTTCATCTCCTATTTTTAGGTAATTACTTATCAAAGCCAGATATACTATTTTAAAGGATTATGGAAACAGAAATTTAGTATGGAAGGATCAGGAGAGGGATAACGTTAAAAAAGATTCTCAACTTTCGAATTATAATCTATCAACATCTGTCACAGCTCCACCCATATATTGTTACTTATTTCCTCTACCTAAAGGTTGTCTGGTAGCCAACACCGCCTGTTGTACATTTTTATTTATTTTTAGTTTAATGTTTTATCTTAAGCTTGTTTTGGTGTACAATAAAGTAATATTAAATTGAATTGAATTGAATAATCAAGACGTTGAATTAAAATATGATCAAATTACAATATGCAATATTAAATTACACAGACATGGTTTGAATTTATGTGAATCCATTATGTAATTCAATTTCCATTGTATTTACGTTGATTTATCGTCGCTTGTTACAGGAGCTGGTCCTCCGGCCCGGCACCAAGTCGTTCGAGTGGTGGGCGCGCCCCCCGGTGCGGCCCTTCATCCGAGTCTACGTGTACAACGTCACCAATGCAGACGAGTTCCTCAACAACGGCTCCAAGCCCATCCTGGACGAGCTAGGGCCATATGTGTACTCGTGAGTATTATTTCAGTTTACTAGTCATAAGAAGCGTCGGTGGCGCAGTGGATAAGGCGCGGACTCTCAATCTGAGGGTACCGGGTTCGAATCCAGCCGTGTACCTATGAGTTGTTTTTCAATTCAAGTACATTATCCGATTGCTTAACGGTGAAGGAAAACATCGTGAGGAAACCTGCATGTCTTGAACAGGCATGTGAAGTCCGCCGATCCGCACTGGTCCCGCGTGGTGGACTATGGCCCATACACTCTCTGTAGGAGAATAGGCCTGAGCCCCTCCAGTGCTCATAATAGAGCATAGATAATATTATTATAATAGAGCTCGACGCTTCCAACGTTTTACAAGATTTGAGGGAACATACAGTACATACATTCTCCTCTGGCTAAAATCATAACCCTACTCTTGGCTTCACCGTTGTCGGGTAATATCGGATAACATATTATTGGAATATGACGCACGACGATTGATTTGTAAACGTTTTCTATATTAAAAACTAATTAGGAATTGCTTAATTCCTAATTGTTCTGGTTTTATTGAGATTAGTTGAGGAAAACCCGGTTATTTAGGGGTCTACAATGTTTATTCTGTACCCATGGGCTCGCAGTTGGCCTTCATATCACGATCGATATGTCTTTATTCGGAAGTCTGATGTTATTGGCGGCGGAGATATCATTTTTAACCGACTTTAAAAAAGGACGAGGTTCTCAATTCGACGGGTATATTTTTTTATGTTTGTTACCTCAGAACTTTTGACAGGGTGAACCGATTTGGATGATTCTTTTTTTATTTGAAAGCTGGCGCTTCTCGTGTGGTCCCATTTTAATTTGGTCCAGTTCTGACAATGAAATCCATAAGAATATATAAATCTTAAATTTGCCTTAATAAAAGTACACTTTTAGGATAATTAAAGTCGGTTTCCAGTTCTTTTTGAACGCATTAACTTGTTTATTTCCGCAACATAACAGTGCTATTAACCCTGCTGTTTTACGGCAGACTTAGATGACATGTTGGTAGCTAGCCAGGCGGACATAGAAAATGCCCGAAGCTACCGTCAACCAAACCGAGTTCTGATAGGTACCCCCACTGGGAATCGAACCCACATTATGAATCCAACATTTCGCCATTAAGCCACGGAGGTGGGTAAAGAGAAGCTATGCATAGAAAGAGAGAAAAATACTCGACAGGATGTTAGTGTTCCGTGTTGCAGAGCGAACTCGCGGTATCTAGGTAGTTATAGTTCGTTCGCTTAGAAAGTGTCGCATCAAAACATGCTGGCGGCAGGGTACAGACGCTCGTGAATTTGGCATTTTATATCGAGGCATCGGAGTGAGTGGTGCCTTTGTGGTGACTGCTGGCTTGTATAGAAAATGTCGAAAATAATGGTTTTTTGTTGATTTTGGTCATATATTTTTACCTAATATTTATGATTGTCAGTGTGTTAATTATTCATATTATGTACGGAACCCTCGCTTCGCTCGCTCATCTGACTAGCACTTAGCCGTGCTTTACAATAACCACATATACAGAAATAGGCGAAAACTTTATAAGTGGCTTGCAGAATTTAATGAGTTTTATTTATTTTACAATTTTAGACTAACGGTATATAGTATATAAATAAATAATGTATCTTATGAGTATCTATCTATAAACTAATAATAAGTCTCCACATGTATAAATCTAGATATTTTCTATAGGGTCTAATAAAAATACTACAGTAATAAATAATCTAAAAAAGAAACTGAAAAATAAGTTGAGTATCGGTATACGGGTACAGATTATACTCGTATACTAAGTACAGGTTCAAATACATACTATTACTAATAAATACAACCCAATCGCTAATTACAGAAGGAAGGATTCTCGGGTCAAATATAGTTTTCCGAATAAAATAAAATACCGTTCGGGTGTACTGACGCACACTATCTTAGCGAACGAACTATACCTACATATAATAATGAAAACATGCAATGTTGCGTGTCTAGTAAATTTACATAATATATCATTGGCTTATTTACCACCAGTTTTTTCGCAATGGAATAATAGTTTTTCTTATGTTATGCACAACGCAGTGAGTTCGCAATGGCCTTCATCTTACCCGTGGTAGTAAGTGACGATAACATATCGAACGAGGCAGAATGGAAGCGTGCGCACCTAAAACTATAGAGGCTAGATGACGCCAAGTCAGATTGGGGTTAAATTGTATTTAAAACCATAAAGGAATAGATTAGAATAGAATAGAAAAAAGATTTATTTAAAAATTACAAATTTTGGTTAAACCTAATTGCCTGAAACTAATACACACACTCAATTAAAAATAAATAAACAAGAACAACTTAAAATTAAATAGAAACATATTAAACAAAATTTATAAGTTTTAAAAAGGTGACCAACTCAGCATGTTGCTGCGGCAGGAGGCCACAGCGCTGATTTTCAGCTGGCACCTATCACGTAATTAGTCTTAAAACCTCGTACATACATAACAATCTAAACACTAGCTCCAATCGACCTCATAGATTTTTTGTATAAACAAAATATAACAACAAAACTATGTGGACTTAACGATCATCTAAAACAGGACAACATCTAAAGGACATTCTTTAACTCCTATAAAATGGAAAATATCTACTGTTATTTAATTTTTTTCTGGATTTTTACAGCATTCGAAGGACTCAAAAAATTCGATAAGCTAACTTATGCGAAATAAGTTTCTTATAATTTGTTCAATTCGACGCGTATTTTTTTATTTGTGCTACGCGATAACTTCGCCAATAGTGAACCGATTTTGATAATTATTTTTTTGTTTGGTAGAACATACTGCAGAGGTGGTCCCGTATAAATTTTATCAAAATTGATTGAGCGCTTTTTTAGAAAATCAACAAAAACTATTAAGGCAATTGAAATCGTTTTTTTAAGTTATTTTTGAACGCGTTAATTATTTCATTACACTGTAAAGGTTTTTTTAATAAGGGTGTGGTCACATAAAAACTTTATTTTAGGAGATAACACAAAATATTGATACAAGCTTCATACATTTAACGCTCTAATACTGGCAGGTGACGTCACAAAACTCATCTGATTTATAACTCATGCGTTTAAAAAGCTATTTGTCGTTTCGTTGCTAGAGCTTCTATCTTGCCGTGGTAGCTCAGTTGAGTAGAGCGTCAGTCCTTGAACAATCGAGGTCTGCGTTCGATCCTGGCTCGTACCAATGAGTTACAATTTGTTATTTATGTACGAATGATAACAATCATCACCATTGGCTTTTCGGTGATGGAAAACATCGTGAGGAAACCTGCACACTCCTGAGAAGAAATTCACAGGTGTGTGTGAAGTCCACCGATCCGCATTGGTCCCGCGTGGTGTACTATGTCCCATACACTCTCTGTAGGAGAGTAGGACTGAGACCTGCAGTGGGGACATGTATAAGATAAGATAAACCTTTATTTGCAATAGATGTGGTACATTTCAGATGTTCAAGTAAATAATTCTAGATCACACATTTAGTCAATGTTCTGACATGCAAACAGTAATTAACAGTAATAATATCGAGCATTTAAATTATACAATTCTATGATGTCAAGACACGTGCCTGATTGACATCTATACCTATGTCAAATAATATTAGTCAAATGTTATACATAATAAAATTATATTCGTAAACCAAATTTAAATTAAATCCTATGTATTTTGTCCTAGCTCGGAAAGTTCCTTTACAGAATAAAAGTTGTTAAGAAGAAGCCACTCATGTAACGCCGTTTTGAATTTGTTAATAGGGTGTTGATGATTGATATTTTTACATGGTCAGTCAAATTATATATCTATATAAATGTAATATAATAATATACGTGTGTGTGTGTGCAGGGAGGAGTGGGAGAAGATCAACATCACTGACAACGAGAACGGGACGCTGTCGTTCCACTACCGGCGCACGTACACCTTCCAGCCGGAGCTGAGCAGCGGCCCTGATGACGACGCCGTCGTCGTGCCGAACATACCTATGCTGGTCAGTGATACACCCTTACCTAGCATCATCATCATCACGGGAAACGTCCACTGCTGGACACTTGATCAAACGACTAGTTAGGGTTCTATAGCCAACTGGCAAAAAACGAAACCCCTATGGATTCGTCATGTCTGTTTGTCCGTCCGTATGTCACAGACACTTTTTTCTCAAGAACTATGCTGTTGAAACTTGGTAAGTAGATGTATTCTGTGAACCGCATTAAGATTTTCACATAAAAAAATTGGTTGCCTGTAAAGTCGGTATACGGGCGAAAGTTTTACGTGACAACGACTTTCACTTTTTATGTCTGTCTCTCTCGCTCTTAGGCGGGCTAACCATGCCCGAGTGGAAGGGACGCGTGCCTCTCACTCGCTCTCATTGTGAGCGCATAACGTGAGCGGAGCGTAACGCAGTTTCTTGAAGTGTCACCCGGCAAACCAATTTATAAGACGTTGTCACGTCAAAATAGAAAAAAGACAATAAATTTTAGGAGTTTCCCATGCTTAGAACTGAAACTCCAATTTTTTTTCATCAAACCCATACGTGTGGGGTATCTATGGATAGGTCTTCAAAAATGATATTGAGGTTTCTAGTATCATTTTTTTCTAAACTGAATAGTTTGCACGAGAGACACTTCCAAAGTGGTAAAATGTGTAACTCCTAAAATAAGAGAATGATAAAGCTAAAAAATATATATGATGTACATTACCATGCAAACTACCACCGAAAATTGGTTTAAACGAGACCTAGTGAGTAGTTTTTTTAATACGTCATAAATCGTAAACCGCAATTTACATTTCATTCAATCAACTCAAATATATATAACAAATACACTATTATTAAAACATCGATCAAAGTTACAACGATCTACAAGAACTGTTATATTATGTTACTTGCCGCTACGGAACCCTTCATGGGCGAGTCCGACTCGCACTTGGCCGCTCTTTTCTTATTCCAGGAACGCGTAAAGGTATCAAATTGTATAAAATTATTTCAGTAAATATAAAAAATAGGGGTCCATTCATTCATTCTACCTGAAAACTAAATAACATCCGCAATGGACGGAGAGCTGACGTCCGAAACGGCCAGGTAATTTGATCATTCTTAAAAATGATTTATCAACTTACCTGGAGCACTCTAAGAATAAAAATGTTGACCTGGCAGGATTCGCGTGGTGGATGAGGGTGTTATGGGGTGGGGAAAAAAAATTAATTCAAAATCTCGTATTTTGTGCGAGAAAGAGCTGAGGGGCATGAAAAACAGCGCATGGAGGGGATACACGCGACGACGGAACCCGTGCTCTTTTTTTTTGCTGTTTTTCATGTCCCTTAGCTCTTTCTCGCAGCTCTTAGACTATAACTATTTACTTCGGAAGGTAGTTCATTTGGATATACATTCCGAGTTATTTTACCTCAAACACGAGGCTTTTCACTGCCGATCCAGTGATTTCCGCTCAATGCGGTGTAGCAATAAAAAAAACTCAACATACCTACAAGTCGTTATGTTTTATTTTATTCAATTTATTCAAAAAATAAGTTGTACACTTCGGAAATCGTTTAAACCAACCGAAGGCGGACGGACGCGGAATTCCCTAGAAAAAACTCAAGGCTCTCAAAGTTAGGAAATAACGATATATAGTGGTTGTTATTTGTAATCACATAACATAATTGCTATCATTATATACTTATGTCGTTAATGTTGTAATGGTTCTTATTATTAATGGTTTAAAAAATTTGTTCTTGCTGAGATTGGAATTTTTTTTACGTACGGGGCCGTCAATATTGCACATCGGGAATTATGCCCATGTATGTACTATTAGATTTATTGTTTATCAAAATTTGAATTCAGAACTGAGTACTTGATTGTTTTTTTTTGTTTGATTCCTGCGTGAACTATATAGAGCTGTTAAACTATTTTCTTTATGAACTTGTACTTATTGTTGTTGTTTAAACGCTTTTAGACTGTTTACAGTCAGCGATTATTACTTATTGTAGATAATTTCCCGTGACTGACATTAAAAAGTTTACTTTTTTCCCTATAGCTGCCATTGAACAACTTTAACTTATTTAAAGTGTGGAATTTTAACAACTCTCGATATATATTTTAATCTGTATGCGACTGCACTCTATGGCATTTGTACCACGATTGACAAACGTCATACAGGTTGTGTGCGACAGAGATAACGCTCTACCAAATCGAAAGTAGCCGAGTATCTCTTTCCAAAGGACGATGTGACATATTTACGATATTCAGGATTGTTACACGTAGCAAGTACATACAATCCAATCACATGACGATATATGTATATCTAATCTTTAAACGAGTCATCATCAGCCGGGAAACGTCCACTGCTGGACATAGGCCTCCCTCATTGTACGCCACATCGACCGGTCCCGAGCCACCTGCATCCAGCGACTAATTCTTGTATATTTATTTATTTATATTTTTATTTATTATTATATTATTATTATATTTATTTACTTCTTAAACGAGTAATTCTTGTAAATTTATTTATTTCTATTTTTATTTATTATTATATTATTATTATATTTATTTACTTCTTAAACGAGTAATTCTTGTATATTTATTTATTTCTATTTTTATTTATTATTATATTATTATTATATTTATTTACTTCTTAAACGAGTAATTCTTGTATATTTATTTATTTATATAGCGGTGATCTCGAAAACGGCTTCAACAATTTTGCTGAAATGTAGTATATTATAGTATAAGTTATTCTTATATCCGGAAAAACGCGTGTTTTCGAGTTTTCATGCAGTTTTCTTTCGCACGCAAAATATGGTCACTAATTTCACACGCTCCGGCGTATATAAGTATCGTGGCCTAGCGGCCCAGGCGCAAGATTGACAAACACAGGTGTCCTGGTTCGATTACCATTTTTTAATTCAAGTGTTTTTAAAATAAAATTTGAAGTTTTAGCCAAAAGCTCCGAGCTAGGCTCGATCGCCCAGGTCCTTGCATTTGTAATATAATGTAACACGTTGTTCCGGTTCACGAGTGAACTGCACGATCGTCGTCCGCGCACCGTCCGCGCACCGTCCGCGCCCGCTGCACCGGAACCAGGTACAGTTCTGTTGCGATCAACCGCAGAACGATGCGGAACACCTCTTATAGGCCGTTCGCTAAGTTAATGTCGGTGCACCCGAACCAAAGACATTTAATATTAAATGTGACCGGACAAAGCAAAAAAACATTTTGATCCTAATCTTATTACCAATTGGTAATAAGTTACTCAATCTAGTGTCACATCACGTCACGCGGCCGTACAAGACATTTGACATACCGTTGACTTTTGAGATCAAAATGTTTATATGAAACGTTTCCCAATGACCGCTCTATAACCTATTACTATATTTAAATCTCTCTGGCCCGAACGGTGTATTATAAAATAAAAACGAAATAACTACTACTTATAGGATAATTTAATGAAATAATTTCCCATTCCATAAATAAAATAATATTATTTATAATAAAATATATATATTTTTAATATTATTTAAAAAAGATTAGATTAGATTGTTTATTTCATAGTACCAATTTCAAGATTACAAAAAATATATAAAAATGTCAGAGTGTACAATGCTGTCAAAAATTATATAAAATAAATGTCAAACAGTAATTTCAATGTCAAAATAAATTAATGAAATAAATCTTAGATGCTCAAAATGTATCTTGTATAAAATCTTTTACACTGTAGTATTCCTTATCCAACAAAAGGAATAAAATATATTTTTAAAAAAATGGAAAATCCTCGAAAAATAATTTAAAATGACTCATATTTTTGACACCACAACCCTGCTGTTTGGCGGGAGACTTAGGTAAAATTGTGGTAGCTAGCCAGGCGGAAATAGAATACACCAACCACCCCTAGTACCGTTAGATACCCCCACGGTAATGTAACCCGGGACCTCAGGATCGTACGTTCAAGGGTGTAGAAATTAGGACTCGGCGTTTGAACCGGTGTGCATCGTGCGGGCCACGACTCGGTGAGTGAGTTAGCTATACTGTGGTAATTACAAACTGTATCGCGACTGCATGGATGACTGACACTATAGCAACGGGTATGTTTAGAAAACTAACCATTTGTCTGACAGTTCAGGCGTACAAGAAAACCAGGGAAACTGTCGCGTCAGCTCAACTCACACTTAGCTGCTAAAACTAGGGCATTACTTCAAATTAGTTCTCTGCAAATTGTGATGTGAACCTATATATTTCATGCTCGATTTTAGGTCTAAATATTTTTGAAGTGTGTTTTTAGGGTTCCACACCCAAAGTGTAAAAACGGGACCCTATTAATAAGACTCCGCTGTCCGTCTGTCACCAGGCTGTATCTCATGAACCGTGATAGTTAGACAGTTGACATTTTCACAGATGATGTGTTTCTGTTGACGCTATAACAACAAATAATAAAAAGCAGAATAAAATAAATATTTAAGGGGGCTCCCATACAACAGACGTGATTTTTTTGAGACGTGCGTTTTAACATACAACTAGCGCCATCTATTGTCGTACTCGGCTAATGCAAAATTAAATTGATAACGAAAATCGAGGCGCATTTGTTGACGCAAGCGCTGACCAACACCACAAGATTCAAGATTCACTTTATTGACCTAGTAATATGAACATTACACTCGGCACGTCAAAATATTACATATATGCATATTAAAACTATACTTAATTATCCTAATTATATTAACCTGAACATTTAAATAGAAATGAACATTTCATTGGTCAGACGTAATTCTATGAATTCGTTAATAGAGTAGAAGGGACTGATTTCGAAAAATGATTCTAGTTTTTTCTTGAATTCGCTAAAAGGCAATCGGCAAATGTCAACTAAGGGAGTTTATTGTACATTATTATTTTTATGTGGCGACCTTGTTTTAATACTTTATTTAATTTAGTTCTAGGGTGTTGAATTCTTTTTTGTTTCTAAGGTTGTATTGATGAGTGTTCATTTTGATTGTTAATTTGTCCTTTTCTTGGTGTATTTCTAAGAGCGAGTTATAAATATACAAAGCTATCACTGTCATAATTCGGTTTCTCTTAAAATGTATCTTTGCTGACGTACGTTTATTTAGACCGTATATAATTCGGATAGACCATAATCATATCACATAATCAATTCTTATATTTTGTTGCTTTCTTTTTGATCAAAATATCAATTTTGTATGTACTACCGACAAAGTTCCCGCCTGACCACCATTAGGGCCAGTTTCGCATACAGTCGTGTCTCGGGCTGCTCCCCCTTGCTAGTTTTTTGTGATAGATCATAAAACTATAAAAAAAACAAGAAAGCATTGTTGTATTTGAACAAGTCCCGCAAGTTGGACATCACAATGATGCATTATAAAATGACCCTAAACTATAACTAACTACTACAATGGACGCTAAAAAGTCATAAAAGCGTTTTCGTCTCTCCTTGTTCAACAAAAGAAAAGGCGGGTCTAGCTAAGATCGCGACATGCAAGCAACTTACTCGTAGTTTTGAAACTGATCAGGCGGGAGCTTTGTCCATATTACATATTTCTTTTAGAACTATGTATATCTTTCTTTAGGTAGTTTATTTGTCAATAAAAAGTCTGATCGAAATAGTCGCTGCTAAAGTACAGTGTAATATTGATATGTTGAATGTGAGTTAATTTGTCACACAGTTGACTCAGACATTGCGGGTAAGGTCGACCAGTATTGGAGGTATAGGACAACTTCCTCTATCGATTGATAACGGCGTGTCCCCTTGACTCGAGCTACAGTGGTGTGTAAACCGATAACTTAGGGGAAGAGTCGGGTTCCCCTTCGGGGAGCTTTGGGTCCTCCAGAGGAACGTCGCCAGTCGCCAAGATGCATTTCGCTTCTCCCGGGCTGATGTGCCAGCCCTTGCACTTATAGAGCGAACTCTGCAGTGGAATAGGAGCCACGCCACTTCCACTGCCCTCTCGGGATCGGAGCAGGACAGCCGGACCCCGTGGGGGTATCTATCGGTACTAGATGTGGTTGGTGGTAGGGCATTTTATACGTCCGTCTGGCTAGCTACCAACGTGTTATCTAAGTCTGCCGCTAAACAGCTGTGTGTCGGTAGCAGAGCCAGCGCCTTATTAGTTTGAGGCTTATGTCAAGTGCGAACCCATCATACATTTCTTAAAGACCCCTGTTCGACATGAGATCCCGTGAGGCTTATGAGGTATAGGATGATACAGGTCACGGGTAACCTGATGATTTGTTAGTTGTGTAGAGCGTCGATCATAGAACAATCGGGGTTTGGGTTCCTGGCTTGTAACAATGTACTATCGACAAAGTTCCCGCCTGACAACCATTAGGGCCAGTTTCGCATACAGTCGTGGCTCAGATTGCTCCGCCTTGCTAGTTTTTTGGGATAGATCATAAAACGAGAAAGCATTGTTGTATTTGTGAACGGACGTCACAATGATGCATGATAAAATGACCCTAAACTATAACCAACTACTACAATGGACCCTAAAAAGTTATAAAAACTCATTAACAAAAGCGGGTTCGTCTCTCCTTGTTGAACAAAAGAAAAGGCGGGTCTAGCTAAGATGGATATTACAATCAAAATAATTTATTTGCTTTAAATAGGAAACAATTCTTACACCTACATCACAACTTACCATCTGTTGCCCGCGACTTCTTCCGCGTCGACTTCTGAAAGTGTTCCACACGAACTACTTGCTCGAAAATAATCCAATGGCCTTTTCCCTTCAATTATTCATCAACAAAACATCTATTCATTCTGACCGTCCGTTGCGACGTAAAGGACAAACAAACAAAACTCACTCTCACATTTACAATCATAGTAACGATGTGCGAATGAATTACCATTGTCTTTTCGGTAAAGGAAAACATGATAAGTAAACATGTACAGAAATTGTAGCTTTACCCGCCCTGGTTAACATTCTAACATGATCCGCCTTCTAAAAAATTCTAACATGACCCACCCTGGATAACATTCTAACTTGACCCACCCTAGGTGAAATTCTAACTTGACCCACCCTAGGTGAAATTCTAACTTTACCTACCCTGGATAACATTCTAACTTGACCCACCCTAGGTGAAATTCTAACTTGACCCACCCTAGGTGAAATTCTAACTTTACCTACCCTGGATAACATTCTAACTTGACCCACTCTCGGTTAAATTCTAACTTGGCCCACCCTTGGTTAAATTCTAACTTTACCTACCCTGGATAACATTCTAACTTGACCCACTCTCGGTTAAATTCTAACTTGGCCCACCCTTGGTTAAATTCTAACTTTACCTACCCTGGATAACATTCTAACTTGACCCACCCTAGGTGAAATTCTAACTTGACCCACCCTAGGTGAAATTCTAACTTTACCTACCCTGGATAACATTCTAACTTGACCCACTCTCGGTTAAATTCTAACTTGGCCCACCCTTGGTTAAATTCTAACTTTACCTACCCTGGATAACATTCTAACTTGACCCACCCTAGGTGAAATTCTAACTTTACCCACCCTGGATAACATTCTAACTTGACCCACCCTGGATAACATTCTAACTTGACCCACCCTAGGTGAAATTCTAACTTTACCCACCCTGGATAACATTCTAACTTGACCCACCCTAAGTGAAATTCTAACCTGACCCACCCTGGATAACATTCTAACTTGACCCACCCTTGTTGAAATTCTAACCTGACCCACCCTGGATAACATTCTAACTTGACCCACCCTAAGTGAAATTCTAACTTGACCCACCCTGGATAACATTCTAACTTGACCCACCCTAAGTGAAATTCTAACTTGACCCACCCTGGATAACATTCTAACTTGACCCACCCTAAGTGAAATTCTAACTTGACCCACCCTGGATAACATTCTAACTTGACCCACCCTAGTTGAAATTCTAACCTGACCCACCCTGGATAACATTCTAACTTGACCCACCCTAAGTGAAATTCTAACTTGACCCACCCTGGATAACATTCTAACCTGACCCACCCTGGATAACATTCTAACTTGACCCACCCTAAGTGAAATTCTAACTTGACCCACCCTGGATAACATTCTAACTTGACCCACCCTAAGTGAAATTCTAACTTGACCCACCCTGGATAACATTCTAACTTGACCCACCCTAGTTGAAATTCTAACCTGACCCACCCTGGATAACATTCTAACTTGACCCACCCTAAGTGAAATTCTAACTTGACCCACCCTGGATAACATTCTAACTTGACCCACCCTGGATAACATTCTAACTTGACCCACCCTAGTTGAAATTCTAACCTGACCCACCCTGGATAACATTCTAACTTGACCCACCCTAAGTGAAATTCTAACTTGACCCACCCTGGATAACATTCTAACTTGACCCACCCTAAGTGAAATTCTAACTTGACCCACCCTGGATAACATTCTAACTTGACCCACCCTGGATAACATTCTAACTTGACCCACCCTAGTTGAAATTCTAACCTGACCCACCCTGGATAACATTCTAACTTGACCCACCCTAAGTGAAATACTAACTTGACCCACCCTGGATAACATTCTAACTTGACCCACCCTAAGTGAAATTCTAACTTGACCCACCCTGGATAACATTCTAACTTGACCCACCCTAAGTGAAATTCTAACTTGACCCACCCTGGATAACATTCTAACTTGACCCACCCTAAGTGAAATTCTAACCTGACCCACCCTGGATAACATTCTAACTTGACCCACCCTAAGTGAAATTCTAACTTGACCCACCCTGGATAACATTCTAACTTGACCCACCCTAAGTGAAATTCTAACTTGACCCACCCTGGATAACATTCTAACTTGACCCACCCTAAGTGAAATTCTAACTTGACCCACCCTGGATAACATTCTAACTTGACCCACCCTAAGTGAAATTCTAACTTGACCCACCCTGGATAACATTCTAACTTGACCCACCCTAAGTGAAATTCTAACTTGACCCAACCTGGATAACATTCTAACTTGACCCACCCTAAGTGAAATTCTAACCTGACCCACCCTGGATAACATTCTAACTTGACCCACCCTAAGTGAAATTCTAACCTGACCCACCCTGGATAACATTCTAACTTGACCCACCCTAAGTGAAATTCTAACTTGACCCAACCTGGATAACATTCTAACTTGACCCACCCTAAGTGAAATTCTAACCTGACCCACCCTGGATAACATTCTAGCTTCGCTGTAGAGCACTTATTTTTATGGAGCTAAGTTTATTTATATCCTCGCAGTAGCGGTACAATATGTAAATGATAGACCGGCGTTCTGTAAGTGCGTGGGAGTTGAGTGGACAACGTTGTATTGATACGTCTACATTCCGGACATATCTCATTGGTTTTGCTCGAGATTCAGATGCAAAGTATCATATTCCATTTGTATATTAAACGTCAAAATCCGTGCAGACCATAGACATTTAATATTAATAGACAAATCAAAGCAAACAAACATTTTGATCCTAAACTTATTACCAATTGGTAATAAGTTACTCAATCTAGTGTCACATCACGTCACGCGGCCGTACAAGACATTTGACATACCGTTGACTTTTGAGATCAAAATGTTTATATGAAACGTTTCCCAATGACAGCTCTATAACCTATTACTATATTTAAATCTCTCTGGTGCAGACATATATGCGTGAAAGAGTGCCATTTCAAACTCACAAACCTCCAATAAATTTTATTTAGGGTTCCGTAGGTGAAACGTGTCAAACGGGACAACAGAACTGAATAAACAGTGCAATGGAATGGAATGCGCTTTTGTGCAAGGAATTTTAGAAAGAACAAAGAAATAATTTATTTGCCAAGTACATATTTTACACGATGCTAAGTTTTTTTTTTCCTTCAATTGGTTCGATGTACTTAACCTGTCCTCAGATGTGCAAATATTATAAACATATTCTAATAAGTAATTTAATTGTTTACAAAATTATTTACATCGCATATCAATCAGTATAATGTTACTATAATTGTCGTTAAATAATTCACAAGTCATCTCATTAATTTATGTCAAACTATAATTACAGGTATCCGTATCCGTTTAAAATGATTAATGTTTATTATATTACTAGACTATGTCGGACGAAATCGCGGGCAAAAGCTAATATTGATACAGTTGATTACAATATTTTTTACCGACTACAAAAAAGGAGGAGGTCATCAATTCGACGGGTATGTTTTTTTAAATAAATGTTTGTTACGTCAGAACTTTTGACTGGGTGAACCGATTTGGATGATTCTGTTTTTATTTGAAAGCTGGTGCTTCCCGTGTGGTCCCAATTTGGTCCGGTTCTGACAACGGCATCCATGAGAAAACGATATAAATCTTAGAGTTGCCTTAATAAAAGTAGACTTGTATGTCAATTGAAGTCGGTTTCCAGTTCTTTTTGAACGCATTTACTTGTTTCAACTACTGAATTCGCCACAGTATATATACGAACTATACGGCCTTAAATAAATACAACTGCGATTTTGTTGTTATTACATTAGCTGTACAAGCAATCATCAGATCAAACGTCACATATTAAATACTAGTTAGCTGGTTCGAGTTTAATTTAACTACCAAGGTCCATTAACCATTTCCGCTTTGGTTAAAATATAACCTGTGAACTTTGACTGGAGGTCGGTATTTAATTGAGAATGAGGTTAAATAAAGAGCCGTGGTAGCTCAGTTGTGTAGAGCGTCAGTCATTGTACAATAAAGGTCTGGGTTCGATCCTGGCTCGTACCAATGAGTTACAATTTGTTATTTATGTACGAATGATAAAAATAATTACCATTGGCTTTTCGGTGAAGGAAAACATCGTGAGGAAACCTGCACAATCCTGAGAATAAATTCAAAGGTGTGTGTGAAGTCTACCAATGCGCACTGGTCCCGCGTGGTGTACTATGTCCCATACACTCTCTGTAGGAGTGTAGGACTGAGCTCCTGCAGTGGGGACATGTATAGGCTGTTGATGATGATGAAATAATAATAGTAAATAGATTTCAACAAGAGCATGCCCTTGTTCAAGGATCGGGCTGGTCTAAATAAGCCATTTCAATGTATTTAACTAATTCAGCAACAATTTAGCTTGGACTTTAAGGCGATCCACCTCCAACAAAGTTTCATACTAAATTTCTGTTGCCATAATCTTTTAAAATATAACAGCTGGATTTGTGCAGTAACTATCTAAAGATCAGATTGTGATATCGCGAAATGAGTATCATTAACATACAACTTCACAGTGAATCACAATTGTCATTTTAAACACTTTTTTCGATTATTGTTCAAAGCGTCATCTTCGAACAATTCCTGGTGTAAATTTAAGATGTATTGACATGTTATTTCAGACATGATTTAAAATTGTTTATGAATGAATAAACTGAATGAAATGTAAAAAATTCTGTTTACAGAGTGCGACGTCTCAATCTAAGCACGCGGCCAGGTTCCTCCGCCTAGCGATGGCATCAATCATGGACATCCTGAAGATCAAGCCCTTCGTGGAGGTGTCGGTGGGACAGCTGCTCTGGGGATACGAGGACCCACTCCTCAAGCTCGCCAAGAACGTCGTCCCTAAGGAGCAGAAGCTGCCCTACGACGAATTCGGGCTCTTATATGGCGTGAGTTGATCACAATTTCACCTTACACACAGAGAGGACTCACTTCCACAGTGCTGTGGAACTTAGAATAAGTGGTTTTGCTTATTACATATAAATGGATCTATTTTATAATGGCGGCTAGACGTTCCGTCTGCTTTTATGAGGGGTGAGGCACTGTATGCTAAAATACAAGTTTTTTAAAACTTAGTTTGCTGCAGACGCTTTCGTATTCAATCAAATATTCTAGCCAATTAGATTTAAGAAAACATTTTGTACATTTTTATGAATACATTTATTCTTCTTATTCTTATTCTTAATGGCATTCAATGGACGATGGGTTTGCACAGAAAGAAATTATTTTTTGGCCAATTACATCGGGTTTTTTACACGATGTTTAGATAGTAATTTCAATTAGTTCAATGTACTTAACCTGTCCACAGGTGTGCAAATATTATAAACATGTCTAATAGGGAATTTAAGTGTTAATTTTTTTTGTTTACATAACATGTTTGTCATTAAATAATTCACAAGTCATCTCATTAATTTATGTCAAACTATACATGTCATGATATCGCCACACATCCAAAGGATGATTGTATACTCGCGCGTGTGTGGGAAGTCGGCGCGCACGTAACGTACATTTTCTTCGTCAGTCTCTTGCGGGGGGAAGTGAGGTATCACCGATCGGAGGGAGGCGGCTAACGTACGTTCTGCACGTTCTATATTAATGATGTAATTTTGTGACTTGGCCTTCATCTATGATGGTAAGTGACAGTAAGGTTGTTGGATGGTGCGCGTGTGCACACAGAAGCTTCAAGCTAAAGAGGCGCCGGCTCTGCTACCTTCCATACCGGAACACAACAGTTCTTGACATTGAAGACTCACGTAACATGGTGGTAGCTAGCCAGGCGGACATATAAAATACCTACCTGGTGGTAGCCAAGGTCAAGCCGATAGGTACCACTGGTAATCGAACCCAGGACCTGCGTATTGTTAATCCATTTAGACATTAGGCCGGTTAGGAGGCGGTATTTTATTTTTAATATTAATAGGTTTATTTATAAGAAAAAGAAAGAGAGGGTAAGCCTACCAAAGGTCCAGATTATATCAGTTAATTGCCTCGGGAGACACTTCCCTGAAAATTCCCGAAGTAGAGAGGCGGCGAAATATTCTTAACAGCGGGGGGTCCTTGTAAGTTCGGATCCGAGTACGGCCCTGTGCAACACGTGGCCTGAAGTGTCGGAGTGCTGAGCTGTCCCCTGCTCTTAGCCGAGGAGGCGTCTGGTTGAAGAGTCTGTTCTCCTGACACTCCTCGTTCCGAGTATACTCCTTGTTCGCAAAAGAGGGGAATCGGGAGATCGCTTAGTATTTTAAATTAGTGCAATAAATATAGTTTTTCTCAATAAAGTTCGGAGCGAACAAGTAGTAGCTCGTTCCGTCCGAGGCCGCGAAAAAAGTGAGCTCGATCAAAATGGCGGACGACGGATCATTAGAGCGCGGGTTAGTAGTGATGTCCCGGTGATGGTTACCGATTGCCATAATTGATCGATTTTCAGTCGATAGATTCAGACTACGGATTTATTTTAAAGATTGTGATAAAATAACGGTACAATGTCCACGCGGACACAAACTAGTTTATGATTTTATCTACTTTAGTACCACTTACTCGTATTACATGGCGCTAATTGGAACGGGCCAATCGGCCAATTGGCGGCTCAACAACTCTGACACTAGGCGGTGAGAGTTACAACCTGAAAGACTACAAACTGTAACCTTTCAATTGCAGAAAAACGACACATCCCCAGACGTGGTGACCATGTTCACCGGCGCCGATGACATCGCCAAGTACGGGGTGATCGATCGGTACAACATGCGGGACAAGCTGCAGCACTGGACCAGCGACGAGTGCAACAGCCTGGCCGGCTCCGACGGGTCCATCTTCCCCCCGCACATCTCCAGGAACGACACACTCTCCGTCTACGACAAGGATCTGTGTCGTCTGCTACCGCTCAAGTGAGTACCACCACTCTATACTGCACTGCCTGTGTGTGTGTGTGTCTGTCTGTGGCATCGTAGCTCTCGAACGGATGGACCGATTTTGATGCGGTTTTTAAGAGGCTATGTTGGTAAGACCACGTGGTCGGTATCAAGGTCACATTGTTTTGTAGCTGTCCCTCTCCGAGCCCTATCCTACCCGAGCGCGTACGGTGAGACAGCATACATTACGCGATGTTATCCACCCGTTATTTGGATGTTTCGTAGTCCAGGGATCATTTGAAGGATACAGTATATTATGTAACCATTTTTTAAATACAGTATACTAATGAAATTCCAGGTGTCGGTGGTTTTTCCAAATTGTTCTAAATTGATTCATACTCTTGTAAATCAGGTTCAAAGTTGGGGCTTTTTAGTACCGTAAAATACAATTCTTTGACGCCCTGTAACTCTGGAAGTATATATTTAAATGAAAATCTGACTCACCACCGACACAGATATTGGTTTCTAGATTGTGTCTTGAAAATTTCATAGATTTTCATAGCTTAATACTCAAAATATGACTGGACTACGTTTGTATGGGCGCTTTGACAACAGCATACCCTCTTAACGTGAAATCAAGTTTCTTTGCGGTGGTTCCTAGCTGTATTTGGTAAAAATCGATTCATCGGTTTGAAGAGTTTCAACTGATGTTAGGCATTTTTGGCATAAAATGTATATTTTAATAAATGTGCTCAAAAAGTGATACGTATCGTAGCTGTATGGCGCACGCTTGCCTTGTGTTCTTCAGACAACCTTCTGAAATCACGAACTTTGAGCACGCTACGAAATGTATCAGTTTTTGAAAATCATTTTTCAGTTCGTTTTGTTGAGTTGAACTCGTGTCATATCACAACTTCATTATCATGTGATCTATTGAATGATACAGTTGTCCGTTTGTGTGTATTGAAGGTGTCAGCATTGTCGCCGTTATCGGTGCATTGTTAGGCGCGTGTGACAAAAGTGAATGCTGTGAACAATGGAGGGAGCTCTCAGACAATGAAGAATTACTGGCTCTGTATCACACCGTCACGATTATCTCACGAATATACGGTTACGTTATAAAAAAATATCTGGGCGACCGAGCTTTGCTCGTAGTTCTTTAAAAACAAACAAAAACTTTATTTCTGCCCCTAAACACACAAGAAACAAAAATAAAAGCAATTTTCCAACCGGGATTTGAACGCGGATCGATATCGAACGCGATATCTCGGACGGAATGACACGTGTGAACCACTCGGCTAAAGTGATTATGTTTGACAGCGTGAAATTTCCCATCATATTTAGTGTCGAATAATGCGAAGGAAAAAACGCATGAAAACTCGAAAACGCGCGTTTTCCACCAAATTTCAGCGAAATCGCTGGAGCCGTTTCGGAGATCCGAATTATAATATATATTATAATTCGGATATATCGGATATATGTAGTATATACACAAGAATTGCTCGTTTAAAGGTATTAGATTTATCTAAAATAGAAACTACAGCCGTGGTAGTTCATTTGTGTAGAGCGTCAGTCCTTGAACAATCGAGGTCTGCGTTCGATCCTGGCTCGTACCAATGAGTTACAATCGATTTAGAATTTATGTACGAATAATAAAAATCATTACCATTGGCTTTTCGGTGAAGGAAAACATCGTGAGGAAACCTGCACACTCCTGAGAAGAAATTCAAAGGTGTGTGTGAAGTCTACCAATCGGCACTGGTCCCGCGTGGTGTACTGTAGAGAGGGGGAGGTAGCGTAGCTTCGGTAGCGGGATCTTGTCCAGTGAAACAGCGTGGATAAGACAGACAGTTTAATAGATAGCTGATGGAGTGTTACATGTACAACAGATGGGGCGGACACGCGGACCAAACACACCCACTTTAACTTTAAATTTCTAACTAGATGCGCACCTTTCAACAATACACTCAAGACTACTCTATTGTTTTTCTTCATCTGTCGTCCCTGCGACAGATTCTCAAATCAAAATATATATGGAAAGTTCGAGAGATCCTTACTAGCCAGTGCGCATCCACGTAGGCGCCAGCAAGTAGGTTCAACTTCACTACAGTACCATGTCGTCCTATACACTCTCTGTAGGAGAGTAGACCTGAGCCCCTGCAGTGGAGACATGTATAGGCTGTTGATGATTATTATTATCTAGAACCATTTGCCTCTGATTAAACTATTCTTCTGCCTGGTTGCCTGGAAGAGATTTTATTGTTTCTTGGAGATATAAAAATTGACATAGATAGATAGATAGACTCATCCACTTGTTCATATAATGGGTTTGCACTTGGCCTTCATCTCACCTGATGGTAAGTGACGATAAGATAATGAAGCGCTGGCGTTGCTAACCATTAAACATACAAAACTAATTTATTGAGAGACTTTGTTGGTTAGACCACGTGGCCGCGTTCAAATTTGGATTGTTTTGTAGCTGTCCCTATCCGAGCCCTATCCTACCCGAGCGCGTACGGTGAGACAGCATACACTACGCGAAGGTATCCACCCGTTATTTGGATGTTTCGTAGTCCAGGGATCATTTGAAGGATACAGTATATTATGTAACCATTTTTTTAATACAGTATACTAATGAAATTTCAGATGTCGGTGGTTTTTCCAAATTGTTCTAAATTGATTCATACTCTTGTAGAACAGGTTCAAAGTTGGGGCTTTTTATTACCGTAAAATACAATTCTTTGACGCCCTGTAACTCTGGAAGTATATATTTAAACGAAAATCTGACTCACCACCGACACAGATATTTGTTTCTAGATTGTGTCTTGAAAATTTCATAGATTTTCATAGCTTAATACTCAAAATATGACTGGACTACGTTTGTATGGGCGCTTTGACACCAGCATATCCTCTTAAACGTGCATTCGCTTTCGCCTCGCGAGCTTCACGCGCTGTCACGCTCCGGTGTGACAGTCAGCCGGCTATCAAACACGCTCCTTTGCTTACATTAGCACTAAAGGTTGTCGTCCGCTTGCGTAATAACAGTTACACAGAACGACTCCCATCACATACAATACCCATGCAGTTGATACTCGTATGTAACCGTTTTGTTTTTAAAAACACTAGGAGACGGCCCGCGGGTTTACACGGGCGGTACTTCTATGTGCTTCTATGAATCTAATTCTAGATAGGTAAGGTGGCAAAAAAGCGTCGGTGACGCAGTGGATAAGGCGCGGACTCTCAATCTGAGGGTGCCGGGTTCGAATCCAGTCGTGTACCTATGAGTTGTTTTTTCAATTCAAGTACATTATCCGATTGCTTAACGGTGAAGGAAAATATCGTGAGGAAACCTGCATGTCTTGAACAGGCATGTGGAGTCTACCAATGCGCACTGGTCCCGCGTGGTGTACTATGTCCCATACACTCTCTGTAGGAGAGTAGGACTGTGCCCCAGCAGTGGGGACATGTATAGGCTGTTGATGATTTGGCTTAAGCAGGTACTGCACGAAATATTGTAAATTTTCGTCTACTACTTTGTTAAATACTGAATTAGTTAAAAAGTACATTGTAAGTACTTATTTAGGATAGTCTGCTCCTTGAACACGTATTTGTGTTAAAATAATAAATAACAAATTGTAACTCATTGGCATGAGCCAGGATCGAACCCAGACCTCCATTGTTTAAGGACTGACTCTACTCAATTACTGAGCTACAAAAAAAATCAAGCTGTACCTACTTTAGGCCAAATTTTCATACATCGAGTGCGGGGTCCTTTCTTTCACCTCGACCTTTTAGAGTAGGACTTCTGCCTTTGCGCAGCGATTATGAAACTTGTTGTTTGTGTTCAGATACCTCGAGGACGTGGAGAGCAGTGCGGGGGTGCAGGGGTACCGGTTCACGCCCCCCGAGGACGTGTTCAGCAACAACGAGCACAACCAGTGCTACTGTCCGAGCGGCTCGCCGTGCTCGCCGAACGGGCTCTTCAACGTGTCGCTGTGCCAATACGGTAAGTGCAGCCCTGGCCTGGAGCAGAGTAACCAGTGGAGGGTGCATGTGCGGGCCCCTGCAGTTGCCAAACGTATGCCCCTTTGGGGCATACTCGAGGAATGTTAACCTCTAAGTCATTATGCGTTATTTTTTTAAAAGAGTAGACATGTGCGTCCTGTGTAGGTCGTCAGCTTCCTCATAGAGCTAGGGGAATTCTACGCATGCCAAATTTTAAGGCAATTTAGGAGCAATCAAATTTTAGCATTCATAATTTAGCAGCAACCATAACTCAGTTACAGCGAGTTGTTTTTAGTGTGTCAGCTGGAGACATGGGTCTCCAGCTGACACATGCCAGGAAGGCAAACCAGTGAGGTTAGGGCTTTAGACTATAGTCAGGCATTTAAAGGACAATTACAGCAATGAGAGCCAAAAAAATTAACGATCACATTGATAGACTGTTGGATCTACGAACGAAATACCGTGTGTAAGCTGGCGACCCGTGTCACTGCGCGTGACAAGGACAGAGCGATCGTTAACGATACACGTTATCGACTGCGTAAACTCATGGTGGAGGCACAGCTCCTGTAGTGGGGACTTATAATATACTAATATCTCTTTACATCACATAATTCTTTGTTGTGTAATTGCAGACTCTCCTATCATGCTGTCGTTCCCTCACTTCTACCTGGCGGACGAGAGCCTGCGCCTCGCAGTGGAGGGTATTTCCCCGCCAGTGCCCGAGGACCATAGACTATATATCGACGTGCAGCCGGTCAGTAGCACTTCCCCAAACCGACACATTGCAAATACACCGTATCCGCCGGCGGAGTCGGCAAAGACACATACTGCAACTATCGGCACATTCCGGGCCGATTTTCTCCGATCTCTTCATCACAAAGCAACGCCCTAAGCCGAGGACGAGCCCGAGCGGGCGCCCTTAGGCCCTTAGGCCCTAGTAATAACTGTACCGGTTGAGCGCCTTCCGCGCTCCCCATTGTCCAGGTGAAGCTGGAGAGGTCGCAGGACCAACAGCATCAAGGGCATTCGAAAAAAAAAAATCACTACCGCCATAAGATTTGTTAACAAACTATTTGCATGCCGTTTGATACAGTTAAATAGGTTAAGCGACATATTGAAACATTTTATTGTAAATAAAACATTTGATTGATTGACCATAAACATCATCTTCTACCGGGAAACGTCTACGAGGCCGTCCTCCTACTAGATGGACCGACGACCTGGTTAGAGTCGCGGGGAGTCGCTGGATGCAGGTGGCTCGGGACCGGTCGATGTGGCGTACCATGAGGGAGGCCTATGTCCAGCAGTGGACGTTTCCCGGCTGATGATGATGAAACATTATCTAACCCGACTTTGTTTTATTTATAAGTGACGTTGTGAATGTATGTGTGTGTCTCCAGGAGATGGGCATAGCGATGCGCGCCCGCGGCCGCATCCAGATCAACCTGGCCGTGTCCCAGGTGGTGGACATCAAGCAGGTGGCCAGCTTCCCGGACATCGTCTTCCCGATCATGTGGTTCGAGGAGGTCAGTCACTACACATCTGTATGATATAAAGAATGCATCGGCGAAAGGATTTATGTCACATTTGGTCACACCGATAATTTGTTCTGATTCGTCACAACTCAAAAAACACACAATGTATCGAAATTGATTGAGCGCTTATTGAGAAAATCAACAAAAAACAAATATGTACCCAGATAATCTAAATCCCTAAATCTACTAAATCCCACCAAAATAAAATACGTAATAATTTTCATTTTTTGTTTGGATTTTACAAGAGTTCATTGTCTCGAAAATTGCGAAAAATATAGTTCCTCGAATAATAAAATGCTTATTAGATTTAGTTGTTTAAAACCATTATTTTACGAGATAACTCAAAATATCTAACAAGCTTCATACATTTAACGCTCCAATACTGGCACGTGACGTCACAAAACTTACACGATTTATAAGGAGCGTTTTAGCACCGCGTGGCTAGAATCACTTTTCGGTGGGTTGTACCAAAAAAGCTAATTGTTTAAATGTTCTGTCGAATTAGGCGCCAAATTTTCTTTTTCAAATACCCAATTACCAACTATGCCTAAGCCAATGAATCCAAATAATAAGTGTATTTTTTTAATCAATTCTTTTTTTTTCATTCATGTACATAGAGCCATTAGAGTTTAAAATAGTGTTTAATAGTGTTGTTTTTAAAACATACATGAACTTTGAAATACATGAAAATTTTTACATGTCAAGTTTTATACTATAATCTAAAACACAGATAGAAAAACTTTATACATGTTTTATCTTCCTTTATTGTATAATATGCTTTTCCTATTAGGGGTGATTTATTATTGATCATTGACGCAGGGCATCGACGAGCTCCCCGCCGAGGTGACGTCCCTGCTCCGGCTGGCTACGAAGGTGCCTCCGATCGCTCGCACCGCGCTCAGCTGGGGGCTCTCCACCCTCGGCGTGCTGCTTCTGCTGCTGGCTACCACCTGCCTCATCAGGTATGCTCCAACGACAAAACTCCCGACTTCAAAACCAAGTTTCTTGCATGTCGCGATCTTAGCCAGACCCGACTTTTACACATTACTAGAACAACTCAAGCATCACGCATTACCTCAGCATTACTCAAGGCATACCGCGCGCAGGTATACTTTCTGCACCGCTCACTCGCACCTAGCGCGGCGCGAGCGAAAGGGAGCGCTACGCGGACACGGATCCTCCGACAAAACTATTAAGACGGATATAACGCGCATATGTTACTGAAATGCAACCGTATTACTAGAGCTATAAGGCTTACATTCTACCTATCTTAATTCAGAGCACGATTAGAGATCATGTCATTACAAATATTACACGGAAGAGCTGTCGCATGTCAGCGGACGAGCGTATTTCAAGTGAAGTTTCGAGTAATGATTAATGGTTCGAAATGTAACTTACATTACTTTAAGAAGCACTGTTTTGCGCATGTCTCACAAGCCTATATGTGTCCCCACTGCTGGGGCTCAAGCCTACTCTCCTACAGAGAGTGTATGGGACATAGTACACCACGCGGGACCAGTGCGCATTGGTAGACTTCACACACACCTGTGAATTTCTTCTCAGGAGTGTGCAGGTTTGTTCACGATGTTTTCCTTCATCGAAAAGCCAATGGTAATGATTTATATCATTCGTACATAAATAACAAATTGTAACTCATTGGCACGCGCCAGGATCGAACGCAGACCTCGATTGTTCAAGGACTGACGCTCTACACAACTGTGTATATACATAATAATAAATATTGATCGTTTTGTCTGTCAGGTCGTCACACCGTCAAAGCACACTCCGTCTGGAGGGCCACGTGGTCGCCAAGCCGCCGCCTCCCAAGACACAGCCAAAGGAGAACGGAAATGAGCTCAACATGATGAAAGGTACGACTCACACTTGACTGACCGAGCACATCTTAGAATGTATCCATCGGGCACACCCAGGACACTTCACAGAAATGTCGTGGTATTCCCAAACGTCGAAACCGATGACGTTTGTATACACGCGCTGGTGTGGATAAATTCACGCGCGCTATACTACCGACTCTATTTCGTATGATTATGGTTACGTAGTTTTAAAAAATAATTAATACTTGTTCCATCAAATGTTCGAACCCAAAAAACTCTTTACCTGTTTTTTTATTATTATTCATGTATTTTTTTAATGTTTTATTTATTTTTGTGAATGTCATCTTCAGGAAACCGACAGGGCCGATCCACCACGCTCGGCGACCAGGTATCACGTAACAATCATCAGGTATTGTTATTTTGTTTTATTTTGAAATATTTTATCGAACTTCTGTAAAAAAAATTATGGGGATTTACCAAATAAATTATTACTATCGTCCCGCCCTGGCTTCGCACGGACATTTATTTTGGCATAAACGTAGAGTAAATGTAATCTTTCTAGATCATTACAGAACTTTCTAGAAGTTCTAATGTGAACTTCTTCACTCATGTGAAGTTCACATGAGTTAGACAAGGACAGATATATATTTTTCACATTTTTGCCACCCACAACCACCCACTTCCACGCATCGCGACCAAACTCCCTTACTTTCATCAGGAGACCAAGGGGTATTCACTACCCCAACGGGAAGTTGATCGGAGTTGGTGGTGATAGAGGAAACACTGTCTTAACGTACTAACATTAGCTTTATATATGTAGGTACATTTAGAATAGAACCACTTTTCATCCCGGGAAACGTCTACCGGTCCGCCCCTCTACTAGATGTACCGACTACCTAGAAAATACCGCGTGTAGTCGCTGTATGCAATTGGCTCAGGACCGATCAATGTGGCATACCGTGGAAGAGTACTATGTCCAGCAGTGGACGTTTCTTGGCTGATGATGATTGTCAATGTGCAAAATTATAAGCTACTCAAAAAAACGTCTAGGAGTGAGTCTCAAACTACACACGAGTGTGTAATCAGTCACTTTCCTCCCTCGGTGAATAATGTAATCAGAATGTTTGTCTTCCCCAGGTGACTTCACCGACGAAGCATGATTCAAGATGAGTGTAAGATGGCAATTGTTAATATACAACTCTAGACGATTGTAATATATTATTTTGTGAAGTTTTTATACTGTCTTAGTTGAATAGTCTTTTTGTTTAGCTTTTCACAAACATTCATGTAATACGAGCTATGTTTTTATGAATAAAATATTTTAGGAACTTGTCTCGGGCACTTCTGTGCACGTAATGGACATATCCTTTTTTAAACGTTCAGATTTAATTGAGTCACAAACTTAAAGCTATCGAAACATATATTTATAATAACTACCTACGTATAGTGTAATTTCTTGCAAAGCTCGACAAACAAAAGCCAAGTAGAAAATTTAAATTACATTAATATCTGCTAGTAATGCGATTTAGTAGTTTTATTTGAAATAAAACAAAAACAACGACTGGAACAGGGATCTAGAAATAGCTTTTTATATTACCCCTTTCTCTGCGTTAAATATAATCAAATACAAGATAAATAATATTTGAGATCCATTAGAACGGTTTTGATGAAGACGTGAAGTAATCATATGTATTGGACGACGCGAAGCTCTTGTGTTTGTGTATGAAAAGAGAGCTTAAAGTACGAGACTTTAATCTAAATATGTCACAAAGTTTTTACCAAGACAGTATTTAAAACTTCGCTCACATTTATGTCATTTATACAAATTCAGAAAATCAAAGATTACTCCACAGACAACACATATCGGGGTTTTCTGTGACGTCGGTTTGTGGAGTTATCTTTAATACAGTTTTCTACGTAAGCTTTTTTGGAGAAAACAGCTTTTCGAATTACGACTATTTTTGTGTAAAAATATCATTCGTGACTCGAAAACGTTTTTGTTTGAAATTTGTTGTTACAACTTGGCTAAGGCACTGCTGTACTGATTCCGAGCTGCCCGAGAGGTGACTTGAGTGTATTCAATTCCCATATTACCTTATAAAAATTACCTTATAAAGCCACAGATTAACGAAAATCTAGGGCATTTTGTTGAATCGCAAAATCTTAGTATTTTTTAGATATTTTTTATTTTTAGTATTTTTTTATTTTTAGTATTTCTACTTCATACAATATAATGTTATTTTGTAAAGTAATATGGGTTTTTAAATACTTAGATATTGTAATCTTGTTTAGGCGGTTATTTTTATATGTTTGTGTAGAACAGCATTTTAAAACAATATTTATCGCGTACCTCTTCCCAATATCTTTATTTTATATAAAAATTATGAATCACCTTGTAATGTCAAAGAATTGTGATATAAAAATCATTCCATTTTATATTAAATTATATTTTTTTATTGAACAAATTTGTAATAAAGTTAATGTTAAATAATTATATTAAATGAATTACGATGATTTTTAGGTCTTCCCAAAAATAAGATTTGACATATCACAGGACTGCTGTAAATATTTTTATTATTAATTTCTTTTTTAATTGGGCTTCGGGTTGCCATCTTTTAAAAATCTTATTGTATCGGTTTTGAGGCAATAATTTTTTTGGTATATTAAATGGAATTTTACGTTCTGCTTTAAAATATATGACACAATTTCCACCAAAAAAACATAATGTGTACGTCTGTTATATTTTTTATCAATTTTTTTCCAAAACTTGTGTCATATATTTTTTAGACAAAACTAAAACTATTTTTTAGTTAAATCGTGTATTACCGATAGTTGCTAGTCTAACTGGGGTCCGTCCATTAGGTGTATTTACTTTTTTTACCATATGTTTTTCATAGATTATTGAGACTGTATCGAAAATTGAGCTTCAATGACAGCATCTACAATTCAACCAATAGTTTTTTACCAGCTCTGATTAACAGTTTCTAATTTAATTACAGTTTTCTTGACGTTAAAGCAATGACTGTCAAAGTGCAATGGATTTTTATTGGAAATCCTTTGTTCCATTTATGAAAAGGCAATTTTCTATAATATCATTTTGATTGGTGAGGTATTTTAAAATTTTATTAATCAATGGCAAGAATGATTTAATATTTGTTTGTATTGTAATATTTGATAATCGTTGCCAAGTATTTTAGGAAACATGAAGGTGCTTGTTAAATTTTATAATGTTACTTAATGCGAAATATTATTAGTGTACATTGCGAATTATTGACGAAAAACATGGACTAGAATATTTGACTTGGCGATGCTACACTACAGAGATGATGGAAACGGCATGTTACACGACTTGGCTCGCTTCGCTGCCGTGCCTAAATCTTAAAGTGCCTTTGAAAATGACTTGCAATATTGCTTTTTTAAATCTGATTTTTGAGTAAACTTAACAGTTATATAGTTTTGTCTTCATGTTTTTCTCAGCAATGACATAAATATCTGAGATACATTGGAATTTAGGTTGTTTTTATTGAGTATATTAGCACTCAAAAATCAGATTAAAAACGTAAACATATTTTTTAAACTTTATATGGTATGAGATTTTTGTAGCTACTCTTGACTTTATATAGATTTATTAAAATGAGACTTTTCGAACCAATGAAGAACTTGTCAAAATAGGTGCCGAAATATTTCATTTAATTTACACGGGTGCCGTTAATGAAACGGTTTCATTAAAAATTCTTACAGTTCGTTACAGTGTGGCTATTTGTCAAACACTATCGCTGGCAGTTTCGTGACAAAATTACTCAATGTAATTTTTGAGTACGTTACTTAAAACTTAAAATTAGCTATTAATTAAAAGCGCTCAATCCATTTCGATAAAATTCATATGGGACCATTTCTGAAGTATGATCTACCAACAAAAAAGAATCATTAAAATTGATTCATAATTGGCGGAGTTATTGCAAAAAAAACACAGTCGAATTGTCCTCCTCCATTTTTGAAGTTGGTTGATAATAATTGTGATCGTCATATAAAAATAGTTCCTTTAAGCGCGGTGTATATATTTGCTAGACCTATACAAAACTTTACCTTCAAAAACTTAATTTTGTATCGAAATTTAAAGATGATGCGAATTTGCCAACATCCCATACGCTTTAGAAGTCTGTAGTATTTTAAGAATTAAAAATTTGACAATACATCTACTCAGTTGTGCTTTTTTTAATTGTAGATTTCGGTACCCGTTCAAAAGTACCGTTTGTGATCTGGTACCGGTGTGGTACCGGGACCTTCTTCGTTGGTATCGTATCGTACTTACAAATTGCTCAAATTTGGTACTCTTAGACATCACTATAGTTAATTTCGACTTAAATTTATGAGTAAAAATGTAAATAAATAAAGGTGTAAGTTATATTACTATTTTGTTTCATTTACGTTTTTCATTTATACATAATTTATTTATAATTTATATTCAGCTATTTTTGCAGTCGGTGCCAGCTACAGCAAAATAACCTTAATAGATTAAAAATTAAATTAAAAATGGTTTTATTTCTTTTCATAACGTTATTTACAGAAACAAGGTTGAGACGCTCTTTATAAAATATCTATAACAGAAGGTCTCACTCTTTCATAACAAAACTAGTGTTTATTATATTTAGAGAAATGTTACTTATGCTAAAATGTAATTTAATTTATGTATTTATATTAGAATTGTGAAGGATAATTTGTAATGTGTGTGAGAGAGAGAGAGAGAGTGTGTGTAAGTAGCTGAGTAATAATACTACTAATATTATGGTTAACGTTATCCCTCTCCTAATGCTTCCATACAAAATTTCTGTTGCCATAATCTTTTAAAATAGAATAGCTGGCTTTGATAAGTAATTACCTAAATATAGGAGACGAAATTATAGTGTCGCGAAATAAATATCATTAATTTACAACTTTATAGTTAGCTACAATAGCAGTTACGCAGCTAATGGTTCATAGATGGCGCTTTGAACAGTAATCGAAAAAATGTGTTTAAAATGTAAATTGTGATTCACTGTGAAGTTGTATGTTAATGATACCCATTTCGCGACATCACAATCTGATGTACTATTTTTAGATAGTTACTGCACAAATCCAGCTGTTATATTTTAAAAGATTATGGCAACAGAAATTTAGTATGAAACTTTGATGGAGGTGGATCGCCTTAAGTTAGCTTATTAACTCGCTTATATTAGCTTCACCTGTATGTTTGTGAGTTTGTGAGTTTGTAATTCTCCTTCGCGCGCCTGCTGCCTTCTGTGTTTAACTATTCATCGATAGATGACGCCACCGTGCAGATAAAACGCGATATTAAAATTATTCAACTGCGCACTGTATAGACCTCGAGCATTTTAAATAAATGAGGTTACATATAGCAAAGCGTGGTAGCATATTAAACTAAAAAATGAAAAATAAATATAGTTAAAAAAACCTAAAAACACGCTTTTAAAGAATATCGAACTAAAAAGTTTAAAATAATTTTTAAAATAAAATAAGCTTAAAACAATAATGAACGAACAATAAATACTAGTATTATTGTGAAAAAAGCGTGGGCGCTTTGTGCCACATTTTTCGTATATCGCCAGCTTACACACGGTATTTCGTTCGTAGATCCAACAGTTTATCAATGTGATCGTCAATTTTTATATATACCGCATATACCCACACCAATCGCATTGAAACAGGTAGAGCGTGACGACACTACTGCTTACAAAGCAATGGAAGAGATAAATATAGTATCTACGCTTGCGTCTGCAAATACAACATCACTCAACATACTCAAGAGCGGCGGAAATACGTTAAATACACACGCACACATCGACAAACCGCTCTGCATACACTGGTCTCCTTTCTTATTCTGCGAGCCTAGTACATATTCGCCGCTTAACTCAGGCTCATTCGCTTTGAAAACTAGGACAAACTTATTGGAGAACTCCATGTGTCTATACAAGCCTGGTACTATCCAGGTATGACTAGTGGGAACGAGCAATCGCATTCAAACAGGCAGAGCGAGACACGCGATAGAAAGAGATAAATATAGTATCTACGCTTGCGTCTGCAAATACAACATCACTCAACATACTCAAGAGCGGGGGAAATACGTTAAATACACACGCACACAGCGACAAACCGCTCTGCATACACTGATCTCCTTTCTTATTCTGCGAGCCTAGTACATATTCGCCGCTTAACTCAGGCTCATTCGCTTTGAAAACTAGGACAAACTTATTGGAGAACTCCGTGTGTCTATACAAGCCTGGTACAATCGATGTATGACTAGTGGGAACGAGCAATCGCATTCAAACAGGCAGAGCGAGACACGCGATAGAAAGAGATAAATATAGTATCTACGCTTGCGTCTGCAAATACAACATCACTCAACATACTCAAGAGCGGGGGAAATACGTTAAATACACACGCACACAGCGACAAACCGCTCTGCATACACTGATCTCCTTTCTTATTCTGCGAGCCTAGTACATATTCGCCGCTTAACTCAGGCTCATTCGCTTTGAAAACTAGGACAAACTTATTGGAGAACTCCATGTGTCTATACAAGCCTGGTACTATCCAGGTATGACTAGTGGGAACGAGCAATCGCATTCAAACAGGCAGAGCGAGACACGCGATAGAAAGAGATAAATATAGTATCTACGCTTGCGTCTGCAAATACAACATCACTCAACATACTCAAGAGCGGGGGAAATACGTTAAATACACACGCACACAGCGACAAACCGCTCTGCATACACTGATCTCCTTTCTTATTCTGCGAGCCTAGTACATATTCGCCGCTTAACTCAGGCTCATTCGCTTTGAAAACTACGACAAACTTATTGGAGAACTCCATGTGTCTATACAAGCCTGGTACAATCGATGTATGACTAGTGGGAACGAGCAATCGTATTCAAAAAGGCAGAGCGAGACACGATAGAAACAGATAAATATAGTATCTACGCTTGCGTCTGCGAACACAACAGCTAACCAATACTCACACAGCAGCGTCAATACACGACGCACACAAGCGAGGAACCGCTCGCAACTCCACTGACCTACTTTGGTTTATGGGAGCCTGGTACATTTCATAACAGTCGGCCGCTTGGAGGTGATGTAGCGTTTTTTTGTCGCCGCCGCAAGCTGGGAAAGTGGGATAATCTGTCCCAGTATTTCTATCAATGTAAATTCATAATCACCCACCAAATTTTAGGGTTATGTTTTCACAAATATAATGTTAGGAAAACACTTTTTTTAAATAATGGCTTTAACCAGTGGTTATCTAGCCAATGACGAGTAAAATTAGGTGAACAAATTTTGAGGTTATAAACTATGCCGAAGCCATTTCTTCATTTGAATTATGCACCAACGGTGAAGGGTTAGATTCTCACTTGACCTCAAATTTGGTGAAGGTCGTTCGTAGTCTCTCTATAAAATTAATCGGTAGTATACCATTGCTTATTTCAGTCGGCTCCTGGTCTAACACGCTCAATATACCAATTGAATAAATACGAAAGTGCAGGTTAAAATGAATTTTAAAACAATGAAGGCTAAGTTGAAACTCTATTGTAATAGCGTAGCGCACGGAACGGCAACGGCCCGCTCAGCGGCGTCCGTGCGATTATTTTGAATTTTTTGGCGGGAAAATAGTTTTTGGCTTATAACTTTGAATCTAGACAGCCTGGAGATTTGAAATTTTGACTCGTGAACGCTCCTATTGTATGGTCTTATTCGATCTTTAAAACGAAGTTCTCACTTATGTAGTTTCAGAGATACAACATGTGTCAGCTGGCGACCCGTGTCACCAGCTTACACACACATTTCGGCTCGTAGCTCAAACAGTTTTAGCACTAGAGATTCGAAAATTTTGGCGCTTATTGCTGAAATTTTGCCCTAAAATATGAGGTAATAATAATATAACATAATCGTAACTTGAATAATTACGAAGATACAGATGTGCGAGCTGGTGACACAGGTCGCCAGCTTACACACGGTATTTCGTTCGTAGATCCAACAGTTTATCAATGTGATCGTCAATTTTTTTGGCTCTCATTGCTGTAATTGTCCTTTAAATGCCTGACTATACTCTAAAGCCCTAACCTCACTGGTTTGCCTTCCTGGCATGTGTCAGCTGGAGACCCATGTCTCCACCTGACACACTAAAAACAACTCGCTGTAACTGAGTCATGATTGCTGCTAAATTATGAATGCTAAAGTTTGATTGCTCCTAAATTGCCTTAAAATTTGGCATGCGTAGAATTCCCCTAGCTCTATGAGGAAGCTGGCGACCCACACATCACGCGTCTGCCCGCATTCGGGTAGTTACGTAGTATCGTTCGAAAATATGTGTGTTCTAGGCTGGCACCGACTACAAAAATAGCTGAATATAAATAGGTCATCTTCATCATGTACAGCCTGCGGCAGTCCACTGCTGGACATAGGTCTCTCCCGAGAGTGCGACACTCGATTCGGTCCTCTGCTCTCCGCATCCATTCACGTCCGGCTACCCTACGTAGGTCGTCTTTCCACCTCGCTTGGGGACGTCCTACACTACGTTTGCCTAGGCGTGGTCTCCACTCGAGAACTCGTCTGCTCCAGCGACTGTCTGTCCTTCGGCAAATATGACCGGCCCACTGCCACTTCAGCTTGCTAATACGGTGAGCTATGTCGGTCACTTTGGTTCTCTGACGGATCACTTCGTTTCGAATGCGGTCCATCAGAGAGACTCCGAGCATATCCCGCCCCATAGCCCGCTGAGCGACTTTAAATTTGTGGATCAGTCGTGCCGTGAGTGTCCACGTTTCGGCTCCGTAAGTCATCACGGGTAGGAGGCACTGGTTGATGAAGACTTTTGTCTTGAGGCATTGTGGTATCGACGATTAATAGGTAGATAAATAGGTATATATAAGTATTAATAATTTCGTTGATTGTCCTTTAATGTTCAAAGTAATTAAAATAGTATTTTTCACTTTTTAGTTTAAGTTGTTACTTATACTCAATTCGCGACATCACAATCCGATGTCCTATTTGTAGATAAGACTGCACAAAGCCAATTTCTGAGGTGAAGAAGCAAGGTTTGAAATCACATAAAAGAAACAAAAGGATTTTATTCGACCAACTTTTATTTTAAGTTAATATTTAAAAATTAATACAGTAAACAATGTAGCTAGGGGCCCAAAATAGGAGCAAATAAAAAAAGCATAATATCTTCCAGATACACTGCCGAGAATATTTCTCTAAATTGCGTGATTGGCTATTAGAAAAAAGTTTATATTCAGATAAATAATTCCTGGATTGCAGTCGAGAAGATGGTGGTTTAACGTTATCCCTCTCCTAATGCTTCCATACTAAATTTCTGTTGCCATAATCTTTTAAAGTAGAATAGCTGGATTTGATAAGTAATTACCTAAAAATAGGAGACGAAATTATTGTGTCGCGAAATAAATATCATTAATTTACAACTTTATAGTTAGCTACAATAGCAGTTACGCAGCTAATGGTTCATAGATGGCGCTTTGAACAATAATAGAAAAAGTGTTTAAAATGTAAATTGTGATTCACTGTGCAGTTGTATGTTAATGCTAGTCATTTCGCGACATCACAATCTGATGTACTATTTTTAGATAGTTCTACACAAATCCAGCTGTTATATTTAAAAAAAAGAGGAATCGTATGGTTTCGTTTCTAAACAAAATTTGATGCACATACAAAGGCTAAATACAAAGTTTTTTTATACCAATAAGTTACAATGTTAGTTAATTGGTATATTTTATTCGCGGCAAATAAATAATCCGTAAAAAGAGCAAATTAATGAAACAGTGTTACCAACCATACAGCATAGATTAAATATTGTAGATAGGAAAGTTTGCTGATATGAGGCTTTATTATTATTAATTAAATGAGCTGAAGTGGCAATGGGCAGGCCACATCGCTCGAAGAACCGATAACCATGGGGAGCAAAGGTTCTCCAGTGGCGACCACGTACCGGGAAACGTCTACCGGGCCGGACCCCTACTAGGTGGACCGACGACCTGTATTTAGCCTTTGTATATGCATCAACTTTTATGGTTTCGAAAGTGCGAATACAATTATTCTTAAGATATATTGAGATTTTACAGCGGAAACTGTAGGAGATAAAATCAAATAACTCTAGATATTCAATTACTTACTACAAAATACATAACTTATCAGCTCGCTATGAGTTACATAAATACATGGCTAAAATATATTAAAAAAAATTGCTACAAAAAAATACACAACCAAAAATTAATTTTTCAAAAATACACAAAGAGCCAAAACTAATTTACAGAAAATTTTGCCCACGAAACACATGTTTTGCCGCTAACTTAAAATTAAAACTAATACACAACATATGTATAAAATAAAAGTGAAGGCAGTAAAAATACTTACCACACAGTTTGGCAAGTAAAAAACACATTTTGCAATTTCATTCAGTGAAAAAATAAAACTTTTTCGATACAATAAACAAGATCCGGTTTTCCTTATCAAACTCATGAGATTTTCAGATATATTGTTGTAAATACCTTTTTCAGTATAATTAAATTGAAGGACAAACAAAAAGAAATCCATTTATAAACCCAATAAAAATAAGTAGCTTTTTAAAATTGCATTATTGACACAAAAATTCAAATCGGCTTTGTTATATTTCACAATGTGTCAGTTAAATAAATATATTTTAAAAATTATTACAAGAAGAAATAAAATCGCAAATTGAAAATCTTGTTAGCGCGTTTTCGCCGATAAAATGTCCACACTAAATATTCTTTAAAAATAGAACAGCTGGCTTTGAAAGGTAATTACCTAATATATGAGATAAAAATTATAGTGTCGCGAAATAAATATCATTAATTTACAACTTTATAGTTAGCTACAATAGCAGTTACGCAGCTAATGGTTCATAGATGGCGCTTTGAACAATAATAGAAAAAGTGTTTAAAATGTAAATTGTGATTCATTGTGAAGTTGTATGTTAATGATACTCATTTCGCGACATCACAATCCGATTTTTAGATAATTACTGCACAAAGCCAACTATACTATTTTTATGGTTATGGTGACTTAAAATAGACTTTTCTCCAAAAAAGTTGATCACTTCAGGAAGAGAAGCTTTCGAAGAAAATTCAATAGAAACCAATATTTTGTTTCTGTTATTTTAAGTAATGTACATGGATAGCGACATCTATGGAATTTTTATTGAAGCTTGTCTGGATAAAGTTGCATTAGTAATTACGCGCTAGCAATTATTTCCTTTTTTTTTACAATTAATCAACTGAAATAAAACTAAAAGCGAATCGAAGTAAAATAGCTTCGAGCAGAATTATTTCATCATAATCCTTATACAACTGGATTTAAAAAGTAATTACCTAAAAAGCACACCAAATTCAACACAACTTTATTATAAGTTACACAGATAAAGGCTTCTTTTAAATCAACAATAACTAAAATTGTTGCAAAACCAAGTTTTGATTTTAATTCGATATCTTATTTTTTAGATAATTACCTCTCAAAAACAGCTATTATGCTTAAAATATTGTATTAGAGTTTCGAATCACCTTTAGCTATTTTTCAATTATTTAAATTTCATTTTCTTACCGCCTGATCGTGACAAAATATTTATTTTCTTCTTCTTTGTAAGAATTGGTTCATCAGCTACACTCTTATCTGTGTCTTTATTCTCTAAATTACTGTGAATTTCATCAGTCTGGTCACATTTCAATATTGTACTAGTGGAAGGCGAACTAGTCATAATTACCTCAGTCGATCTGTCAATGTCACTGTCAACTGTCAAAGTCGACGTCATTATGTCACTGCCGTCATCGCAACTGTCAACTTTGACAGCATTCGACGGAATCTTTGTCGGATTCGTAAATGTTTTACGTATAAAGATCGATTTAGCGTTGCGACGCTTATTTAAAATCGGTACTCCCTTTTTATTCGTTTCTAATTGACTTACAGTGATGAGGGGTTTCTTTAATACTATTCGATTAGGTTTAACTGCATGTACAATCGTCGGGTTTTTGCTGACCGTAACTATCGCATTAATGTTTGGATTAGATTTATTTGCCTCTAGTTTTTCGCTGACCTTAGCGCTTACATTACCGGATTGATTTACAGCTGGAAAGGGTTTCTGTATTACTATTCGATTCGATTTAGCTGCATCTTTACCTAAATTAGCATCTTTGTTCACTATAAAATCCTTCGGTTTGACAGTGACACAGTTTTTCAGAAAGAACAGTGACGGCACGGTTTTAACAGGAATATCTAGCAATATTTTCGGTTTCTCTTTGTTTAATTTAGCATTAGTGCCGACTTTAATTTTTTCAGTGCCCGTTTCGTCATTATTCTTGCTACCGATGCCATTTTTACTTGAAGGTTCATTTTTGTCAGATGATTTCAGTAATTTACAAGGAGCCGAAAGGTGACTGCATTCTTCTATATCGAGTTTGCCTTCTCTGTCTTTCACTAACATCAAGTGACTGCAGTCATTACTAATACCATTAGATTTAAGGTTTCTACTCGACATTGTGTTTGCTATTACAATGGATAGTTCTGGCACTCTGAGATCGGTCATGATATCACTGACGTTGGACCCCGAATAGTTGGTTTTGTATGGATCCGCTCCATTCTCTATGAGGACACCTACTGTTTTGAGAAAATGTTCACCTATGTTCTTTCTAGCTGCGTGAACTGAAAAATCTGAAAATAAAATTATTGGTTATTTGCTGTGTGTTTTTCACACCAACTCCTGTGCACTGTGAATATCCTACTTAATATTATAAGTGTGAAAGTTTGGATGTTTAGATGTTTGGATGTTTGTGACGCTTTCACGGAAAAACTACTGAATGGATTTGAATAAAACTTTACAATAATATAGCTTATACATCAGAATAACATATAGGCTATAGTTTATAAAGACATATTGTGTGTGTGTAAATTGTACAAAATCACACTTATAATATTAGTGGGATTACATGGGCAATTTGGGCATAACAAAAACGCGTTGCCTAGCAACCGACCATAGAATATGTAATTCGTATATACAAACTTTCGCGTTTATAATATTAGTGTGAAGACTTTTTGAATGTACTACGTCAGATATTGAAATTTCTTTTGTTTCTTTAAACTATTATCCTACGTAACAGAATAAACACTATTTTGTACCTTATGCTGGAAATGGAGATAGATGACTTCTATGCCTATCGAACAAGTAGAATAAATCCTGAAGTACACGCGGACAAAGTCGCGGGCGGAAGCTAGTATGAATATAAAAGAAACCATCAAAAACCTTGATTATGCGGTCGGGGAAAAAATTTAAGCCTTTTTTTATTTAAAAAATCGATAATAAAAACCTTGATGCGGCATATTCATACACATCTGTCAGTGGAGTAGTTTAATTAATTTAAATTAATCTGTCATAAAACATCATGGCGGTATCCTCATCATAAAAAAGTCTTGTTAGCAATTTTGACGGATTTATTTACACAGCTGTCATATTCTCTTTGGTAGGCGTACGACAGTAGACTTTAAACTCATTGCTTCGATTGAATTCGTATGAAAAATATACATTTGACAGCTAAATTTAGGTACGACGTTGACATCTATTGGAAGATTTATTTTCTTATCAAACAAAAATTATTTGACACTGACGTTTTAAAATTAGAAGTGCAAAAAGTTCAGACACCATACATTCGCGTTTTTAAAATTAGGCAACGGCAGTCGTGACATACAGCCCATTCCAATTTTAAAATAGAACAGTCAGCTGCAGTGCTGCGATATAATGGTTGTCACTCACCGACAGCGTCGAGGCAGGCCGCACCCACGGCTATGTACAAGGCGGTATCCCCACTGTTGGGCATTAACACGTTCATGGTCGTGGGGGACGCCTTCGCCAGGAGCTCTACGTTCATGTAGTTGCCTATCTTGCTGGCCAGCATCAGCGGCGTGTAGCCTAACACGACGAAATTAAAAAAATATTTAACATCTAGCTGGCACGGACTGCGGCAAGAATCCATAGGGATGAAAATCAGTCTATATTCTTTTCTGGGTATTCAACTATCCTTATACAAAAAATCTAGTCATTCTGAATTACTTCCGCATTTTAATATTCGTACGGATATCGATTTTAATAAGGTACTGCTCGGGCACGCTATTGTTGAAATGTGATACAAATACATAAATAAATAAATAACATAATTTATAATTTACGTTATTTTTATGTTTCTTTCTAGTATAGGATCCCAGTATACAACGACCTTCATCGAGCTGGTACCCGGCTTCGCGCGGGTGGACATTTATTTTGGCATAAACTTAGAGTAAATGTAATATTTCTAGATCATTACAGACATTTTCAGAACTTTCCAGAAGTTATCTTTCACATTAGACAAGGACAGATATATATTTTTCACATTTTTGCCACCCACAACCACCCACTTCCGCCCATCGCGACCAAACTCCCTTACTTTCATCCGAAGACCACGGGGTATTCACTACCCCAACGGGAAGTTATCGGAGTTGGTGGTGATAGAGAAAACCCTGTCTTAACGTACTAACATTAGCTTTATATATATATATATATATATCTTAATATATAAAACAAAGTCGTGTTTGTTCGAACACTTATAACTCGAGAACGGCTGCACGGATTTAAATGGTTTTTGATTTGTTGTATTTGTCTCTGTTCCGAATAGCAGAATAACTATTAAAACATGGGATAAATTCACACCAAATAAATTATTCCATACATTCACAAGCTAGCAGAAAGTTTTAAAAAAACATTTTGTAGAGGGATAGTTGAATGGCCAAAGGACATATGCTACAATCTATCCCGATCGGACGAGCAGTTCGCACGGATTACATTCTAAAGTCCACGCAGACAAAGTCGCGGGCACAAGCTAGTATATATATATATAAGATTAAATATGTCAATAAATATATTGCAAATGGGTTGACTAAAAAATTTCAGTCTAGGATAATAATTTAAAAATGTTTTTTAAACATTTCACTGGTTTGGTTAATAGACAAATTCCATATCAATCGAAAGCATGAAGCCTACAGAATATGCGAACGTTAGGTTGACTATATTTTTCCCGTCACAACTTTTCGGTAGGCAGTATAAACAGGTCCGTCGATATTAATAACTTGCACTGGTCTGTATAATGAATTAAAGTTAAAATAAATATTATTTCATTACGAACACGGCGGCATAGGGTTGTCTGCGAAAAATCAGTCCTGAATTCCGTTAATAATTGCCTGAAAAATTTGGTTTTTATTGATTTTCTCAAAGAGCGATCAATCAATTTCGATAAAATTTATATGGGACCACCTCTGAAGTATGCTCTACCAAACAAAAAAAGAATTATCAAAATCGGTTCACTATTTGCGGAGTTATCGCGTAGCACACATTTAAAATTACATATTCATGAACTGTGCCAACTCACCTTGGCTGTCGTAGTTCTGACACAGATTATCAATCAGCATCTGACCCAATTCTTCATCCGACTTCATCTCCATTCCTGGCATACACAGGTCCTCATTCTCACTAATGATGTTTCTGAAATTTTACACATAAAATGTTTACAATTATATACTACTATAAAATAAAACTAACAAAAAACTATGTCCATGTTGCACCTACGCCGGTAGTGGTTGGGAACACTACAATCGAAGTTGTAGACGAGTATGTATACTTGGGACAGATCGTTCAACTAGGTAGGTCCAACTTCGACAAAGAGGTCAACCGAAGGTTCCAACTCGGCTGGGCAGCGTTCGGGAAGTTACGACATATCTTCTCGTCCAAAAGACAAAAGTCTTTGATCAGTGCGTGTTGCCAGTGATGACATACGGAACCGAAACGTGGTCCTTTACTGTGGCACGAATAAACAAGCTCAAAGTCACTCAGCGAGCAATGGAACTTCTTTACGTGATAAAATCCGGGATGAGTAAATCCGTAGACGCACAAGGGTCACTGACATAGCTCGACGAGTCAGTGAGCTGAAGTGGCAATGGGCAGGCCACATCGCTCGAAGAACCGATAACCGGTGGGGAGTAAAAGTTCTCGAGTGGCGACCACGTATCGGGTCCACAAAAACTCGCTCAGCCGGCTATGGTCAGAATCTCTGATGGACTCCGCATTCGAACCGAAGTGATCCGTCTGTTTGATGCAGGAATGTAAATCAGACACACGCTTTGCTCGCTCTTTCTAGTAATCTTATATAATCGAAATGCTTGAGGTATATGCAGAGCGGTAACATAATTTTGATATCGCGTTTTATCTGGACGGTGGCGCCATCTATCGGTGAATAGTTAAAACTAATACACTATTTTTTTTAGACACCGTCCGAGAACCAAAGTGACCGACATAGCTCACCGTATTAGCAAACTGACGATGCAGTGGGCCGGTCATATTTGCCGAAGGACCGACAGTCGCTGGAGCAGACGAGTTCTCGAGTGGAGACCACGCCTAGGCAAACGTAGTGTAGGACGTCCCCCGGCGAGGTGGAAAGACGACTTACGTAGGGTAGCCGGACGTGAATGGATGCGGAGAGCAGAGGACCGAATCGAGTGTCGCACTCTGGGAGAGACCTATGTCCAGCAGTGGACTGCCGCAGGCTGTACATGATGATGATGTTACCTGGCACGTTCGCGACAGTGCATCAGTATGAGCTTGAGCTGACTCGCAGACCCCTCCGCTGCTAGATGGAGGGGGGTCCTGTGATCCTCGTCAGCAAGCACCACGTCCGCTCCCAGCTGCAGCAGGGTCCCGGTGCACGCACTGTTCTGATAGATAGACATATGGAGCGCAGACTGAGGACAAAAAAAAAGTAAAGTAAGTAAAAAGTGTTTATTTCTTAAATAACTTTTACATAGTTTGCAGGGGCCTTCCAGAAAGTAGTCTTTCGACACCTGTGTTGGAAGTGCACCGCGTCTTCCAGACGGATTTACACAGTATTATTTAAGGAAAATACTTATTATTATGTTAGTAAAAATTAACCTGTTTTCAATGTTATGGTTTTCTTTTATTCTTAGTTCCTATTTTAAGTTTGCATTTTAACAATAAAATACATAATTACTTTCCTAACTAAATAACGCGTTCAAAAAGAACTAAAACCCGACTTAATTTACCCTTAGAGGTAGAATTATCTGGGTACCCAAAAAAAACTTCCCAATCAATTTCGATTAAATTTATCAGGGACCACCTGTGAAGTATGCTCTATCAAACAAAAAAATTATCATCAAAATCGGTTCACAACTGGCGGAGTTATCGCGTAAAATATCGCTCCAATACTGGCAGGTGACGTCACAAAACTCAACCGATTTATATGGAGCGATTTAGCACCGCGTGACCAGAAGCACTTTTCGGGGGGTTGTACTAAAAAGCTATTCGTCGTATTGAAGAAGAAAAATTGAAAGAGCTATTTATATTTTTACATGGACTATCGAATTAGACAAAAATATTTTTTTGTCATATACTCAATTTGCTGCAAGCTGTTTATAGTTCTGAAACTTGTAACTATTATGGGATACAAACTAGAAGCAAGGGCCCAAAGTCCCAAATAACATAGCCAGGGAATTATTAGCTTGGGGCTTCTAGGCGTGCACGTTTTCCATCCAACGGCCCACTTACATATCAGGCGAGATGAAGGCCAAGTGCAAAACTAGAGACATAGCTCGACGAGTAAGTGAGCTGAAGTTGCGACGGATAGGTCACATCGCTCGAAGAAACGATAACCGGTGGGGAGTGAGATTTCTCGAGTAGTGACCACGTATCGAGAAACGTGTACCGGGCCGTCCCCCTAATAGGTAGACCGACGACCTGGTTAAGGTTGCGGAGAATCGCTGGATGCAGATGGCTCGGGACCGGTCGACGTGGCGTACCATGAAGGAATTCTATGTCCAGCAGTGGACGTTTCCTGGCTGATGATGATGTAGCCATTAGGCCACGCAGGCGGTTAAGGATTGAGATACATGTAGCAGCACCGAATCGCACTTACCTATGCTTCTATCCTTTTCTGTCAATCAGAAACGTCATTTAGTAGAGCGAGAAAGAGAGCGAAGTACAAAGGCAACGTCGCTTCCCGCTCTCTTTCTCGCTCTAGTTCCCGGCATACAACTTGAACAAAAATGAGCATACTGGGAATGATTTGTGGCAGAGGGGCAAGAGGGGAAGTCCCGCAAATCACGCGCCTCGACGCGTTCGAAATGACATTCCTCCCGCGCCCCTCCAAAGAGACCCAAAAATCGTTTACTGCGCATTCAAGGTCATTGTTGTTCGCCGGTAACTATAAAGGTCAGGGCCGGATTTAGAGGTACGGAGGCCTCGGGGCAATAAAGGAGCGGAGGCCCCCTCGCCCCAAATTATTTTCCAAATAAAGTAAACCATTTTTTTTACTCGAGTTTTTCAATAAATAATTTATTGTGAAACCAAGTAGATTCCTTTAATATTGAACAAACACATATAAACATAAACGGAAAAAAGAATTCTCTGAAATTAAATTTTAGGGTTAACGAACGGAACCTTTCGGAAGGTAAAAGAGCAAAAAAATATATATCAAAGGAAAAGATGTTTACTAGTGTTTACTAGTTGGAATTTGAAACAAAAATTTTCCGGAGTCTTTATTGTGGGGGCCCCCCGTTTGTGGAGGCCCCGGGGCTTCCGCCCCGGTTGCTCTCCCCTAAATCCGGCCCTGACGACGGTTCTGAGTGTCAGAAGAGGATAGAATCTCAGGAATGTGCGATTGGATGCTGCTATCTTCGACCCTGAAGGCGACCCCTATATAAAAACTTACCATCCCTGCGGAGAGGATGTCCACTGACTCGTGTCTGCTCTTGAGGACCAAGCATTGTCGTCGAACCCAGTCCACGTCATTGTTCAACACCGCGTTATGGATGGGCCTGACGACATATTGGATCAATGATCAAAATGATGATGATCGATGATCAATCAGTCGACCTATTAATCAATTATTTATAATATAAATATTGGTAAATATTACAGGTGGATCATAGTTCGTAGCATACAATTCAGTTTCACAATATTCAGCTAACTATGTGCATGCAAATATAAAATTAGAAATAATGTCAAAAATAATAATAATTAAAAGGTCAAAATAAAGTAATAAAATTAAAGGTCAGTTTAACATTAAAGGTCAGATATAATTAAGGCGTTTAAAAGGAACTAGAGACCGTCTACAACTGCCCTAAAGGTCTACAGCGTTCATCCTCTAAAATGTTCACACAGAGGTAGAATGATCTGGGTACACATTTGGATTTTGTTGATTTTCTCAAAAAGCGCTGAATCAATTTCGATGAAATTTATATGGAACCACCTCTGAAGTATGCTCTACAAAACAATAAAAGAATCATCAAAATCGGTTCATAATTGACGGAGTTATCGCGTAACATACATCCACAAAAAAATACAGTCAAATTGAGGGCCTCCTTTTTTGAAGTCTGTTGAAAAGTTTTTAGAGGGGCAAAAATAGGGGGTTGAGATTTCAAAGTGGAGTCAAGTGGGGTATCCTATCAAAGGGATTTATGTGTTCATTTCAAAACAGATTTTTATTATTTTCTTTACTGCAAAGTTTTGGCACTTGGCTGCAATTATAATGTAAGTTTTTTTGTTGACGGTATTTTACTATAACATTGTCATCAGTGCATCTACCATGAGTTTACGCAGACGGTAACGTGTATCGTTATCTATCCCTCTGTCCTTGTCACGCGCATCTCGACTGAGCAGCATTTCCGATAGTATTCGATATACATTACCGCCTGCGTAAACTCATGGTAGACGCATAGATCTACCCTACTGAATAGTACTCATCAAGACACATCAAACGAGCCCAAACATGACGGGTTTATCGTGTGTGGTTTAGGAGTTCCTGCTACCAACCTCCATATCCATCATCACAGCATCTTGATAACTATCAAGATCACACACAGCCATACATACTCTGTCACATTCAAGTGTCTACCTATTAAGGCTCAAAGTCACTCAGCGAGCAATGGAACGAGCTATGCTCGGAATTTCTCTACGCGATAAGGTCCGGAATGAGGAAATCCGTAGACGAACGAAGGTCACCGACATTGCTCGACGAGTCAGTGAGCTGAAGTGGCAATGGGCAGGCCACATCGCTCGAAGAAAAGATAAGCGGTGGGCAGTAAAGGTCCTCGAGTGGCGACCACGTATCGGGAGACGTCTACCTGGCCGTCCCCCTACTAGATGGACCGACGACCTGGTTAGAGTCGCAGGGAGTCGCTGGATGCAGGCTCAGGACCGGTCGGTGTGGCGTACCATGAGGGAGGCCTGTGTCTAGCAGTGGACGTTTCCCGGTTGATAATGATGATGACCTATTACGGTTCAAAAGATACAGCCCTGTGACAGGCAGACGGATGTATGGACAGACAACAGAGGGTTCTGTTTGGGTTCAGACCCCAAATAAAACATAAAATTGTATAAACATAACTCACAAATTCCCATTGGAGTCACGTTCAAGGCAATACTTCCAGTCCACATACGCTTGCATCCAAAGCAGCTTCTTTTTATCACTCGGACTCTGCACACTGTTCAATATCTCCGCTGTAGCTATATGAAACTTGTCCTCAGGCTTTTGTGCTACCTGTACTTACAAGATTGTTTTAGTTACATTTACTGCCCGGCCTAATGGCTACATGTTTGAATGCACAATTCAGAGGTCCCAGGGCCGATCACCAGCGGTACCTATCAGTACCTGGTCTGGCTGGTGGTAGAGCATTATCTATGTTCGCCTAGATACCACCATGTAACCCATATCTGAATCTGCCATTTGATGGTTTCATAATAAAATAGCAATTCGGTAAAAAAAAAAGACAACTCAATTTTTTTTAGGCGTTTGTTTATTCTGCTTTCCCTATTTTTAACGTAAAAGGTTTATTTACATATAAATATCTAGTGATCAAGCTTTATTCATTTTATTTGACTCCTCACCCCAATAAAATGAAAAGTCTAATTTCCCTGAAGGTACAACAATTACCAATCAATTTCTTGACCTCTCAATCTTAGAACTCCACCAAAATCTGTAGTGGTAAGTGCTATCAACATAGCATAATTATAAAAAAGAATTGCTCATTCAATAGTAAATACACAACGTAGGTTTCACTTACCCACACTGAAGTACCGTCCAACATTTTTAGTTCTACCATACTGTTATTAGTATGTTCATCAACATTGCACAGAATCTTATCTGGGTTGTTCATCAGATGCTCATTGCTGTACCCAGAAAGCTGAGATAAATTCCCAATGCTACCATCATTGCTCACTTCATTCAGAAATGGTTTGATATCAGGCAAAATCTGTTCATCGTTAACTTCAAAGTTAACACAGTCTGAGTTGATTAGTAAGTTACTACCCTCAGATTCACATTTAACTGGGTACTGTTTGGTGACATCTTCATCTGAGTATATTTTACTTGAATCGGAAGCAAAAGTTTCTAACGTATTTATGTCTGGTTCTTTTTTAATGGTATTAACGTCTAAGCTGGAATTGAGAGAAGGTTCACTGCAAGTAGTATTATCAGAGTGACATTTTGACAGTTCCATTTTGAAAGACTTTGGATGAACAATTATTCGCTTTTTTATTGCTATTCGTTCAGTGTCCGTCAGTATAACATAGGGCTGATGCTGTCTCCTTAACCGCTTGCGTTGTTTAGTTTTAAACAACAAGTCTATGCAACACTCAGCAGTTTGACAGGCTTGGTTTACAAGTTGCTTTCCATCCAAATTTATTGAATCAGTTTGACACTCAACACTCCAGCGCTTTATGCTATTCGGAGTTCTCAGTAATGCTAGTATAGCCTTCACTTTCAGCTCTTGGTCTATGATAGAGCATATCCCCGAGAAAACAGTATTGTAGTTCCTTTGACCTATAAGCTTGATGATCTCTTCTGAAGTTTCAAAATGAATACCATCGCCACATGTGTATTTAGCTGTAGTGCTGCTGTTGTTATATAAGTTAAGATTGTTTGTAATTGAGATTGTGGTCTGGGTATTACCCTGAAGGAAGTCCCCGGGTTGAGATTTATAAATAACTTCCTCTCTGCTAATGTTCAATTGTGCCTTTTGCATGTTTTGTATTTGAAGCTTCATTATATCCGAGTTTTCAGGAGACATAAGCTTCATCTTGCTATTTTTATTGATATATATCAGGTTCTTAGGATTCGTTATATTTAAAGGTTTAACGAGTATTCTCTTGTTGTCTATAATTATTTTCGGTGGAGACATTTTTGAGAGCGTTTTGTTTTGGCGCAACTTACTTATCTTCTATCGGATTAACTTCATGTTGTCGATAAGAGATATGTTTACATACATTCGTATGTACATTTATAACCACATTCAAATCCTGTAAACGAAACAAATTGAGCACAATGATAACATTTACCACACAAACACAAATGTAAAATTAATTGTAGTTTCAGCTTTAATAAGTTTTGTAATAATCCTTGAGAGATATTATACCTAGTGATTATTTTTGTCTGGGTAATTCCCGAAGCAACGAGAGATATTTTGACATTGACAGTTCTGTATTCTAATTAATTAAAAAGATTCTTTACACAACACAGATAACTTGTTTTATGTACCCCGAAATATAGTAATTTCATGATACGTCTAACAATTATGTACGATAATTTTAAATTATGTCTAACGACCTTTTTTCCTACCTTTTATCCAACAAACGCTTGGAACCGTCCATCTTTTATCTTTTGAAACACACGACAAATGGTAGTGTGGTGTAAATAGACTTTCCGTTCCGTTTCATGCAAAAATTTTACGATTTGGAATCTCCTTTTTATATTTATCTTACTATAACAGAAGTATAACTAGAACATACATTTATTGTTGTAGAGTTATGTTAGGTCGTTTTATTCAAACTTTAATCTACTTAAGACTTCGGAGAAGATAGTTTACAAAACTTGATGCTAGGATGCTTGAAGCATTGTGAAATATATTAATTTTTACTTTTAATAGCTCATGAATATATCTGTAAAAGCAAGGAGTGCACGCACTAGCATGGCCCTGCCAGTGGAACGCTATTTAAAAACAATAATTAATATCGTTATTTTAGGGCTGTGATATTTTTGTTCCTTTTTCTGTTTTATGTAGTTTTGGTTTCGGCACCAAAATGGCCAAAACTCGAGTGTTCATGAATTATCGACTATCGTGGTCGTTCGGTAAACTTCGCGGCTAACACCTAACGCCTTCCAAGAAAGTATATTTGTTTAGTTGTAATTATTCATGACATAAAACAATAAAAAATACTTTTTACGTGCTTTACTTTAACATTCCTTAACTGTTCTGTATGTATATGCAAATAAAAGTGTAATTTTTTTTAATGTATGTAAGTTTCGGTTTTGACCGAAACTTAAGCCTGACCGAAAGTGCGGTTTCGGCTGAACCTGTTTCGGTCGGACTTTACTTCTATGCTATATTTAAGCTCTCTCGTCACTTGGTTAACGTCAAACAGTTCGACTATAATCGTGACCTTGAACTTATCCGGAGCGGGAGTTTAATTTCTAAATCAACTTGTATACGTCTACAAATTCGGTCATACGGTTTCCTGCTAACAGATGGATTAAAAAAAAAAACAAGTCACAAATTACTTCTCGTTTATTCACTATAGCAGTAATTACAAACATTTTACATGATTTTTTATGTAATTTTAAAAAAGAGATCTTTACAGGTGAGCAGTCATTTTTGATACACTCAACACAAAATGCAGGCCGGGTGTGCAAAGTCCCTTTTACATTTAAATAAAAACATATACACAATTTCATAATAAAAGTTCTAAAAATATACTAAGGCACTATAAAAGCTACCCTTAATTATTTAACTCTAGGCGAACGCACCAAAAAAGTGGCGTCTTAAAAAAACGGTGGGTCTATACAGTCTCATTTCAACTTAGTCTTTTGATTATTTAAGTCTGTCTCCTTTTCAAAGCCTCTTAACGTATTTTAAAAAAATATATAGAAAAAAAAATTTTACGAGCTCATTTTTTAAACTTTAGCCAAGAATTTCATTTTTTGGGCCAGCCCAAAAATTTTAATTTCTTCAAAAAAGAATTCGATTTAATTATTCATTCAAACTGATTACAAGTAAATTGACATATATTTAAATAAGTAAATAGAAATTATTTTTCAGTACTTCACACTGCTCTTGTGAGTGTGAGCTAAGTGACTTAGGCTCTCCCATTACTGTCTTAACCCTAAAGTCAGTAAAGGACAGAGCCATTTTAAAATATCTAAATTTTTCATGACATTTGAGCGTATATTTATAATTTATAAAATTGAGATAAATATGCTTATGTTTTAAATACGGGAACAGGAAATCTTAAAATACTAAACAAGGTGGGAAAATTAGGCCTATTTGAAGCTGAACTGGAAACGTTTCTTTCGTTCTGTAAAATTACATACGTTCAAAAGTCTATATACTAAAAATTGATGTATTTATAAAGTTAGCTAGAAAATATATAGAATAACTTACACATTTTCATCTATAATTAAATTGTTTGAGTCTTTTGATTCGTCGAAGTCTTTATTATCACAGTTGGGTTCTAAATCCAGCGAACCCTGATTTTCTACGGAATTATGATCATCTTTGATCATATTCTGACTTTCTTCGATTATTGTCTGCCCTTGAGCACTAATATTACATTCTCCAAAATCATTTTGATCATCGTGGCCAAAACTTTCATTTTCCTTTATAAGCTTTGATCGTTCTTCCGTCGATTCCAAACTTTCCTGACGCAAATCTTTATTAGGTTGTAACAAATTACGAATTTTATGAGCTTTGCTATATCTATCCTGTATTAAACACTGACTCTCCAAATAATTCTGCCTGTCCTGCAAGAAATTCTGATAGCAGTCAGCGTAATTCGTATCCCCTTGTACGGAATTCTGTTCAGAATTCTCGCTTTCCGGTGATGTTTCATCGTCATCTTGAATATCTCTGTTCCTCTCGTCGTTTTCTTTCTGATTCAAAATCATACACGATAAATTCCTAATGTAACTTTCCATGTTAACAGACAAAGCTGTCATAATTTGGTTTTCTATACTCAAGATATTTAAATCGAAGTTTGGTACGCCCTGGACATCACTAGCTCTAAGTAGATTAGCCAAGATAGGGTTGGCTCTCAAAGTCTCCTGCCTAGATATATCATTATTCCCATGGTAATTTTCCTTTTCGTTCGTAGTCAATTGATCGGGCAATCTTTCTGGAATTTCTGGATTTTTGGACGTGTGTATTCTTTTATGCAGTATTAGAACGTCTGGATCTTTGAAGCACTTGGAGCACTGATCACATTTGAACGATGTCACTTTTTTCCGATCTTCTTGGATATCTTTTTGTACGTTTCTTGGTTCGTGTGTGTTTCTGTGTGCATGTTTCTGGAGTGCTATTTGTAATTCTGATATGGATATGGTTGAGTTTGATGTGGTGGTTTTATCGTTTGGCTTGGGTGGGTCTACAGATGGCAATGGAGGTGTAGAATCTGTAATTTGGAAACATACTGTTGAATAATTGAACGTATAATGTATAATTTTTAAACATTCAAGGCACTAGTTTTTAGATGGTACTTGTTTATGGAAGTGAGCAACATTTGAACCTTCAACAGAACCCTTTCGGTCAAACTAGGCCTTTTTTTTAGGATGACATTGTTAGCAGTTCATAAAGTTATCCTAAATCGTCTAGCTTGGCTTAACAACTGCTGTTCGACAACATGAATCCACTCATGTCCCAACCAAACAGGGGACAATTTCACAAATTTATTTGACAATGACCCACTGGGGCTCAAACCTAGATCCTTGGAAGACCAGAGTGCATTGAAGTCCTGTCTAAATTATGTTTGAATAGATCTTGTCTTACCATTTGTAGCTGCCTGCATAGCTAGCATCGTTTGAATATATATTGCTTGGGCCATTTGATGTTGAATCTGTAAAAAGTATAGTGGAGAAATCAAAACAAAGCAATACATCTGACAGATTTAGAGACAATTCATTAATTTACGTAAAGAAATTAATAATACAACTTAAGTGCCTCGACAGCCAAACCTGCAGGAATGCAATTTCAAGTAGTTTAGAGCATGGAAAAGGACTCCTTTAATCCAAGTCCTAACAATCACATACAAGACATTGATATTTTAGAAAGGGTCCATAGGCGTATAACTAAAATGTTAGCATCTCTTAGAAACAAATCTTACGAAGGACGCCTATTTCAACTTAATCTGACAACACTGGAAGAGCGAAGGAAACGAGGTGACCTCATTGAGACTTATTAAATACTCAATGGACACTACAATGTGAGCAACATCAGAACCTTGTTCACTATGAGCCAGAACAGTCGATTGAGAGGGCACTCAATGAAGCTCACCAAGCCTTCATGTAGGAGCAACCCAAGGAAACACTTCTTGACTAACCGTGTAGTGCATTCTTGGAACGCTCTGCCTGAAAGTGTTATAAGTGGTACTTCAGTGAATTGTAAAAACAGACTAGACAAACGTTTAGAAACATTAAAACAAGTGCACTGATATTCATGCGTCAGCTCGAAGAGCTGCTAGTGTATCAATCAAATGATAATAATTTTTAAGTCCAGATAAAGTCGCAGGTGAAGATCCTAATAATTTAATCCATACTTATAAATGTGAAAGTGAATTTGTTTACTCATTTGTCCTACCGTTAAAAATGATTTGATGTTTTGCGAAGGTGTAGTTGACGGGCTGCAATAGGATATTTTTTATCCAATTATTGAATCTTAAATGTGTTTATTTGGGTCTCCGTGTGCGGAGGATTGTTTTATATTCGTGAAGATGTTTTATATTTTGCTGGTTGATGATTACATGCCAAAGTTCCCAAGGGATAATTTCTTACTTTCATATTAGTGGTAGAGGAGTTTTGTATGCCACATTTCCTATTCTATTCTACGAATAGTATTTACATCTTGTTGTTTACAAACTTGTTATACCAGTGTCACCAGAGGTGTCACAATAAAAGGGAAAACGTACCAAAGGATCCACAACATTAGCTGCCACGTTTCTTTGTGCCCGCTTTCCTAACCAAGATGTAGGTATTGGAGTCTCAAACGGCAGGTTCTGTGATGGAATGGCATCTTTACGCAGTGTCCTCCATTGTCCTGGAAATAGTTGTGGTGAGACAAATTATAGAGGTATGCTTTATACACAAAGGGACCCAATTCGTGTGGCTCCACTGCCACAGGGCTTTATCTTTTAAACCGTAATAGATAGACGCTTGTGTACCAGTGTGTAAATTACAATTGCCACTACAACAAATAAATAATAACAATAAAAATGTTTATAAATTAAAGGGACCCCATGAGAAAATATATTTTCAGAGATTTTATGGTAATATTTGAATCTCAGTTCAAAGTGCACCTGGAACAATCAATGATTTCTGATTCTAGGTGTTTGGTTGACAGTTAATTTTACCCTTCAACATGATATTAAACATAACATGGGGTCTTTAAAATGAAGATTATGTACCAGGTATTTAAGCGTTTCCATAGATATAACTGTACAAACGACCTTGGATTAAAATCCAAACAATAGATAAGATACAAAAGCTGCTGTTCACAAAATTAAAAGGACAACTTAACAATAGAAAAGGTACGTAGGTCTATTGTATGTTTAGGTATTTAAACAAATTGTTACCTTTATTTTTCCCAACACTGGTAATTGTGTAGTCTTCAGGTCTGAAATGCAAGCTGCATACTTTCGAGTATTTTGTGTATGGCTTTCCTCTCTTAAGTATTTCATTCCATAATTTTGCTAATTCTTCATCTCTGGGGAACTGGTGAAATGAAACGTTCTTGGCTTTACCGGCCATTGATGTACAAAGGGGTACGGTGCAATAGTATGGCATTTTCGTTAATTAAAACTGTTCGTAGTTCTTAAAACATAATTAACACAAGAATTTACAATATTTTCACTACTTTTGATATGAATTCTACATAAAAACAAACACAACTTCGAGTATAAACATCACCAAGCGCCGCCATGTTCGAAACAAAACAAAACGGATCAATGCTGCCAATCTGAAAAAATGAAATGCAGGCTGTTCTTTGGGCTATAGACAACTTTATGGTCAGTTTACATGGGGCAGATTAAAACCGCGTTCAAATTATTCATGTTATATTTTTAAATTTCTGGTTTTATTGGTTGATTTTGGTAAACCCAGGTATCAATGATATTAAGCACACAAATCAATCAAATTATGCTTTCAAAATACTTAAGCTCTTAATTTGTATCATCAAAACAAGGATGTGTTAAAAAGTCAGTGCACACAAAAAAGATAAATCACTGTCTTTGGAATCAAGAGGCCATTTTTCTGAAAAAAAGTGGGAAGTGGGGAAGGGAAAAAGGTGATACATGTCAAATAATTTCAAGGCTGCTGTGTTGATGATTCCATTTTTTGCACAAAACGTGATAACGATTGCAACAAATAATCAGTTTAACCTATGCGCCGGACGTTAGATCTTGTGTTTTAATGTTGAACAGTGGCACTGTCGGCATCCGGTTCGGTCGCTCAAAACAAAGGGGTTTTCGATAATTTAGTGATTTACTGAAGATGGGTTACTATTGTACAGTGCCGCAGTGTACTTCGCTCGCCGGAAAGACAAAAAACGTGAAGTTCCATAGGTTTCCGCGAGATGTTACCATGGCGGATAGATGGAACGATATCCTGAAACGCGGCAAACCTTACACAAAATACTCGAAAGTTTGCAGCCTCCACTTCACACAATCTGACTACAACGTGACCACAATGGGTAAGAATAAAGGTATTCGGGTTTTACCACATCTGCACGCAAATGAAATACATTATTGTCGGTTCTTATGACTCATGCAAATTTGGTGTCAAACATCTTTCCTTTTTTTTTGTTTGGCCATGAACTTGACGAACTGTCTATACGTAATCTTATGTATATTATATGCTATGTACATTCACTGATTATATACATGTATATATTTATTTCATCATCGTTGTGTAAAAATCGCATCTTAATCAATCTGCTGGTTATCATTTCAAATGTTTTCAATAACATGGCTTTTGGGAATCAGTTCTTAGTTACCTTTGAAGCACTAACATACTCTACAATTTGGTTGGTCTCGACCACTGATTTGGTCATCTAACTTACCATATTGTGGTTATAGTGTAAACTGTGGTTGGTGTGGTCAGGACAGCTGTCATTCTGGTTCGGTTGTGTTAAAAAAAAACACGGTTCTAAGTCCTGCTTTAGCACCCCCTTTTTACCATACATGCTAATATTTTTACTGCTGTCTTCAGCTGGGGCTGGGAGATCAAAATCAAGTGCATGGAAAGTTAATGTTTGCCATTTCATATTTGATAAAATTTAATTTAGTAAATTTGTTCCAATGGACGTTTCCCACTTCATGATGATTGGTGATTTAATAACATTCACCATCAGATATTCAATTCAACGCATTATTTACTAATTTTCCCATTGGTTATTCAACTACTTTTTACATTGACCAAGAACATTTAAATGCTTTTTTTTTTACTTGTTTTCAGATATATATTTAATTGTTTACATTTCATAATTAATCTCATGATCATCTTCTTTGCTTGACCCTTTCCCATTATATTTGGGGTCGGCCCTCGGTATCATGCGTCTCCAGGCAGTGCGGTCCTGGGTCGTCTCTATGTTAAGTTGGGCTTCCTTAAGGTTCTTACTACGGACATCCATGCGATTCGGGGTCTTCCTTATCCTCATCATCATTAAATTCAAACAATAAAACTTTTAAATATTGTGTTTAGTAAACATAAAAATTTGATTAAAGTAATGAAGACAATTATATTCATAACAAAATTAATTTTAATCTTGTCATAGTTGGGTTATAATTTTTTAAATTTATTTGATGGTTTAACCACGATAGATCAATGTTTAACCACAATCCTTATTCATTTAAAAAAAAAAATTGGTCAACAGTTGTCAGAGAAATCGGTGAACATACATTTTAAAAGAAAGAAATATAGTAAATAATTTTGAAATCAGTTAAAAAGTAAATCTTGTGGCAACAGTCGTTGACTTCGATATAAGGAAACAACTTCTTTTACACTTAAAATCTGCATTCAGTTTCCGATAACGTTAAATGCAAATGTATGCACACAATATTATAATTTTTTCTTCCAAAATTCACTGCTACAGACTTTTTTTACTCGATCTTTTTTGACGTAATTAAAAATCAGACATTGCAAAAACGTGGGTGTGTAAAAAAATTGATTTAAATGCTTGTTGTTTTGTTTGAATTCAACCACTTATATTTTAAAACAACGAATGGGGCAATGCAGACTCAAAACCAGAGATAAATTCAATTGTCCCCTTTTTACAATCGTTCAACTAGTAAAACTGCTAGGTTCTCCCCCATATTCCATTATTTCACACAAAGCAGTTTACTTCTTCTTTTATTATGCATACAGCTACGGAGTGGAATTCCCTGATCATATCTTCACTTAACTAATATTTAAAAAAATCGATTTATGTTAAAACTCAATATTGTCAGTGTATGTAGTCTACAGGGCAATTTTATTTTCTTAATATTGTTACGAGCTTTGTTAGATTGAAGAGAAATACGAGTCCAAAGTTCCGGAGTTTATTGGTAGCACAAGTCCACAAACCAATCTTCAAAATCACGCTCCAAACAGACAACCTCCCTGTCTCACTGGTTCCAAGTCTTCTGCTCTGAGTCCTTTGGCACTACTGACGCCGATCTGTCGATACTGACACCACGTGACACACTAGTACACTAACACTTTTCCACCTCAACTGTACTATCGCTCTACATTTTCTTCCGGTTTTCGTTACTTTTTATCGCTGTAAACTCAACTCAAACTGAACTGTCGTCGAAGCTCGGCTCGCGCCTATATATACCCCGTATTGTTTCTAGATCCTATAGTCTAGAATCTTCAGGAACATTCGAGATACTTCCACACTTTCTTTTGTCTGGTATTCGACACGAAGGAGATAATGAATTGGTCTCCCTTTCGCACTTGACAATCCTTATGCGAGTATTCAAGAGCTTTCAACACTAGTCATTTGTTGCTTATCCGATACGAAGGGGATAGATGGGTCCACCTCTCTCTTTTCTTTATCTCTAGACTTTTCGAGAAGCTCCGAGACATCCATCTTCCATCCATCTATCCATCAGCTGTTAGAGACATATCAAAATATTGTTGCTTTTTATTAACTTTGAGCATGTGTCATTCCATCGAACACCAATATTATTATTACATCAATTTTTATTGGTAGAGGTCCAGTGCAGATGTGTCACAATTCTGTCAGAGCTTAGGAGGTCCATTGCGTGGGAATTTGTGTGATTACTGCGTCTTATTTTATACTTTTCACAGCTATTTTTTGCTGCTTCGTTGACGGTGTTTATTTTCGTGTATTTTTGTGTTCTTTGTGAACTAACGGGCTCTCATAATCAATGTTTTGAAATCTTTGCTGTAGTTCTGGGGGAAATAACTGATTTATTTTCAAACCTATTCAAAAAATTGATAATTGGAAGGATACTTTCGTCATCCATTGTATAGGAAAACTGATATCCCAAGATTTGTTTGAAGTGTCTGGACCGTGCTGCCGTAGCTTAGCAGCTGAGAACATTATCAATTAAGCATCTTATTTATAGCATATAAAAATAATTTAATTTATCATAAGGCGTGTTGAAATAATATGCATAGCTCTGTAAATAGTCACATTAATTTAGCCACTAAAGGTGGAATGTGAAAAACTAAAATTTTCTGACTGTCATCATATGTGCCATGTTTGATGCAAATAAACTTGTCTTGACTTTTTGTATGGGGATATTTGAAGGGCCCGAATATAGGCTACTTTTTTATCCCGATCCTGAGGTAGAGGTAGATAGATGTGTGCGATCATGTAGTTCCCATGGGATACTTTGCAAAGAATTTAAATATATTTATGTTGCTTTTGTTGTAAGTATGGTATTTCTATTTTAATAGGTAGAGTAGTAGTGTATTGTATTATGTATATTTTTATATAAGTACTTGTATTTATTCCTTGTATTTTCCATTTCCTAACTTTAACATGTCCAGTTCCTTTTCCTCTTTTCTGTTAAGACATAATTCTGAAGTTGAAGTTATAAAGTACTGTAGAAAGCTTAGATGTTCTGGAACTTTGTTACTGGAGTCAGAACCAGAGAAAAGCAGCGATATGGCCATTGAATATTTAATAATTAAAACTGTGAACGATACAATATCAACAGTTACATGCATAGAAAACGTTGGACCCTTGGCTTGGTCGTGAAATAAACTTTATTTTAGATGTCCCCTCGATCAATATTATTCATCTGGCGTCACAGCAAAATATTCTACATTCAAAATCACATATATAGACAATAGGCTAGATGACACCAAATCAGATTGGGGTTAAATTGTATTTTAAACCATTAAGGACATTATAAAACTCCTACAAAATTTAAAATAACTAATATATTTAAACTTTTTTTACTGGACTGGACTTTTACAGCTTGCAATTTTTTTTAAAAAAACTATTGCTTTGTAATTAATTACACTGTAAAGGTTTTTTTTGTAAGGGCGTGGTCACATAACAACGTTATTTTACGAGATAATTCAAATACTGTTAAAAGTTTCATACATTATCTACTTCAATGCGGAGACGTGACGTCACTCTTAGGTACCGAGTTGTATAGTGTTTTTGCACCACGTGACTAGAATCACTTTTCGACGGGTTATGTGAGGAAAACTATAAGCCATATTGAAAAATCTTTAACGAAGCTATTTATCATTTGACACGGCCTCTCGGAAGAGGGAATTTTTTTACCTCACTGCACGCACCCGTGAAGATCCAACCATGTAGAGCGAACAACTATACAGCAATCTGCTTTGTCTTTTCTTGTTTTGTTTTTTAAATAATGGCTTTAACGAGTGGTTATCTAGCCAATGACGAGTAAAATTAGGTGAACAAATTTTGAGGTTATAAACTATGCCGAAGCCATTTCTTCAGCTTTCTCAATAAAATGTATAATGTGTACATTTTATCGCTTAATTTGGATTCTTGACGAGAACTTCAAAGACCAGCCTTGGTTTCAACATTATTCGCAAGAATCCATATGCCGAATGTACCCGACATGATAAACTCTTCGGATCGCGTCGAAACCCTCGCAATTTTGCGTAATTGATACTATAACCCCGTCCGTGACACTTTGCACTATATCACACCATTATAACACAAAACACACATAACAGTATTATTATTCAATTAACAAAATTGCAATGAACCACCATTTTTCAAGTTCGCGCCAAGAATCCTTTGTCTTTTCTAATCGCTTAATGTATTTCCAGGACAGTGGAAGACTCTGAGCAAGGATGCGGTGCCCTCACAGAACCTGCCCAAGCTGAACCCTGACGGCAGCGTGATGGTCATCAGGAAGAGCCGAACGGTCAAGTACAAGGAGTCCAGGAAGGACGAACAGATCAATAGGTAAGTGTACCGTATCTGTCATGAACATCATCGTGAGGTGGACTCGCGTTATAAAATAAGAGATATAGACATAACTTTATGTAAAAAAAACACAACACACAAAAATATATATCTATCAATCTAAACTCAGAATTATAATTATAATAAAATAAACAACTAAGAAATTGATTTTGACTATCCCTAGATGACATACAACACTAGGACATTTCTTTCCACGCGCTAACTTGCCTTGCCACACATTTGTACGTTAAGAGGCTATGTTGGTAAGACCACGTGGTCGGTTTCAAGGTTGCATTGTTTTGTAGCTGTCCCTCTCCGAGCCCTATCCTACCCGAGCGCGTACGGTGAGACAGCATACATTACGCGATGTTATCCACCCGTTATTTGGATGTTTCGTAGTCCAGGGATCATTTGAAGGATACAGTATATTATGTAACCATTTTTTTAATACAGTATACTAATGAAATTTCAGATGTCGGTGGTTTTTCCAAATTGTTCTAAATTGATTCATACTCTTGTAAATCAGGTTCAAAGTTGGGGCTTTTTATTACCGAAAAATACAATACTTTGACGCCCTGTAACTCTGGAAGTATATATTTAAACGAAAATCTGACTCACCACCGACACAGATATTTGTTTCTAGATTGTGTCTTGAAAATTTCATAGATTTTCATAGTCACTCTATAGTCACATACTCAAAATATGACTGGACTACGTTTGTATGGGCGCTTTGACAACAGCATACCCTCTTAATAAATAGATACTTCGCAGCCTTTTGTGGCTAATTTCAGAGGGGCAAACATAGACATAGTTTGCGAGTACTGTACGCACGGCTACATTTCAAGCTATACATTTCCAGTAGTAGCTGAATCAGAAATGAAATGAAATTTTATTGTAAACTATAGTTAACATAGGTCTTATGATATTTCGTAGTATCACTATAGTTTGCCGGCACGGCACACAATATTTTATTAACTATTCTAATTTATAAACTACATACAAGACATTATAATTCTAATAACATATGCGTTACATGGTCAATAGTTAAAATATTCATTTAAATAATATATTGTCCTACACACCAAAAAGTCAAATAGCTTACGTTTAAAATTAATAATAGTATCACATGCTTGTATGTCAAAAGGGAGCTTGTTATATACTTTCGGTGCCATTTGATACATACTTTTTTGAAATAGCGCTGTATTACATGATAGAGTCTGTAATAAGTGAGTGATACATGCGCTCTCTACGGTTTTAAATAAATCTGGGTTGCGACGACTATCGCGCGGGACTAAATTCAACTCGAGGCCAGTGTTTACTGGTAATGTATAGCTTGATGTGTAGCCGTGTGTACATGGTCTGTCGAATTATACGAAAATATTTTATCAGTGAACTACCAAATTATTTCCAGTTAATCAAATTGACCTGTGTCCCTTCAATCTACAGCGACAAGTCTGAGAAATGGACAGTCCTGACGCACACGCCTGCGTCTGCGCAGACGCTAGAAGCTGTCAACCCGCCCGACGCTCAAGATTCAAATGTGAGTTGAGATGTATCATATATGTATATATTATTAACAACACACAATTTGAAATATTATACATGTGTAAATGAATTTACGTACGAATGATAAAAATAATTACCATTGGCTTTTCGGTGAAGGAAAACATCGTGAACAAACCTGCACACTGCTGAGCAGAAATTCACAGGTGTGTGTGAAGTCTACCCATGCGCACTGGTCCCGCGTGGTGCACTATGTCCCATACACTCTCTGTAGGAGAGTAGGACTGAGACCTGCAGTGGGGATTTGTATAGGCTGGTGATGATGATGATGAATTTAATTAAATAATACAAACAATTTTGTTTTGTCGTACCTATTAATACTCAGACACCAAAATGTCCAGCCAAACTTGCTGGGCTGTCCAGCTATTAGGTTTTGCGACCTGGCAACCCTAGGACTGTTATGTCTCAGAAGGAGGAGGCAGAACGTCACCACGAGCGTTCCAAACCAAACCGTAGACGGCGACGGGGAGGCACAAATGCCCCACCGCGTCACAACTATGCCCCTGGATAGGGGGCGCCTAGGGTCTCGGACGGCCTGAGTAGACTTCTCTCCTAAGAAGTCGGGTATCTTTGAAAGATTTCTTTTCCCCTCGAAAAAAAAAGGCCTGCCCATTGCCACTGCAGCTCACTGACTTTGATATCCGTACTTAAGTTATAAATACGCCACGTCGTATTTCTGTGTTTATTTTCCCTTCACATCGTAATGGAGACTCAGAATGACTTGGTTTTTTTCGTAAGAATATTTGAGAAAGATATGTTGTACTTTTTATTCTTCTCGAGCAATTAGTTACCGCGGGATAAACTCTAAAGTTCACACTGATGAAGTCATGGGCAAAAGCTAGCCAGCTTAACATAAATTAGGATAGGTACATAGCTTCATTTTTAATATAATCCATCAAAGATGTCTTGTCTAACTAGGTATTCCATAATTTTATCTGTTAATGCTATACCTTTAAATCGCTAGACCGATGACTTCGCAATTCTGTGTTGATAATCAGACTAAAGAGCGTGTCCTAGCTGCGAGGGAACTCATATATGGATATTTGAAGAAATTATTGCCGTCGCGCTGCGCCCGGCCCCGGCCCGGACAGTGCGATAGGGACAACTGCAGCCCAGACCGATTATACACCTACAAAAATCTTGACTAGATCGACGTTCTGTTTTCCCCTATTTTCTCCTCCAAAACTAAGCAGATTTAAATGTTATTAGTATCAAAATGTAAAGAAAGAGTAAATCTATGCTTCTATTTTTTTATTTTAAAAAAAAACCTTTCAGATTTGTCTGATAGTCCTCTGATCGCGGCGTTAAAAACGGGGAATTTTTCTAGGTTTTTGAGAGGTCATATTTTTTTAATAATGAATTTTTGGAAAAAAGTGAATAATACAGGCATGCCTACAGTTTACATTGATTTTATGAAGAAAAAAAAGATTGCTATAGAGGCATTATCCTGGATGAAAATAGGGGAATACGTTTGTATGGAGAAAATGCAGCTAGGACACGCTCTTAACTAGCTCGTCCCAATGGCTTGTCGTGGCTTTCTAAAGAGGATTGTTCAGTATGTGATCATCATCATCCTGGAAACATCCACAGCTGGACATATCCTTCATGGTAGGCCCGCGACTCTTCGCGACCTTTATTAAAAGCCCGATACATCGGGTCGCCACTCGAGAACATTTACTCCCCACCGATCTGACCTTATGTGTCTTGAAATGTGAATTAGGGAAAACTTTAGGAACTAGATTTTTTATGTATGTAGGCACTTGGCCTTCATATCACCTGATGGTAAGTGAGAGAAGCCTCAAGATAATGAGCAGGCGGACGGAGTATCGATAGGTACCTCCACTGGGAATCGAACCCGAGACCTCTGGACCTTATCTTATATCTGGAGGTTATTCGGGTGTTTTAGCTTTTAGAAAAGACTTGCTCGCTGCCTGATCTTAGGTGTCTTAATATATCATCATTAGCCAGGAAATTTCCACTGCTGGACATAGGCCTCCTCCATGGGTTCATCATCACCAGCCTATATACGTCTCCACTTCAGGTGCTCAGTCCTACTCTCCTACAGAGAGTGTATGGGACATAGTACACCACGCGGGACCAGTGCGGAACGGCGGACTTCACATGCCTGTTCAAGACATGCAGGTTTCCTCACGATGTTTTCCTTCACCGTCAAGCAATCAACTCATTGGTACACGGCTGGATTCAAAACCCGGAACCCTCAGATTGACAGTACCGCGCCTTATCCATTACGCCACCGATGCTTATAGTATATATAGTAGTATAATATAGTAGTTAGGAGGAATTAGAATAACTAATTTGGAAGGGTGATATGAGCTTTAGGCAAACATTTACCATGTTTTCGTTGTATCAAGGCGATCCACCTCCATCAAAGTTTCATACTAAATATCTGTTGCCATAATCTTTTAAAATATAACAGCTGGATTTGTGCAGTAACTATATAAAAATAGTACATCAGATTGTGATGTCGCGAAATGAGTATCATTAACATACAACTTCACAGTGAATCACAATTCTCATTTTATTTTAAACACTTTTTTCTATTATTGTTCAAAGCGCCATCTATGAACCATTAGCTGCGTAACTGCTATTGTAGCTAACTATAAAGTTGTAAATTAATGATATTTATTTCGCGACACTATAATTTCGTCTTCTATTTTTAGGTAATTACTTATCAAAGCCGCATTAAGCTGTTCTATTTTAAAATTTAGTATGGAAGCATTTAACTGTATTTAAGTTGTGCTGTGTTTTTGCCGTTTTTACATTGATGAATGACCACATTAAAATCTCTTTCGTTTCGAAGCGCATCCAATGAGTTTTAGTCAGGGTATGGACGCAACAAATACAAAAATGTTTTCTTCCCTAGGGAAGGAAATGTCATTTTCCTCCCGCTGCTTAGATAATGAAATTCCTACTTTCCAAACAGTAGAGATATAATTGTATATGCCAGGGTTTATGTATGTATGTATGTATATCCAAATATATAAACTGAAATGACTGTGCAAGTCTAGGCGCCATGTTGGATCCAAATATCTGGGTCATAAACTTGTCTTTTCCCAAAACGATAAAATCTCTTATCCCTGTCCACTTATCCAATCACGAGATATACATCGCAATATTTAAAAAAAATATTGTATAACTATTGCACAACAATTATTTTTTGCTTTATCATCACGCTACATTCTCTTTTGTTTTTGTCTGTTATCGTTATTTATCTCTTCATTATTGATGGCTAGCATTCTTTGGAAAATTATAGGTAGTTTGGATCTTCCCAATGGCAGTTTATACACTTCCGGAACGCAGCGCGTTTGTCAAGTCGCGCACGAACGAATTTCACGGGACCGAGCACTTTTTCGTTATAAAGAGTTTTCGTTATATAGAGGGAAGAGAAAAAATAAACCAAATATAACCAATTACAATAGTTTCTAATTGTTTTACTATCAATAGGTAAATTATTGTAAACAAATATTCTGTTAACTTTGCCTGACGTGTGTTGCTATGCCAATATTTGTTTTGTATTTTTTATAGTATTTTGTGCATGTCTTGGGATGTGATGGAATCATATTCATGAAGCAGTAAGAATGCGACAAGACAATGTTATCTAAGAGTAATGGCGCACGTGTTGAGTCAATTAAGAGGCTATGTTGGTTAGACCACCTGGCCGCGTTCAAATTTGCATTGTTTTGTAGCTGTCCCTCTCCGAGCCCTATCCTACCCGAGCGCGTACGGTGAGACAGCATACACTACGCGAAGTTATCCACCCGTTATTTGGATGTTTCGTAGTCCAGGGATCATTTGAAGGATACAGTATATTATGTAACCATTTTTTAATACAGATACTAATGAAATTTCAGATGTCGGTGGTTTTCCCAAATTGTTCTAAATTGATTAATACTCTTGTAAATCAGGTTCAAAGTTGGGGCTTTTTACTACCGAAAAATACAATACTTTGACGCCCTGTAACTCTGGAAGTATATATTTGAACGAAAATCTGACTCACCACCGACACAGATATTTGTTTCTAGATTGTGTCTTGAAAATTTCATAGATTCTCATAGCTTAATACTCAAAATATGACTGGACTACTGGACTGCTATGGGCGCTTTGACACCAGCATACCCTCTTAACAATAACAAAGGCGAGACGCTGTTTATAACCTCAGGTGTCTTTCTTAGAACTTTCGTCACCTCGAAAGATTAGTTTTCGAAGCTGATTATAAAAACAATGTTGTTGATGTCTAAATATGAAAATATTTCTTCGTAATAGAGAATAGATGTGAATGTATGGGTTTTGTGGTAAACCAACCAAATTTAACTAATTTCTACGTTGTAGAAAGTTTTTCGTTATAACGAATGACGCTATAAAGAGTTTACACTGTATGTATTCTAAGATTTCTAAGTTAGCAGTACAAAATATAAGTTAATTGAATTGGGTGCTGTATTTAAAGAAAAATCGATTTTTTTATTCATACAGTCCTATATCGATATACATCAGCAGAATTGTGTGCTGACAACTTGAGAAAATACAAGATGGCGGCCGAGTAAGACACGTACGTCGACGTCCTAATCGATATTTTCCGAATAAACTTGTATCGCAGTCATATGTTTTTGATACTTATATGTAGATGCCTATATAATTTAATACACGAATATCTATGGGGTGGGTTTATATTAAAGCCGAGAACACACGGTAAAGTTTATTTACAGTTTCATATAATAACTAGCGTCCCGCCCCGGCTTCACACGGGTGGACATTTATTTTTGCATAAACGTAGAGTAAATGTAATCTTTCTAGATCATTAAAAAAATTCAGAACTTCCATAAGTTCTCATGTGAAGTTCACATGAGTTAGACAAGGACAGATACATATTTTTCACATTTTTGCCAGCCACTGCCACCCACTTGCACCCATCGCGACCAAACTCCCTTACTTTGATCAGGAGACCAAGGGATATTCACTACCCCAACGGGAAGTTGATCGGAGTTGGTGGTGATATAGAAAACCCTGTCTTAACGTACTAACATTAGCTTTATATATGTATATATAAGATCACGATAATTTTTACCAATTCTATTTTTAATCCGTGACAGTTTTCCTTGTTTTATTGAATTCAATATCCTGCTACACGTCAATTTATATAATTAAGGGAAAAAATTAAATTGGTGCGGTAAACAGTAATGGCGTCAGATTCTAATTCATCCAACTATTATTTTTAAACGGCCAAGTGCGAGTTGATCTCACGCACCGAGGGCTCCGTACCCTAAGCGTAAAACGGGCCCCTATTACTAAGACTCCGCTGTCCGTCTGTCACCAGGCTGTATCTCATGAACCGTGATAGTTAGACAGTTGACATTTTCACAGATGATGTATTTCTGTTGACGCTGTAACAACAAATACTAAAAAACTAAATAAAGTAAATATTTAAGGGGGTTCCCATACAAAAAAGTAATGTTGTTAAACATATATTTGCATACCAATAAAGGTGTGAAACTAAAATTGTTCAATGCAAATAAACTTATATCTATTTCTTGAGCGCTAGTAGTTCCTGAAGCTAGTAGTTCGCGCGTTGTGAAAGGGGGCTAGACGGAAAAAATTCTTACGAAAAGTTGTCACCGACACTTTTTGCTATAGTAAGTTAGCGTCATCTGTTAGTACGACGTACGTAGTAGTAAGACGATACCAACAGTACAGCTATGTGACGACAGATGGCTCTGATAAGTTGCCGCTACTCAATGACAGATGTCGCTAAAAACAAAACTTATCACGTACATAAAAAATCTAATGAAAAAACCATATTTAAAATATAATGTTAAAAATCCGTTCAAACCTTATTGAAAATTTGTAAAATTTTATTACAATTCCTTCACTAATTAATCGAAAGGAACTTCGTTCCATCCGGGTGTCCCTTGACACCTCTCAAGTTTTTATAATATCATTTCATTTTATCATAATATATCTCGAGTGGCGACCACGTAATGGTAAACGCCTACCGGGCCGTCCCCCTACTAGATGGACCGACGACCTGGTTAAGGTCGCGGGGAGTCGCTAGATGCTGGCTCGGGACCGGTCGATGTGGCGTACCATGAGGGAGGCCTATGTCCAGCAGTGGACGTTTCCTGGACCATAATGTATGTGTATTGTCAACAACGGTATGACTCACGCTGTTTTTACGGTATTCGGTTTTTCCCTTACGATAACCCAAATTAATAGGTCGAAGTGCGTCATTCTCAATTACATTGCTTTCGCCGGCGAGTTCGTTTTCGTAGACTCAAAGAATTATCCCACGGGATAATAGTATAAAAAAGTGGTTTTCAGATAAATATCAGTTAAGGCCGACGGTGGTAGCGCGTTCAAAAAGAACTCGAAACCGACTTCAACTACATTCTACAGTCTACAGTATTCCCCTATATGTTATACTACCCCTATTTATTATACATGTATTTTGGAACACGGCTGTGCTATTAAAACTGCTTATCGGCAGATTTAGATAAAGTGGTGGTAGTCGGGCGGACTTCAAAAAGTCCCGTCCTGCCAGACATAACATATAAACAAGTATATTATTTAAAATTGGCATTAAAAAAATAATTAATTCTACTTACTGCATCATATTATGATAACACATTTCTTAGTAAAACCTATCATCATCAACAGCCTATATATGTCCCCACTGGAGGGTCTCAGGCCTACTCTCCTACAGAGAGTGTATGGGCCATAGTCCACCACGCGGGCCCAGTGCGGATCGGCGGACTTCACATGCCTGTTCAAGACATGCAGGTTTCCTCACGATGTTTTCCTTCACCGTTAAGCAATCGGATAATGTACTTGAATTGAAAAACAATTCATAGGTACACGGCTGGATTCGAACCCGGTACCCTCAGATTGAGAGTCCGCGCCTTATCCATTGCGCCACCGACGTAAAACCTATATATACGAGAAACTATGAATGAAGAAATGTCGGGTGCATTTATATGGCAAGTAAATGCGTTCAAAAAGAACTGGAAAACGACTTCAATTGCCCTAAAAATCTACTTTTATTAAGGCAAATTTAAGATTTATATAGTTTTCTCATGGATGTCGTTGTCAGAACTGGACCAAATTGAAATGGGACCACACGGGAAGCACCAACTTTCAAATAAAAAAAGAATCATCAAAATCGGTTCACCCAGTCAAAAGTTCTGTTGTAGAAATGAAGTATATCAAAACATACAAAAATGATGTAGAGCGTCAGTCCTTGAAAAATCGAGGTCTGGGTTCGATCCTGGCTCGTACCAATGAGTGTTACAATTTGTTATTTATGTACGAATGATACAAATCATTACCATTGGCTTTTCGATGAAGGAAAACATCGTGAGGAAACCTGCGCACTCCTGAGAAGAAATTCCAAGGTGTGTGTGAAGTCTACCAATGCGCACTGGTCCCGCGTGGTGAACTATGGCCCATACACTCTGTAGGAGAGTAGAACTGAGACCCTGCAGTGGGGACATGTAAAGTCTGATGATGTGATACAGAAATGGTAATAAACTCTCTTATATTTGATAACCTTTTAAAATTACAAGTGTACAAGTCCAGGCCGTGGCTCCATACATTCGCGGGTCGTGACATTTGCTGTGAAATATATAAATTTCTTGTTACAGGTTACCTACCGCCTTCAGACACTAAGCGCTATAGCCAGCACTCTATCACCGCAGCCCCAAAACCAGATACCGATACCGAATCCCATACCGAAACCCAAAAAACAAGACGCCTACATGCAAACAGACCCAGTCCAGTCCGAAGACGACGACCTTCAACCGAACAACAGTTACAGCGAAACGTCAGAGAACTCGTACAACTCGGAACACATGGATTATTACAAAGAAACCAATACCAGTTTCAAAGAGACCGAACCGATACCAAATTACAAGGAAATGGACTATAAAGAGACGGAATACCAAAAAGATAAGGAATACCTTTACGTAGAGAAGGAGCGAGACCAGTTCTCGATGCCGAGCTACAAGGAGACCAAATTCGACGTGAAGAGCTACGAATCGCCGAAAGATTATACCAAAAATGATGATTATATGCCGCAAACCAACGAGGAATACAACAAAGAAGCGGAGAAATACGCATTGGAACGTAAATCGCTGAACGGGTACGAGAAAATGCCGGACGCGTACCAGAAAGTGGACCAGTATAAAGTGGTTGAAAATGGGTATCAAAAGATACCGGATGTGTATAATAATTTCGAGAAGGACTACCAGAATCGGAACGGATATATTGGGTATGAGAATCCGTACCCAGATTCCGTGGAGGTGCTCAGAAATCAGCAGCACAATCTGCAGATTCTTCAACAGCAGCATAGGTTAAATGAAAACCAGAATTTCTTCAATGAAAACCATATTAAGCAAGAGATAGACTTGAACGGTGATGATGAGAAGTTTTTATATGAAAGGACGAAGGAGCAGTTAGGTAAGTTTAAAAAAAATGTATTATGGGAGCGTCAGTCCTTGAACAATCGAGGTCTGGGTTCGATCCTGGCTCGTACCGATGAGTTACAGTTTGTTATTTATGTACGAATGATACAAATCATTACCATTGGCTTTTCGGTGAAGGAAAACATCGTGAGGAAACCTGCACACTCCTGAGAGATTCAAAAGTGTGTGTGAAGTCTACCAATGCGTACTGGTCCCGCGTGGTGTACTATGTCCCATACACTCTCTGTAGGAGAGTAGGACTGAGGCCTCCAGTGGAGAGGTATAGAATGATGATGATAGGTTTGCACTTGGCCTTCATATCACCTGATGGCGGTCATGGGAACACAGTGCTATTAACTCTGCTGTTTGGCGGCAGGCTTGGATAACATGTATTTAGCTAGCTAACGGATATATAAAATGCCTTACCACCAACCAAACGCACGGTCACAGGGGCGGGGGTGGGGGTATAGGTCTTGGTCGCGTAGTCGATATCCTCTAGAGAAATCTCGCACTTTTTCGAGCTGTATTCAAATGACGGCGCGCAAAGTTGACGCACATTTTTAATAAAAATGTCGGTTGGGCGTTTTTCATTATTGTAAAAGTTCAAATTTGTCCGCTCACCGTCTATAATTTTCTGTTTGCAAAGATCGATTTAAAAACATATTTTTTTAAATTACCACGTGAAAACCAGGTTGTTGGGTTTGTCAAAATTCAATTCAACATAATTCCGTAACATCGTAATTTCAATTAGTTCGATGTACTTAACCTGTCCAGTGCAAATATTATAAACATATCTAATAAGGAATTCAATTGTTAAGAAATTTGTTTGCATAGCTGCATAGTTTCCGAAGTTGTCTTGTATTAGTTTCATGATTACATATTCGTCATTATGTGTGCTGTTGTGTAATAACGTCAGCAAAAATACATTTTAAGAGAAACCGAATTATGACAGTGATAGCTTTGTATATTTATAACTCACTCTTAGAAATACACCAAGAAAAGGACAAATTAACAATCAAAATGAACACCCATCAATACAACCTTAGAAACAAAGAAAGAATTCAACACCCCAGAACTAAATTAAATAAAGTATTAAAACAAGGTCGCCACATAAAAATAATAATGTACAATAAACTCCCACTTGACATTTGCCGATTGCCTTATACCGAATTCAAGAAAAAACTAAAATCATTTTTCGAAATCAGTCCCTTCTACTCTATTAACGAATTCATAGAATTACGTCTGACTAATGAAATGTTCATTTCTATTTAAATGTTAAGGTTAATATAATTAAGTATAGTTTTAATATGCAAATATGTAATATTTTGACGTGCCGAGTGTAATGTTCATATTACTAGGTCAATAAAGTGAATCTTGAATCTTGAATCTATTATAACCGTCAGACGCCAGCATGTACACCGGACACCGGAATCTGATGCAGCAGCAGCGCCTCATAGAGCACATACAGCACCAGGTCAAACAGGAGCCAGATGTTACTAGTGAGTATTGAGATAAGAGTACATTATGATGTAAGTCTATTATAGTCGAGGTGCACGAGGCGCAGCCGAGTGGCCCATAATAATCCGATGAAAATGAAAAATTTATTTGCAGTAAATATGTTGCTTACAAGGTGGAAGGTGCTTATTAATAGTTCTCACATTTAACCCGAGTAGGGCATGCAAATGTTGCGTATTGTTTAACTATAACTAATACTATTTTGTCACAACGTATTTATTTACAATGTCAAAAGTAATGTCCAAATTAAAAGTCTAAAAATAATATGTCAAAAAATGTCAGATATTTTATAAAAATTATTTTCTTTTAACCATGTCATTAATGACATGAACATGAATGACATACAGCTTGCCGAGTACGTGGCCCGACACGCACTTGGCTTTTATTAATTGAATTAATAATTGATCATCATTAGACGAATGAAAGCAAATATTGGCCTCTTAAGCCACTTTATAGTAAATTACTCTACTTTTAGTAAAATAACATAAATATGTCATATTTAAGTTATTACAATAAGTAATATGCTTTTATCCCACATAATATCTAATAATTGTATTTTTTAATATTTTTATTATAATTTTATTAATTTTTTAATATTATAAATTATTATATTTGTAATTATAATATTAAAAATAATTTTCTCTTTTTTAAATTTAAATTGAAAATGATAAGTAACTTATATTTCAATCTTTGACCCCTCAACTAATTTATTTGATTTACATTTTATTTGAATTAGAACCTTTATTTGATTAATATTCATTCCTTATTCTTTTTGATTAATTCCCACTCGTCGTTTATTATTATTAAATTTTATTTTAAATAAACTCAATAATGAATTTAAAATCTTATTAGTAACTAGCTTCCGCCCGCGACTTTGTCCGCGTGTACTTCAGGATTTATTCTACTTGTTCGCTAGGCATAGAAGGCATCTATCTCCATTTCCAGCATAAGGTACAAAATAGTGTTTATTCTGTTACGTAGGCTAATAGTTTAAAGAAACAAACGAAATTTCAATATCTGACGTAGTACATTCAAATAGTCTTCACACCAATATTATAAACGCGAAAGTTTGTATATACGAATTACATATTCTATGGTCGGTTGCTAGGCAACGCGTTTTTGTTATGCCCAAATTGCTCATGTAATACCACTAATATTATAAGTGTGATTTTGTACAATTTACACAATATGTCTTTATAAATTATAGCCTATATGTTATTCTGATGTATAAGCTATATTATTGTAAAGTTTCATTCAAATCCATTCAGTAGTTTTTCCGTGAAAGCGTCACAAACATCCAAACATCTAAACATCCAAACATCTAAACATCCAAACTTTCACACTTATAATATTAGTAGGATTAATAGTTTTATTGGATCCGAAAAAAAAAAAATTTCGATCTTTTTTTTTTTTTCATTTTTGTCAAATTAATTTTAAATGTGATAAATGTTTGTTAGGTTGCGAGAATGTACTGCAGCCGCAAGGCAGCCCGTACTACACGACCACAAATGGACACAACAACGTCTCCAGTATGTATACACCTCATTTTTGATCACACACCAAAATGTTGCCAACCCAACAAATATTCAATGTGTAATTTTAACTGTGGCACTGTTTTCACTCTCGTCCGCTGAAGCAACACTTATTTTTGTGAATATTGTACAAATTAAACAGCGTTATCTAGAAAATTTGCTCGGAATCTCTCTACGTGATAAGGTCCGGAATTAGGAAATCCGTAGACGAACGAAGGTCATCTACATAGCTCGACGAGTGAGTGAGCTGAAGTGGCAATGGGCAGCCCACATCGCTCAAAGAACCGATAACCGGTGGGTAGTAAAGGTTCTCGAGTGGCGACCACGAACCAGGGAGTCCCCCTACTAGATGGACCGACGACCTGGTTAGAGTCGCAGGGAGTCGCTGGATGCAGGTGGCTCGGGACCGGTCCATGTGGCGTACCATGAGAGAGGCCTATGTCCAGCAGTGGACGTTTCCCGGCTGATGATGACTGCGTTTGTTCGTTAATTTTGACGTTTTAATGCCATACAGCGCCACGAACGACACAATTTAGAACTAAAATTTTACAATCCGACGTTTCATTTCAAGCTGTTTTACAAAACCGCTAATACTTGACAAGCTGCATCTCCGTAATGCATGATGCACTTGGCCTTCCTCCGCCTGATGGTAAGTGACAATACGGACGTACCGTAAGCATAGATTAGATATGAATACTACTAATACTTAACCAGGTCGTCGGTCCATCTAGTAGGGGGACGGCCCGGTACACGTTTCCCGGTACGATTCTAGCGATGTGGCCTGAACATTGTTACTTCAGCTCACTGACTCGTCGAGCTATGATTTCATAGCAGTAGATCAAAGGATCCGTCTGTAATGACATATACATTGAGACTTTGTTTGTTTGTTTGTCAGACGGTTACTACGAGCAGCTGTCGCGGCCGGGCCCAGAGCTGCTTATAGCCAAGCAGAACGCACTTGCGGCTCACACGCAGCTATGTAAGTATAAAAAAAGTATTACGTAACCATATTTACTACAAGTATTTACCCCTACCCCCTTGCCGTCAAAATATAATAATTCGCAGGTATAAATCGTAATAAAACAAAATGTTCCAATTTTAAATTTCTCAGACGCGCGTTATCTCTTTTCATGTTGTCCCTTTCTGATACACTGACATGCACATTAGCGTTGTCTCAGCTCACCTCGCCTCGAATTTTGTTCAAAACCCAATTAAATGCGTCTACCCTAAAAGGCAACTTTTACAAAGGCAAATTTAAGATTTATATCGTTTTCTCATGGATGCCGTTGTCAGAACTGGACCAAATTTAAATGGGACCACACGGGAAGCACCACCTTTCAAATAAAAAAAGAATCATCCAAATCGGTTCACCCAGTCAAAAGTTCTGAGGTAACAAACATTACACAAATATAAGATAAGATAAACCTTTATTTGCAATAAATGTGGTACATTTCAGATGTTCAAGTAAATTATTCTAGATCACACATTTAGCAAATGTTTTGACATGCAAACAGTAATTAACAGTAATAATATCGAGCATTTAAATTATACAATTATATGATGTCAAGACACGTGCCTGATTGATATCTATACCTATGTCAATTAATATTTATTAATAAAAAAATTAAAATTGTTTTTAAATTAAATTTTTTATAAATAATTTTATTAAAAATAAAATTTTATATAAATTTTAAATTTTTATAAAAAACAAATTTTTCAATTAAATAAAATTTGAAATAATTTTTTTTAAATTAGTTTTAAGGAATTCGGCAAAATATTCGTAAACCAAATTAAAATTAAATCCTATCTATTTTGTCGTAGCTCGAACAATTCCTTTACTGAATAAAAGTTGTTAAGAAGAAGCCACTCATGTAACGCCGTTTTGAATTTGTTAATAGGCTGCTCTTTTATCATTGTTAAAAAAGGCTTTCACGCTCTCTCCAGATATACTCGTTGTGTGAAACTTTTGGCAGCGAATCAGCTAGAATATGTAAAAAAAAAGTATTTTTTTTTATTGCATAAAATTGTTTACAATGGTCTTAATCTAATAGTACAAGTAGCATTGGAAATTAATGTGAACACTAGCATCTAAACTAGGCCGAGCCTGTAACTTAGATGCTAGTCTCTTTCATTGACATCAGTTTAAAACTAAACAACTTAACTAAACAATTTATGCTCTGAGGGTATATAAAGAATGAACAAAGTTACATTCACAAATTATAATCCTACTAATATTATAAGTGTGGAAGTTTGGATGTTTGGATGTTTAGATGTTTGGATATTTGGATGTTTAGATGTTTGGATGTTTGGATGTTTAGATGTTTAGATGTTTGGATGTTTGGATGTTTAGATGTTTGGATGTTTGTGACGCTTTCACGGAAAAACTTCAGAATGGATTTGAATGAAACTTTACAATAATATAGCTTATACATCAGAATAACATATAGGCTATAATTTATAAAGACATATTGTGTAAATTGTCCAAAATCACACTTATAATATTAGTGGGATTACATGGGCAATCTGGGCATAACAAAAACGCGTTGCCTAGCAACCGACCATAGAATATGTTATTTCGCATATACAAACTTTCGCGTTTATAATATTAGTGTGAAGACTTTTTGAATGTACTATGTCAGATATTGAAATTTATTTTGTTTCTTTGAACTATTAGACTACGTAACAGAATAAACACTATTTTGTACCTTATGCTGTATAATAATTTGTCATATACGTCACCTGTGCCTATCGAACAAGTAGAATACATCCTGAAGTACACGCGGACAAAGTCGCGGGCGGAAGCTAGTTATATATATATTACAAATACCCGCGCCAACTTTATAGTTGTGCATTGAGGAACAGTGAGACAACGAAAAGTATGAATTTAAGAATACATAACTATTATAATTGTTAACTTACTAATATTTTAATAAATAATGTATGAATATAGTTTGTTTTTTATATATTTGCAGGGCAGAACACAATGAAGAGACCGTTCTTCTATAGCGAGAGCACGCATTACCCGTCAACTCTATACAGGCACGAGGTAAATACATGTGTACTAGTGCCCCAGCCAAGTGGCGGGACATATTTGAACCTTAGGTTGCCTGCACTGAATGTCAAGTATGAATGTTGGTAATTGGTAAGCAGACGATGAATGGAAGGCTGTGATTGGTTAATGAGATAGATGTTGTGATTGGTTCAGAGTATGAAAAGTAGGAAGGAAAGAGATGGAAGATAGAAAGAGGGGTACAAAAGGACGCGCTTTCCGGAAGAGGCTCTCGCCATGAGTAGTTGATTAATAATTAATTAAAATGATTAAATAAAAGTATTTCAAGTCACAGGATTTATTACTTCGACCAAGCTCAATCCCACATACATGTAATTTTTTTTATATGCACTTGGCCTTCATCTTACCTGATGGTAAGACGGCGAATGAGGCGATAACTCTGCTGCCTTTCATACCGGAACACAACAGTGCTATTAACATTACTATTTGGCGGCAGATTTAAGATGGTGTGGTAGTTAAGGCGGACATGGAAAATGCCATCAAACTGAGTAACGATATCTACCCCACTGGGAATCGAACTCTGGATTGTGGATCCGCTTGAAATTTCCAACTGTGGACTTCAGAATAGTTGCTGGGATTAACAGATTTTTTCTATAATTTACAGGATTTAACAAGAATCCTCCAGTGATGACCATAGACATTCCAAAGTTGAAAACAAAATGAAAAATTACAACTAATAAATTTTTATAGAATAATCTAGATATTCTCTAAAAATGACGAAAATCTCTCATTACATAATGATTTATTGTTATTACTATTTCCTGTATTTATTTGAAAGAAAAATCTTTATACAAATTGTCGGATTTAAAGTTTTTTTAAAAAAATTATTTTTAAATTTTACTACTCTTTTTTATCTGTTTTTTTTTTTTTGCAAACTGACAAATTGCGACAAAGATCAATTTGAAAACATCACACATTTATTTGGCGAACGACTATCTTCTTTTTTTACTAGCAACAGCTACAAAATTTGATTAATTGAAATTATTAAAAGGTATTTAAATGAAGAAAAAAATTTGATTGTACATCATGTACATTGATTTTTTTTAAATTTAATCGTTCAAAAAGTGTTTGGTCTTTGTTGCATAACACATATATTTGTTAAGGCGATCCACCTCCAACAAAGTTTCATACTAAATTTTTGTTGTCATAATCTTTTAAAATATAACAGCTGGATTTGTGCAGTAACTATCTAAAAATAGTACATCAGATTGTGATGTCGCGAAATGAGTATCATTAACATACAACTGCACAGTGAATCACAATTTACATTTTAAACACATTTTTTCGATTATTGTTCAAAGCGTCATCTATGAACCATTAGCTGCGTAACTGCTATTTTAGCTAACTATAAAGTTGTAAATTAATGATATTTATTTCGCGACACTATAATTTCGTCTCCTATATTTAGGTAATTACTTATCAAAGCCAGCTATTCTATTTTAAAAGATTATGGCAACAGAAATTTAGTATGGAAGCATTAGGAGAGGGATAACGTTAATAACTTTTTCAAACAGTTTTTTTTTTCAATTAAATATACCAAAATAGTATGTCATTATATTTTGTTTATATGTGTCGATATTAAAATCATATTAGTCGTAATATAGTTACCATATAGTAAGTTCAATATTATCTATTTGCCAATTTTAAACTATGTGTATAGTTTTAAATGTTTTTTTATTTTATTTAAATATTTTAAATCGAAATACTTGCGTAGGCTTTTTTTTAGATTTACTTAACAGGCCAAGCTCCCAGAAACACCTTATTCAAGGCGAACACTATCAGACAGCTACTTAGACTTATGTGTCTTATACACTTTTGATGAAAGAGATGGCTGATTGGCCCTAACTGTCTTGTTAGAAATAAAATACATTAAACGTTTCGTGGTTAATTGGTCTGTTACATACAGTTTTAATTGTGGTTTTTTTCTTCAAATTTAAATTTTATTATTTAAGACTCCATAGTGCGACAGTGGCGCCCTCATTGGCTGTTTTCTACATATTTTTTAAAAAGTATTTTTATTGCCATAATTTTTTTACAATAGTCTTAATCTAACAGTACAAGTGGTTTTGGAAATTAATGTGAACACTAGCATCTAAATTTAGACGCTAGTCTCTTTCATTGACATCAGTTTAAAACTAAATAACTTAAACAATTTATGCTTTGAGGGTAGATAAAGAATGAACAATGTTACATTCACAAGATATTTTTTTTACAAATACCCGCGCCAACTTTATTATATTTCTAACTTTATTATAAGTTTTGCACTTATTGCTGGTTTACAATTTATCTATACATCATGCATTGATATATCGATTGTGTGCAGTTACTATCGATAAAACAGTTAAAAGTGACTACTGTACGCGGTTCAATTTATAACTACTAAACAGAATCTAAACATGTATCCATAATGTGTCGATAAACCGTAAACAAGCAATGACTACAAAAAAAATCAGTTTTTGTTGTTGAAAATATTGTATATATTGTATGGCGGAGAAATGTAGAAAAGAGCGAGTGAGGGCGCCACTGTCGCACTATGAGCTCTTAAACAACCTACTTCGAAGTTCAATTTAAAAAAAATCACATATTTTCAGGAAAAGATAAATTTCTGAAAGAATTTTTAATTTAATAATCTCATTAAAGACAATCGTAATTAATGAAATAATTTTTATTTGTTAAAATTGTCATTTTTAATTTTGAAACCTACGTATTGAGTGTTTCTCAATTTTTTTCCCAAAAGTCACGAAGTGTCCAAAGGAAAAATGAATGAAGATTAAAGAAAAAATGAAATATTATTATTAAAGTGATATTTTATCGAATTTACGTGGCAATTATTAAATAAATGAAAAAGTAATAGATTTAAGGTGTTCTAGAGTTTCCGTATCGTCACAATTATGATTTTTTGTATAGAAAAAAAAATATTCTTGCCAAAGTTTTTTTAATTATCTTTTTTTTATAATAAAATAAAAAATCAGAAGTTTTTGTTATATTAATTTTTCCTAATTTTGTTAATTTTTGGTGCTTTTAATTGTAACTTTTTCGTGCATTTCTGTATATACTATATACATATATATAATTATATATTTTTATAAATAATAACAGTCAAGAGTACAATGTTTTTTTATATAATTATTGTACGCACATATAGTAGGCGAATCGCTAGATATTTTTTTGTGTTGTTTTTTCAAACATTTTCATTTTACCATAGAGTATAAGATTTTAAAAAGTATAAAATATAAAGAATGCGGGATGATAAGAAATATTTTTTAGAATTAAGAGCGTGCAAATGTATTTGTTATATTTATAAATCATGTTTTATTTTACAATTATTGTTTACTGTATGGTATTAAGGTGAATCGAAAAATTTTTAGGGGGGGGGGGGGGGGGGGGGGGTTACGCGTGTGAGAAGGTTCCTTTTTTTCTTCAATGTAAAACCTTGATAAAGCCCCTTTAATTGTAGATATTACTTTTTGATTTACCTTAATATTACAAGATATTTATTTCCATATTGTTAGACACAAAAAGATACGTTTATTTCCGTTACAGCAACAAAATATATTGTTTATTTAAAATTATTATTTAATATTTTAAAAATTTGTGCGCTCTAATAGACCAAAGCTGTGAAATATCGATGTAAAGAAAGTTTGAAGAATATATGAATTTAAGGAAAACATACATTTATAAATGCACACGTGGAATTTTACTTTTTTTTATTAAAAAAAACGACCGATGAGTTGGAGTAAAACCTGATGCGTGCATTTTAGTTATTTTTGTATGGAAAAAAATGTTTTTTTTAAGTTGGAGAACCAAACTTTTAACATCGGAGATTTTTTTACATTAGTGTGTGGGGGAGGACGTCGGTATAATTGTCGTCCGGGTTGGCGATCGCAGTAAGATGTCAACAGCAAAAATTATATAAATTCTTGGTTTTGGTAATTTCATTATCAAATAGAATATTAAATTTTGAGAGACGAATAATAAATAGCTTCGAATCAATGTTGGTATTTTTTTTTCTTCAAAAATGTCAGTGAATATTTTTTTCTATTTTCCATACGAAAATAACATATTTTAGAAGTAAGGCAAGATGTTTTGGATTGAAACGCTAGATACATACAGTTTTTTGTTTATATATTTTTTACAGCAGTGGCCATTTTGAAATAAAATTTATAAAAAGTCCTCAGTTGTTTTATTAAATACAAATATAGGTGTTTGTAATCTTATTTCTATTATTGAAAAATTTTGTGAGTTTGGATGTGCCTCACGCTTGAACGGCTGAACGGATTTTGATGAAAATCACACAGATTGAATATGCTGTTTTGCTAAAAGTTTGGCCAAGTCCATGAGATGATGTGTAAAAAAATGGTCAAGTGTGAGTCGGACTCGCGCACCGAGGGTTCCGTACAGAATATGGATAGTTTAATACGGAAAATCATAAATAATATGCACCGAACAATCCTCTAACGAATCAAATCATTTTATTTTTCTTATATTAAACAACGGTCGCTACGTGGAGCCTTGCGGCGTACAAATATATACATAATAACATGAAAAATTATATGTCAAAAAATAATATTAAATTAAATACATAACAAATAATAATAGAGTCAAATTCAATTTTATAAACTAAACTAATAACAATAAACATATTCTTACATTAAATAGTTGTTTATCGCTGCACTTTATTGAGAAATTCATCAATCGTGTAGAAGTGTTTTCTGACAAGTAGTTGAACAGATTTCGTTTAAACTCTTTTAAATCTTTAAGCTCTCGTATGTTTTTTGGAATGTTATTTTAAATTTTTGGAGCCACTTTTCCTGTATAAAGCCGTTTTGTGTGGGTTGGTTTTGAGGAAATCTTGGCGACGACTGCTATGGATTTTTGGAAATAACCCCTCATTTTTCCTAATAAACAAAGCTATTTCATACGAGTATATATATAATGACGTCAGTGTTAAAATTTTTAAATTTTTGAAATGAGGTCTGCAGCTTTCAAATCTTTTTAGACCACGCATGGCTCGTATACAGCTCGAATGCGCATAAATACAATTTTCGATTCGATTTAGTTTTGCTACGTGTCACTAGATGACGTTACTAATACTTTAAAACGCACGTTTCAAAAATCACGTTATATGGGCGCCCCGTTACACATTTATTTTATGCTTTTTTTAGTATTTGTTGTTACAGCGTCAACAGAAATACATCATCTGTGAGAATGTCAACTGTCTAACTATCACGGTTCATGAGGTACAGCCTGGTGACAGACGGACAGCGGAGTCTTAGTAATAGGGTCTCGTTTTTAACCTTTGGGTATGGAACCTAAAAATTATTTGTGTGTGGTTAACATCGGAATGTTGAATAACTTCTGAACCCTAGGGAGCACAAATTCCAAATTACGCGCACAATTACATGGAGTTCTGATCTATCTTCGTGGCCAATTTGTTTATAAGTCCAACAGGAATAATCAGCGATTGATATTGTAAAGCTTTCTTCATGTTCATATCCTGGATCGCCTTCAGAACTACTGCTTCAGGTTCATACGAGTATTTGGCTTACGTAAATACGACCATGTCTCTGAATTTCGAGCACAGCTGAAGTGGCTCCCAGTCCGACGCCGTAGGGACTTGCATGTACTCTCACTTCTTTACTCAATTCTTTTCAATCCTCGTACTCCTTCCTACCTTAAAGACCGTTTCTCTTTCCGTTCTTCAAGTCTCACTCGCCCTCTACGTTCTGAGACCCTCCTACTCGACTTCCCCTCTCATTCCTCCAAATTTTACTCAAAATCCTTTTCCGTGCAGAGTGTCCGCCTATGGAACTCTATCCCTGAACCCATCAGACGAGACCCTTCCTTACAATCCTTCAAATCTAAAAACTTATTTCCTTGAACAGATTATTCCGTAGATCCGTGATCTTCTCTGATTTCCTTTTCTTCCTGCGGCCGCAGCACATTGCCCGAAGACTGCCCCAAGGTTGCCTGGAAGAGATCGCTCTTAGCGATAAGGCCGCCTTCATGTACCTTGTATGTTCTTTTATGTTCTGTTTTGTTTTGTGTGTGTGTGTGTGCAATAAAGTACATTTGAATTGAATATCCTGACGATTGTACATATCAATTTTACTACCATCAATAGGCTTGTGTCCACTAATAACAAATGGCTTGGTTTATAATTGCTAATTATAAATGAAGACACGCAGGTGAGAAAAAACCAGTCTATTTCTCAAAAAAGTTAAAGATTATTAATATTTTTAGAAAATGAATTCGAAAAAAATAGGCATTAGGTCACGTGACAACGAACACGAAGAACGCGGCGCAAGAAAGTGTGACGTCACGCCTCGCAAAACATCATTGTTGTTGTTGACGTTTTCATATCACAGAGCAGGTTATTTCGCGAGCTGTGACGTCATTCAAGACGCCATGACACTATTCAGCGTTTTCGAGGGAAATATAAATGACTTTTTTAAAATACAAAATACGTAATGTAAATATTGATTTTTCTTTAAAATATAGTTTTTTTGGGATAAAATAGATATTAAAGTATATAATTAGCCAAGTTTTCAAATTTAGTCAACTAGCCTATACTACCATCCTTGTGACAATGAATTCATGCAAATAAATTGTGAACAGTTTCGGTAATTCTTATGGATGTTTTGTCGATTCGTTTTTCGAATTTTTGAAAATGGCGTAGACATGGAGATTGACAGCGTTACAAAATTTGGGCTCACATTTCGAAAAATCAATCATCAAGGGGTCGGGGTGTGACGAAATAATTAAAAACATTTATTCAGTGTTAAGCTTTGCAAAGACCAAGTCTAAAGCCAATATAAGTTTATATTAAACTAGCTTCTGCCCGCGGCTTCGCCCGCGTGGACTTTATTTTTCGCATTAAAAAGTAGCCTATGTCCTTTCTCAGGGTCTAAAGATTGTCTGTGCCAAATTTCATCAAAATTGGTTGAGTGGTTTAAGCGGGAAAGCGTAACAGACAGACAGAGTTACTTTCGCATTTATAATATTAAGTAGGGATTGAATCGAACTGTAGATATTTACTAAGGTATTTCTCTACGTGTAAACTGACGTAAAAGGAACTAAATCGTGTCATTTAAATTCAATTAAAATGTATAAAAGCATTGAATTATTCACGTAGTTCACCTCGGCCGCGCTTGCACTTCGAACTTGTGACAATACATTAGCGTCTTGATTTCAATGAATATCAATCACAGTGTAAACTCTATGTAACGTCACTCGATTTAACGACAAACTCGCTAAAGCGACGCAATCACTTGGCTCTGGTTGGTTCAGCTTGTCTTCCATACAATGATACACTCTATATAGCATTACACCCACTCTCAATAACGACAACAATAAATACAATGTAGTAAAAAGTACTTTTTAATTTGCTAAAATTAGTATAAACTGTGCAGCTGTGTCCGTTCTTTTGTCGCTGTATTATCCTAGTCCGTAATAAACTCGACTGTCGGCGTCATACACACCCAACATTCTAAGAAATCCGTTCTTTTGTTTACAAACTGGGATTGCTGCACGCGTGTACTGTTGTTAGTTTCTACATTACACACAGATTGTTCTTCTCTCCATTTAACGACAACTCTCTGTAACGTCAAAATATGTACATACAATCCCTTGAGTGTCGTTATATAGAGTTTACACTGTATTTTGTGTTGATTGAAGAAAAAAAAACGTATTCCGGAATCATCGAGAAACACCTTCTTTCGTGTTATTACACCACTCAAGAACGGCTGGACCGATTTTTAACCGACTTCAAAAAATCGGCCAAGTGCGATTCGGACTTGCTCACGACGGGTTCCGTACCATTATAGCGAGCTTAGTTTGGGAACCAGCTCTCCCACAACTACTATATTACTTGTATAAAATATAAAAATGTAACTAGATATATGACGTTGTGGAGAGAGGAAATAAAAACCTATTTTATTATTATTATATATGAAAACGGCAAAAAATTACGTTTGTTGTATGGGAGCCGCCTTAAATATTGGTTTTACTTTATTTTAATTATTTATTTTTGAAGCTATATTATATAACATATATTATTCGGGACCGGGCGATGTGGCGTGCCATGAAGGAGGCCTATGTCCAGCAGTGGACGTTTCCCGGATGATGATGATGATTATATAACAATTTCAAAATTTTATTCTACCACTTTGTCGGTGTGATTAATATGTATCATCATCACCAGCCTATATATGTCCCCACTGGAGGGGCTCAGGCCTACTCTCCTACAGAGAGTGTATGGGCCATAGTCCACCACGCGGGCCCAGAGCGGATCGGCGGACTTCACATGCCTGTTCAAGACATGCAGGTTTCCTCACGATGTTTTCCTTCACCGTCAAGCAATCGGATAATGTACTTGAATTGAAAAACAACTCATAGGTACACGGCTGGATTCGAACCCGGTACCCTCAGATTGAGAGTCCGCGCCTTATCCACTGCGCCACCGACGCTTCATATACGCATATATAATATGTATACCCGTACCAAACTTACAGCGTTCTGGTAATAAGGGTCTCGGAGCTAAGCCGCAGACGGACTACGGAATCCTAAAAAATCAATATCTAATTATAATGCAGTCACGGATATATTTTTTTCAAGCGTAGAACATGGATTCCTATTTGGGAGTAAAGCAAATGAAAAGCAAAGCAATTCGCAGTCAATATTTGTACATCTTCGCTTAGACGACTAAATTTGTAAAGTAATTATTTGATTATAAATAGAGCCTGAAGCTCCAAGGTCTATATACATTGGGTTCTAAAATCTGCGCTTTAAATTATTTCATTAGCTGTTGGCAAAGAAAAACATTTTAACTGTCGCTTCACTGAAATGTTTCCTGTCTGATGTAATATTAGGTTATATACGTATGAAATTGGCATTTTCTAATACATATTAGGAAGGAATCGTTAGGAAGCGAGGTCGAAAAGATGGGAAGACGATCTAAAACTAACCTTGGGACCCCTTTGGTTGAGAGTAGCGGCTGACAGAAAACAATGGAAAGAGTTGGAGGAGGCCTTTGCCTTTTGTGAAATTAATAATGTGCACTTAAAATTTATTTTGTTTAAATTTATTTTATTTTGTGTTCAACTAATTATGGATTTCGGAAATAAAAGGCTTTATTATTATTATAATACATATTGTCAACTTTGGCCAACAATATCGCTGCATCCAGCGACTCCCTGCGACTCTAACCAGGTCGTCGATCCATCTAGTAGGGGGACTGCCTGGTACGCGGCCGCCATTCGAGAACCTTTACTACCCACCGGTTATCGGTTCTTCGAGCGACGTGGCCTGTCCATTACTACTTCAGCTCACTGACTCGTCGAGCCATGTCGGTGACCTTCGTTCGTCTACGCATTTCCTCATTCCGGATTTTATCACGTAGAGAAATTCCGAGCATAGCTCGTTCCATTGCTCGCTGAGTGACTTTGAGCTTGTTTGTTCGGCCCTCAGTAAAGGACCACGTTTCGGTTCCGTATGTCATCACTGGCAACACGCACTGATTTTACCTACACTCGAAAACATAACCCTTCTTTAGGCGCAGTTGGGTATAACTACACATAACAGTGTGATATGTGAGGATATACTTCGATAGATTTTCCAATGAATCCAGGATTCGAACCCTCGACCTTTGAGTCCAACGGTGCAGCTACTTGGCTACGAAAGCAGTCTTTACCATAAGAAAAAAATTCAATTGCATTCAAGTTAATTGATCACCTTGTATCGTAAACCACTTGTAGCGATTGATGTTCAGTTGATCGCGGACGACGGACGCAGACGGTCCTGCCACAGAGACGATATTGTAAAAAGTTTTCATTGTGTCATCATTTAATTTTCTAGAAAAGAGTTTTTATTCAGTGGGAAAAAATTGGCGGCCATATTGGTGAGTGTATGCTTAGATGAATTAAAAAAATATATGTAAAAGAAGATAACACTTATATTATTTTGAAAATTTTATTCATAAATAAATAGATTTAATGCGAATTCATATTTAATTTAAATTGAAAGTTGCATCACTTAGTAAATAAATAAAAAATTAAATTTACGTGATCGTTTGGCTGTTATTTGGTTTAATTATTCGGAATTTTATACGATAAATGAATCTAAATTATATCCCAGTTAATTATCTGTAATTTATTGCTATTTAAACTAGGTTTTGTCTAGATAATGCGATTCGAAGACGATCGACGAACATACATTTTGAAAAATATTTCATTAAAATCGGATGCATATTGCATAAGTCCACCGGTGGACATCAGACTTCCAATTAAGATTTATCATAATCGCCACGCGTGTCAGGTGGATAGGTGATCGCAATAAGATGTCGTTACATAGGTAGATGATGACGCATATCTCATGAAAAGTTTGTGTTAATAAAATGGAAAAAAGTGTAATCATGAGCTTGAAATAATTGAATTTTGTAAAGTACCTAATTAATTGTTTGTTGTAATTTAAGAATATATATTGAATCAACAGCCTATGTAGATAAGGTAATGATTTTTAACCCTCAACACAAAAAGAGGGGTGCTATAAGTTTGACGCCAATGTATGTCTGTCTGTCCGTGGCATCGTAGCTCTCGAACGGATGCACCGTTACGTAAATTTCACACACACAAGATTGCTTTAAGTTACGATGGTTCTTAACTATATTGAGTAAAAATACAAGGAGAAACTGACCATCTGACTGACTGACTGAAAACATATACTGAGAAATCAAACAAAGAAGTGGCTTATTGTTGTAAAACAGATTGCCATGAAGCAGAAACATTTTAAAAAATTATTTATTGATGTCAGAAAGACTAGAGTATAGTTATTTGGATCCTGATTCAAATAATCTATATCATCATCATCAACAGCCTATATACGTCCCCACTGCAGGTCTCAGTTCTACTCTCCTACAGAGAGTGTATGGGACATAGTCCACCACGCGGGCCCAGTGCGCATTGGTAGACTTCACACACACCTTTGAATTTCTTCTCAGGAGTGTGCAGGTTTCCTCACGATGTTTTCCTTCACCGTTAAGAGGCTATGCTGTTGTCAAAGCGCCCATACAAACGTAGTCCAGTCATATTTTGAGTATTAAGCTATGAAAATCTATGAAATTTTCAAGACACAATCTAGAAACAAATATCTGTGTCGGTGGTGAGTCAGATTTTCGTTTAAATATATACTTCCAGAGTTACAGGGCGTCAAAGTATTGTATTTTTCGGTAATAAAAAGCCCCAACTTTGAACCTGATTTACAAGAGTATGAATCAATTTAGAACAATTTGGAAAAACCACCGACATCTGAAATTTCATTAGTATACTGTATTAAAAAAATGGTTACATAATATACTGTATCCTTCAAATGATCCCTGGACTACGAAACATCCAAATAACGGGTGGATAACATCGCATAATGTATGCTGTCTCACCGTACGCGCTCGGGTAGGATAGGGCTCGGAGAGACAGCTACAAAACAATTTAACCTTGAAACCGACCACGTGGTCTTACCAACATAGCAAGCAAGCAATCGGATAATGTACTTGAATTGAAAAACAACTCATAGGTACACGGCTGGATTCGAACCCGGAACCCTCAGATCGAAAGTCCGCGCCTTATCCACTGCGCCACCGACGCTTCAATAATCTATATATGACGTACAAATATTTATGCATAAATCATTTAGAAATGACAAGTTTCACGCAGAACGATCTAGCAATTTCGAAGAGCAATGATGTAACGTCATATACACAAGCCACTCTGAATTTTTCCATTCGCATTTAGTTAGGACAAAAAATTACGTTCATAATAATTTTTTGTTCCACATCTGATCACTACATCCGCCGCCGTGTGGCTTTATAATAGAACCACCCTAAGGAATAGGCTTGTGTCCACTAATAACAAATGGCTTGGTTTATAGTTGCTAATTATAAATGAAGACACGAAGGTGAGAAAAAACCAGTCTATTTCTCAAAAAAGTTAAAGATTATTAATATTTTTAGAAAATGAATTCGAAAAAAATAGGCATTAGGTCACGAGACAACGAACACGAAGAACGCGGCGCAAGAAAGTGTGACGTCACGCCTCGCAAAACATCATTGTTGTTGTTGACGTTTTCATATCACAGAGCAGGTTATTTCGCGAGCTGTGACGTCATTCAAGACGCCATGACACTATTCAGCGTTTTCGAGGGAAATATAAATGGCTTTTTTAAAATACAAAATACGTAATGTAAATATTGCTTTTTCTTTAAAATATAGTTTTTTTGGGATAAAATAGATATTAAAGTATATAATTAGCCAAGTTTTCAAATTTAGTCAACTAGCCTATTAAGGAATGCAACTAAGGAACTGACTTCAATTGCCCTTGCCTACAGCATTCATCCCATAAAATGTTCACCCTTAGAGGTAGAATTATCTGGGTACATTAAAAAAAACACTGAATCAATTTTGATAAAATTTACATGGGACAAACTCTGAAGTATGATCAGCCCCAAAAAATAGATTCTTAATTGGCGGAGTTATCGCATAACATACTCGTAGCCATGCAGTCGAATTAAGAACCTCCTAATTCTTTGAAGTCAGTTGAAAACGGACCTGCAAGGATTGTAAACGGTTATTTTTCTCATGACTTGATTCTGTGGTCTTTGCTTTGATTTGGTTTTATCAGAATATTTTTAGATGCCCTAGTTTTTTTTTAATTTCAATGCAACCGCTCGTACGAAACTCATTGCGATTAAAAACTTCAAAAGCGATTTAACAATCCAAACCAATTATTTTCCCTTGCTGTCCTTTATACATACATTTAGGCTGTATAATGTCAGTGGTTACGCAAATAGGGACCTCAAGGACAATGAGTTCTTTGACCTACATGATATAAGTCAAAAAACTCATTGTCCTTCACAGAATTACACACATCGTATGTATTTTTAAACTAAGTGTGGCCAGCTCCGTCATCTCTCGCCATGGACCCTTTTTTGGTATCTTTATGGAAGGATTTGTACAAATTTAAACTCGACCAGAAAATACATAAGGTTTCAAATGCACCCTGCATTTGTATACTATTTTATTTAAATCAAGTGCGTGTCGGACTCGCCTTTTATATTCTGTTTTATTTTTATGTGTGTGTATAAGTTAAGTAGTATATTTGATTTGAATCCATGAGCGTCGGTGGCGCAATGGATAAGGCGCGGACTCCCAATCTGAGGGTTCCGGGTTCGAATCCAGCCGTGTACCTATGAGTTGTTAAATTTTTCAATTCAAGTACATTATCCGATTGCTTAACGGTGAAGGAAAACATCGTGAGGAAACCTGCATGTCTTGAACATGCATGTGAAGTCTGCCGATCCGCACTGGGCCCGCGTGGTGGACTATGTCCCATACACTCTCTGTAGGAGAGTAGGACTGAGACCCTGCAGTGGAGACGTATATAGGCTGTTGATGATGTGATGTGAATCCATGAGAAAACGATATAAATCTTAAATTTGCCTTATTAACTAACATTAGACTTTTAGGCAATTGAAGTCGGTTTACTTGTGTTAAAAGTGAAAACGTCACATGTCATTTCAAGTCGACGCCATAATTTCTCGGACTAAAATGACGCCACAGTTCACCCAGGGTGGTTCTTATCGACACCCCATTTTATTAATTAAGCCTACATTAAATGAATTGTCTCAAATATTGCCGTGTCCTTGTTCAATGATCGTGCTAGTTTTTTCAATGCATTTAATAAATTAAGCGCACCGTAGTAGTGACTTTCATTTACAAATTACATGTTCCGCGATTGTATGGAGCCAAGGCCTGGTCTTGTACACTTATAATTTTAAACGGCCATTATCAAATAAAAGTGATTTAGTTACCTTTTATGTATATTTCGGTTTAGTTTATTTGTACAAAAACATATAAAACGCACGAAACCGGTAAGACTTGACGTTGAAAACAAAGATGGCGTCAATAAAATGACATTTGACGCTGTCACTTAGTACAAAACGAATGATTTTGTACAATTAAAATAAATGCAAAAATCTAATTCTAGTGTTTTTATATATATATTTAGATTATTACATGATTCTGTAAATAGTGTACAAGTGCAGGACGAATTTGAAACATCTATTTTCGTGCGGTACCTTCATAACGTATTTTAGGATCCACCTCCATCGAAGTTTCATACTAAATTACTGTTGTCATAATCTTTTAAAATATAATAGCTGGATGTGTGCAGTAACTATCTAAAGATCAGATTGTGATGTCGCGAAATGAGTATCATTAACATACAACTTCACAGCGAATTACAATTGTCATTATAAACACTTTCTCGATTATTGTTCAAAGCGCCATTTATGAACCATTAGCTGCGTAACTGTTATTGTAGCTAACTATAAAGTTGTAAATTAATGATATTTATTTCGCGACACTATAATTTCGTCTCCTAGTTTTAGGTAATTACTTATCAAAGCCAGCTATTCTATTTTAAAAGATTATGGCAACAGAAATTTAGTATGGAAGCATTAGGAGAGGGATAACGGTAAGTAATATAATCAAAACAAACGTAAACACACTCATAATATATTATAATTGTACTTACTAAGTTGTTTATATATTCGACGAGCAAAAATTACGTGATTTAATTCCTTACTCATCAATTACTCGGTATTTTTAAATGTGAACGCGTCCGTAAAAAGCACAAACTTCCTGGTTTTAACAAATAGACATAAATCGTTGATGATATCAAATCTTGCGAATCTTGCATATTAAAAAAACGGCCAAGTGCGAGTCGGACTCGCGCACAAAGGGTTCCGTGCTTCTCTATATCTATAAAAACTGCAAAAAAAATCATATCTGTTGTAAGGGAGACCCCTTAAATATTTATTTTATTCTGTTTTTGTATTTGTTGTTATAGCGTCAACAGAAATACATCATCTGTGAAAATGTCAACTGTCTAACTATCACGGTTCATGAGATACAGCCTGGGACAGACGGACAGCGGAGTCTTAGTAATAGGGTCCCGTTTTATACCCTCTGGCTACGGAACTCTAATTAACATAGTGCGCTTGAATTACATGTGATTTATCTGCGCGTATCAATGACAAAAAATACTTCTTACTTTGAATTTGTATAATGTTTTCTTTGTGGTACTTAAAAAATTATATGTAAGCATTAATTTTCTTTGTTACTCATCAACAGCGAGCCATCGTCATCCATGACATGCTATATTATCCTTCCTTCTAGCGATGAGGCCTGGCTCACTGACTCGAGGTTGGTCTACTGCGTCTACCATGAGTTTACGCAGGCGGTAACGTATATCGAATACTATCGGAAATGCTGCTCAGTCGAGATGCGGGTGACAAGGACAGAGCGATAGTTAACGATACACGTTATCGACTGCATAAACTCATGGTAGATAGATCCACAGGAAACGAATCAGTTAAGAGAATTTTCTGTTTAGAGCACGTGGCCGCGTTCAAGTTTGCATTGTTTTGTAGCTGTCCCTATCCGAGCCCTGTCCTACCCGAGCGCGTACGGTGAGACAGCATACACTACCCGAAGTTATCCACCCATTATTTGGATGTTTCGTAGTCCAGGGATCATTTGAAGGATACAGTATATTATGTAGCCATTTTTTCAATACAGTATATTAATAAAATTTCAGATGTCGGTGGTTTTTCCAAATTGTTCTAAATTGATTCATACTCTTGTAAATCAGGTTCAAAGTTTGGGCTTTTTATTACCGAAAAATACGATACTTTGACGCCCTGTAACTCTGGAAGTATATATTTAAACGAAAATCTGACTCACCACCGACACAGATATTTGTTTCTAGATTGTGTCTTGAAAATTTCATAGATTTTCATAGCTTAATACTCAAAATATGACTGGACTACGTTTGTATGGGCGCTTTGACAACAGCATACCCTCTTAAACTCTTTTTAAGTGTGATGGGGTTTTGTACTGGTCCAGCATCCGATTGAGAACAAACTTTACTCATCTGTTTAATGGATGAAAAGTAAATTCTAAATTGATTCATACTCTTGTAAAACAGGTTCAAAGTTGGGGCTTTTTATTACCGAAAATTACAATACTTTGATGCCCTGTAACTCTGAAAGTTTATACTTTAACGAAAATCTGACTCGCCACCGACACAGATATTTAGTTCTAGATTGTGTCTTGAAAATTTCATTGACTTTCATCGCTTATTACTCAAAATATGACGGTACTACGTTTGTATGGGCGCTTTGACATCAGCATACCCTCTTAAAAGCGTTAGACCTGTAGCTTTTCTGTTTAGTGAACCACACACCAGGAAAGTGCTTTATATACACAGATTTGGACGCAAAAATTTATAACAGATTACTAGTATTCTAATATACATATTCAATAGACCTGTTTATAATTTTATTTGATTTCATTCAAGTGTTCCGGTGATAACAGAACCAGTTATTTTATGAGTTTCCAAGGTAACGCACCGGATAGATATTTTGTCGGTTACGCCTCCTTCAAATGACAACATGATTGAGATGTCTGTAAGGCTTTGGAGTGACGTCATATAAGCTATAGCTTAGTTACGAAAAGGACGAATCTATGTATCATTTCGGGCGACATCGAAACAAAATGTTTGTTTGTTTTAAGCTAAATTAAAAAGAAAATCGTACTTTTGGCCCAAAAATCCGAGCAAAGCTAGGTCGCCCGGATATTTATTTTATTGTTTATTGCACATATAAAAATAATAATTACAAAGACAATTATGTCTAAAATTGTACAATTAGAGTTGCCTTTCCCTAACGAGAGATTTCTCCCGGCACTCGCACTAGAGCTTCCAAAAAATAAATATACTGTAAGTAGACCTACATACATGTACATAAACAAAAAAGTATATATAACAGAAGAAGATAATGTATATAGGAAAAGAAAAAAATGCATAACAATAAATAAAAACACGATTTACGTAATATATAAATTATAAATAAATATATACATACATACATACTAAACTTCCTATTATTTAAATGAGGGATAAATAGCTATAATTTTATGTGGCGAGATTGTTTTGATACTTAATTTAGTTTCGGGGTTTTAATCGGAAATTTTCGTTACAGCATTTTTCCTTAACCTTACCTATTACTCGTGATCTTATCTGTGCCTCGGTTTTTTGTTAACAGTAGGATGAATAAATGAATATCAAATCATTGTCTGTGGTATAGTTAACTTGGTAGATCCCTACACTTTGACCGCACGTTTTTATGGGTGAAAACCGAAGTGTGACGTCATCCCAAAGTTTTTCTTGGTGCGGTTCTTATCGTGTTTTGCGGTCACCTGATATATTGGTGCGTAACAATTATTGTGGCCTCGTGCTTCTAAATCCTGTTTACCCAATAGAAGAAAAAAAATTGTGTTCTTAGATTTGCAGTCGCATACAGGAGACCGTCTGTTAATATACTAACAGTAGAACTGAGCTGTATAAAATGAATTGTTATATTATTATTATCAATAAGGGTTTCCAATAAGATTCCGAGGCATATTAAGAAGAACGTCAAGGAACATTTTCTATCACTATAAGCTAATATATAATTATAATACGTAAAGTATGTATGTATTATTATTGATATATATTAGTTTGTTTTGTATCTCGTATTTATGTAATCTTTTATTATATTTATTATATCGTACACGCCTAACTACCCTCCTTTGTTCAATATTTCTCCTTGACCTAGAACTGCTGGAAGAAATTTCTTTTAGAAATAAGCTGTTCCTTTTGTATATATTTTTTCTGTTTCTTGTGTTATGTAATGTTTCCGTGTACAATAAACTGTTTAAATTAAATTAAAATTAAATAAGTATATAAGAGAACTGACGAGAATATTTCTCGAGCGTAAATTGCGTGATAGGCTGTTGGAAAAAAGTTTATATTCAGTTGAAGAATTCCTGGGTGGCAGTCGAGAAGATGATGGTTTAAGCAACATATTTGTAGCATATAAATATAACTTAATTCGTTATAAAGTAGTGGTAGTGTTATAATAATGTGCATAGGCAAAAATATACCGATATCTTGGCGTACCCGACTACGGCAAAGCCAAAAGAGGTCATGATTTCAGCAACTTTTGCAATGCAAATGCAAGCCATGTACGTTTGTTCAATTTCAATTGTTCATCTGTTCCTACGAGTAGACTGACTTCGATAATATTCAGAGATTGTTCATCATCATCATCATCAGCCGGGAAACGTCCACTGCTGGACATAGGCCTCCCTCATGGTACGCCACATGGACCGGTCCCGAGCCACCTGCATCCAGCGACTCCCCGCGACTCTAACCAGGTCGTCAGTCCATCTAGTAGGGGGACGGCCTGGTAGACGTTTCCCGGCACGTGGTCGCCACTCGAGAACCTTTACTCCCCACCGGTTATCGGTTCTTCGAGCGATGTGGCCTGCCCATTGCCACTTCAGCTCACTGACTCGTCGAGCTATGTCGGTGACCTTCGTTCGTCTATTATATTTGTCAGAGATTGTTCAAATTATGACAATTGTTTAATTATTGTTTTTTCAGAAAAATAAATAAATTGAAGCAATTTTACTGTAAAATCAAAAATGATTACCTTGTTTACCACCTTTATATGTATATATACAGTACGTGGAGGCTCTCCTTTTAAGTCTGTATAATACTTGTGTTAGGAGGCGCCACTCTTCTCCACGAAAAATAGCTGCAGCAGAAGGCTGAGTAATGAAATACATTTCAGACTGGCTATAAGATATGTAAAAAGAATTTACTATATCTAGTAGTATGTATTTTACTGCTATAACAACAAAAAAACACAACTAAAAATAAAAGGGGGCTGCCTTACTAGAAACATGTTTTAATGATTAACTTACTTATAAATGATATGATATGAAATGATAAACTTAATTATGCAGTTGAAAGCCATACATGGGGACTGGAATTTACCTACAAATTTTGTATTGCTTGAGAGAACCCCTCACTTGCGCGATTTATAGTACCAGTGGCGCCATCTAGTAACGCGGAGCAAAACTAAAGCGTTTTTAAGTGTATTAATTATCCATATTATGTACGGAACCCTCGGTGCGCCAGTCCGACTAGCAGTTGACTGGCCTTTTTTACTTTCCGAGACGCGCGCGTATCTTTCATGTTGTCTCTTTCTGATACTCTGACACGTCCACTGTCGTTGTTTCAGCTCATAACAAAACCCGGTGTTTTTACAAACACGTCATAACTGGTTATCCTACTAATATTATAAGTGTGAAAGTTTGGATGTTTAGATGTTTGTGACGCTTTCACGGAAAAACTTCAGAATGGATTTGAATGAAACTTTACAATAATATAGCTTATACATCAGAATAACATATAGGCTATAATTTATAAAGACATATTGTGTAAATTGTACAAAATCACACTTATAATATTAGTGGGATTACATGGGCAATCTGGGCATAACAAAAACGCGTTGCCTAGCAACCGACCATAGAATATGTTATTTCGTATATACAAACTTTCGCGTTTATAATATTAGTGTGAAGACTATTTGAATGTACTACGTCAGATATTGAAATTTCTTTTATTTCTTTAAACTATTAGCCTACGTAACAGAATAAACACTATTTTGTACCTTATGCTGGAAATAGAGATAGATGACTTCTATGCCTATCGAACAAGTAGAATAAATCCTGAAGTACACGCGGACAAAGCCGCGGGCGGAAGCTAGTTTTATATATGTACGAGTAGCTATTTTTGCTTTATCATCATAGCTATATATAAAAAATATGTTTGTTTACTATAAAACTGCGTTGTAACGATGGAGCGACTGTGATGTAGTCTACGTGCGCGGGGTAGCAATGTCCGACCTTTAAAGTAATGTCAGACATAAGGAACTGCGCTTCTATAACTGCTTGACGAAGCGGCGGGTCTTCGATCAGCGGAGAACAGTTGGAGAGTTGACTGTATTGAAATTTTAAGCAATTCAAAATGTCATGTCGGTCAATCCATATCTTCTTACTACATAATAGATAGCCAATGTTTGCAGCCATGGTAGCTCAGTTGTGTAGAGTGTCAGTCCTTGAACAGTCGAGGTCTGGGTTCGATCCTGGCTCCTGAGAAGAAATTCAAAGGTGTGTGTGAAGTCTACCAATGCGCACTGGTCCCGCGTGGTGTACTATGTCCCATACACTCTCTGTAGGAGAGTAGGACTGAGACCTGCAGTGGGGACATGTATAGGCTGGTGATGACGATTATGTGCAAGAGAGAAAGCGACCCTTCCGGAACACCTATGTGTAAAAGAGACATTAGAAAAACTTCGTAAACCATTTCGATACTGTGCAGTGCAGCACCTATCAAAATAAAACATTTTGCTGTTTATTCGTAGATTTTATTTTTTTAGGGTTCCGTCCTTCAAGAAAAAAGGAACCCTTATAGAATCACTTTGTTGGCCAGTATTAAAATAATATGCATAGTTCTGTAAATGTTTAACAATTTTAAATATTTGCATGATTCTAAAGGTGGAATGAGAGAAGCTACAACCGGGCACACAACTTGAACCTTAATGGGCATAGTGGGGCTGCGTTCGCGCATCCCGGGCGACAGAGCGCCGCAAGAGACTGTTCGAACAATCACGCTCCTCTACGCGTTCGAAATCCCCTCCCGCGCCCCGCCAAAGAGACCCGAAAATCGTTTACTGCGCACTCAAGGTCATTCCTCAAGTTGTATGACGGTAATTCAGGAACCATACCATGTTAGATTCAAATAAACGGTATCTTTATCATTTTAGTGCGTTGCTACCAGAGAGATTTAAATATAGTAATAGGATATAGAGCGGTCATTGGGAAACGTTTCATATAAACATTTTGATCTCAAAAGTCAATGGTATGTCAAATGTCTCGTACGGCCGCGTGACGTGATGTGACACTAGATTGAGTAACTTATTACCAATTGGTAATAAATTTAGGATAAAAATGTTTGTTTGCTTTGTCCGGTCTATTAATATTAAATGTCTTTGGGTCCTACTGAATGAATAGTGAAGCGTACTTTAAAATTACTCTCGGCCGCATATTTTTCCTTGTTTCATTTTCTTGAGAAATAATGGTTTCTTGTGTAAAAGGACAACCAGGTGTCGTTTATTACACTTAATAACAGTCGTTACATTGCGTGATATATCCTATACACAATACTTACACAGGACTCTTTGAAATTTCGTTTGCATGGTTTTATCACATCCGTACTGCTAAGACTCCGCTGTCCATCTGTCACCAGGCTGTATCTCATGAACCGTGATAGTTAGACAGTTGACATTTTCACAGATGATGTATTTCTGTTGACGCTATAACAACAAATAATAAAAAACAGTATAAGACATATATAAATAAATAAATAACGGAAGAACAAACAAACTCTCTTGCGCATTTATGGATATTAGTATTTATAATTCTAATAACGTCCTTACGACACCCACGGCACACGCCGAACCCTTGGAACAAATGTCGTGATATCACACATCGTGCGGATGATGTTTGTATACACGTGCATGTGGGAGTTATTAGCGCGCGCCATACTATCGATCCTTGAACGGGTCACTTTCTTGCGTGTATAGGTGAGGTATCGCGGATCGGATAGGAAAAAGTACCCGTGCTAGGAATGGATTGTATATCCATTGTATGTATAATGTAAATATATATTTATTTATGTAGCACCACTTCATCATCATCAACAGCCTATATATGTCCCCACTGCAGGGGCTCAGGTCTACTCTCCTACAGAGAGTGTATGGGACATAGTACACCACGCGGGACCAGTGCGCATTGGTAGACTTCACATGCCTGTTCAAGACACACAGGTTTCCTCACGATGCTTTCCTTCACCGTTAAGCAATCAGATAATGTACTTGAATTGAAAAACAACTCATAGGTACACGGCTGGATTCGAACCCGGAACCCTCAAAGAGACCGCGATTTAAAGATTTTATGTAGCACCACTTACCCCTTGTTATTAATATGATTCTTCTGCCTCAAGGTTGCCTGGAAGAGATCGCTCTTAGCGATAAGGCCGCCTTAATTGTACCTTTTATGTTTTCTGTTCTGTTTTGTGTGTGTATGTGTGTGCAATAAAGTTTATTTGAATTGTACTATATTCATGCTGTGCATATATCTATAGATCTGTGGCTTAATAAAAAAATCAAGTCCATCCGACTCTCCGCTGTGACGTCAAGGAAGGACAAACAAATTCACTTTCGCGTTTATAATATACATAAGTATGTATTCTAAAGGTCAGTTACCCGCGTTTTATTTCCTGTGTCAGCGAAGGTCACGGAAATATTCCGTTTTAAAACTCGACTTGCGTATTTTCATCTGTTCCTTGTTTTTCTTTGTTTATTCATTTAAATATTCCATTTTTAGCCGACGACGACATGTGTTATTATGTATTTTTTACATAGATCCGATATGACTATAAGTAAAATGTATTAATATGTATTCTATACATAGATCAGGCTTAGCTCAGAGATTATTACTACTAGAAAGCTGTAATTTGTTACGGGTATACATATTAATTACGCCGACAAAGTTACAGAATAAAATTTTGTAAAATAATTTTATCAGGGTGGTACAGGGTGGCTCCACACGTGACTTGGGGATGAGGGCCTCTATCTTCTAAACTATTGCTTTAAAAAATCTGAAAACATTCACAGTAGTGGTATATATACTGAAGTTAAAAGGAAAACTATCACGACTAAGGTGGCTTCAAAGGTTAATGGCCATCGCCAATTAAGTATCGATCCAACAGACGAACAGCAGGGCTCCACCAATACGTCGTTGACATTCCTATGGCTCGCACTAAGCGCTTTGCTTCTAATTTTATCATGCGTACAGCCAGGGAGAGGAACGCGCTGCCGGCGTCTGTATTCCATGAAAACTATAACTTGGGTGTCTTCAAGTCGAGGGTGAACAGGCAGCTTCTAAACCAACGCGCACCATCATAGGCCACATAGTCGCTTACCATCAGGTGAGATCGTGGCCATGCTGTAAAAAAAAATAGTCGACCAAATTATATAAAATACTTGGAGATGTAAAAATGAAAATTTCGTACAAATTCCATTCAAAATTACTGTTCATTAAACATTTGAACAGTGGCCCGACGCGGACTTGGCTGCTTTCTTCATCACATCGACTTACGAGATCTGTCAGATAGAATGTCGTCGAGTCGTCGCACCATTTTGAAGGCCAACGGACCAAGATGTACACAATACGTACAAAATATCAGGTTTTCTATACAAATAACAGCTGAGGTCAAAGCAGCTGGACGTCAAAAGAATGATCAAGTTCGTGTTGAACGGAGTAAAGTAGAAAAGCCGAGGTTCGTGCCAAGGTCAGGCGCAGGTGTGTTCGAAATTCGAAATATCTAGTTGAACCAGTAAAATACTGGTTAAAAACTATGAATCTGCACATTTTATAGTACGAGTTATTTAGAATACAACTAGACATTCACAGAGGTTAAAATATATGCTTACACCTGTGATTTTTAGGGTTCAACCAAGGAACCCTTATAGTTTTGCTATCTCTCTCAGAAACTCTTACTACTAGGAATCTGTAATTTGGTACGGGTATACAAATTAATCACGCCGACAAAGTAGTAGAATAAAATCTTGAAAAATATTTTTTGTAAGGATGGCTCTCATACACGTAACTGGGGGATGAAATATTTTTTCCGCGTCTACCCCACTGTGTGGGGTATCGTTGAATAGGTCTTTTAAAAACATTGGGGGCCTAGGAACACCACTTTTTGATTAAGAGACCCGTTTGCGAAATATTAAGCTTTAAATGGCTAATTTTGTTCGAGTTAAGTCGCCTCTATCTGTTAAACTGTTGCTTTTAAAAATCTGAAAAAATTCACAGTAGTAGTATGTATACGTAACTTCAAAGGAAAACTATCACGACTAAGGTGGCTTCACAGGTTAACGAGTAATAGTCGATCGAATTATGAAATGTACTTGGAGACGTCATAGACATAGACACAACTTTATTTTACGTCAAAATGAACATTTCATACATATACCATTCAAAATTACTTCACATCGTCCTGTGTGAGACCGTGTTCCGGGAAACTACGGAACCCTACAGTGCGCGGAGCGACACGCACTTGGCTGCTTTTTAAAAACAAATTCATCAATTGCTTAATGGCATACAACGTCAAAAATCCCAGAATATATGTAACCAGTCCCACTCGCAGCTCGCGTTGTAACGTACTTTTTATATACAAGTAAATGCGTTCAAAAAGAGCTGGAAACCGACTTCAATTTCACTAAAAGTCTACTTTTTACTGAGACAAATTTGAGATTTATATCGTTTTCTCATAGTTGCCGTTGTCAGAACTTGACCAAATTTGACCACACGGAAAGCACCAGCTTTCAAATAAAAAAAGAATCATCCAAATCGGTTCACCCAGAGTTCTGAGTTAACAAACATAAAAAACATCCAGTCGAATTGATAACATCCTCCTTCATTGAAGTCGGTTAGAAATACTTTTCATCCATTAAACAGATGAGTAAAGTTCGTTCTCAATCGGATGCTGGACCAGTACAAAACCCCATCATACTTAAAAAGAGTTTAATGTTTATTAAATCAATTACCACTGATTTGAAATACAATCCACAAGATACCTTACGTCATAGGAAAGTATCGTTTTGAAATCATTTAGGTATATCCCATATTCAGCGGATGTATTTGATGAACATCTGATTACAGTAGCTTACTTTACTAATTAATTATTAAGAGGGTATGCTGTTGTCAAAGCGCCCATACAAACGTAGTCCAGTCATATTTTGAGTATTAAGCTATGAAAATCTATGAAATTTTCAAGACACAATCTGGAAACAAATATCTGTGTCGGTGGTGAGTCAGATTTTCGTTTAAATATATACTTCCAGAGTTACAGGGCGTCAAAGTATTGTATATTTCGGTAATAAAAAGCCCCAACTTTGAACCTGATTTACAAGAGTATGAATCAATTTAGAACAATTTGGAAAAACCACCGACATCTGAAATTTCATTAGTATACTGTATTAAAAAATGGTTACATGTGGATAACTTCGCGTAGTGTATGCTGTCTCACCGTACGCGCTCGGGTAGGATAGGGCTCGGAGAGGGACAGCTACAAAACAATGCAACCTTGAACGTGGCTATGTGGTCTTACCAACATAGCCTCTTAACGTCATAGGAAAGTATCGTTATGAAATCAATTATGTATATCCCATATTCAGCGGATGTATTTGATGAACATCTGATTACAGTAGCTTACTTTACTAATTAATTATTAACGTTGTTTCGTTATTTGATTTCGTAAATAATTACTAGATCATTTGTATGATGAAACACTTATACACTTATAATTTTAAAAGTCCATTATCAAATAAGATTGATTTAGTTACCATTTCTGTATATTTTGGTTTAGTTTATTTGTACAAAAACATATAAAACGCACGAAACAGGCAAGACTTGACGTTGAAAACAAAGATGGCGTCAATAAAATGACATTTGACGCTGTCACTTAGTACAAAACAAATGATTTTGTGCAATTAAAATAAATACAAAAATGTAATTCTAGTATTTTTCTATACATATTTAGATTATTACTTGAGTTTTTAATTGGTGTACAAGTGCGGGCCGAATTTGAAACAACTCTTTTTTTTATATAGTAAGCGTGTACAACCAGAAGTCTCAAGCTAATAAGGCGTAACACAATAGTGCTATTAATACTGCTCTTTTGCGGCAGACTAAGGTAAATTAGTGCTCTCCTGAATATTGTTCCTCTTTTCTTTAGTCGCCTTTAACGACTCCCGCGGGATGACAATGTGTTTTTATATCTATCATCTTCTATCTAATCTAATCTGGAAAATAATACAACTGCGTAATTGTTCATTAATATGCTAGTTATAAAAAACTAATTTGTCTAGAAATAACCGTCCTAATTATTATAATTATAAATACGTTTTTACAATGTCACGACCATTGACGTACTAAATCTATGGACATGTCACTCTTATGGGGTGGTTTTTTCGTTTAACAATTTAGGATAGTTGGTGGCAGTTTTATTTATGTAAACAGTTTATTTTACACGAAAAATATTTACATAACACAAAAACAGAAAAATATATACAAAAGGAACAGATTATTTCTAAAAGAAACTTCTTACAGCAGTCCTAGGTCAAGGAGAAATAGTGAAGAGAGGAGGACAGTCAGGCATGTACGATATAATAAATATAATAAACGATTACATAAACACAACACAAGATACAACAAACAAACTAATATACCTCTATATCAATAATAATACATACTTTACATACAATAATTATATATTAACTTATGAACTACTTATAAGTGATAGAAAATATTCAGATTATTTGTGAATAAAAATTAACTATGTACCTACTTGTTTTTTTATTTAAATATATACAAATGGGTTTACACTTGGCCTTGGATGGCACACTTGAGACACACTTTGATATTAATTTCAACTCGATACCTTCACGCGTTCCTGAGAAAAATTGTCTTGACAGACAGACAATAAAGTGATCCCATAAGAGTTACTTTTTTTCGTATACGAAACCTTAAAAATTAATTAATCTCTTTAAACAAGTGGAGGTTTCTTAACAACGTACCTTTTCATATTATTATTGTACAGATATTTTGTTAGTATTGTGAAATATTTCCTTTATATAAATAACCATTTGAAATTATATTTGGCGAATCAAATCAAATAAATTTATTTGTCCAACATAGGTATTAAAGATCTTATATGAAACAACGGTCGCTATGTTGAGCCTTGCGGCGTACAAATATTCACATAATTATATGTCAAAAATAATATTAAATTAAATGCAAATCAAATAATAATAAAGTCAAATTCATTTTAAACTAATAACAATAAACAGATTTTTAAAAAGTTATTTATCGCTGCATTTTATTGAGATTTATCATAAACAGATTTCGTTTAAACTCTTTTAAATCTTTAAGCTCTCGTATGTTTTTGGAATGTTGTTGTAAATTTTTGCAGCCATTAACAGACACACTTTTCCTGTATAAAGCCGTTTTGTGTGGGTTGGTTTTGAGGAAATCTTACAAACTATATGTTTATGCATACTACCAATTGCAATACGTACCCTAATTTAAACACAATAAAGAATAGAATTGAACGTACTCTGTCTATCGTATCATGATTTCTATTCACTTGCTGTCCTAAACGAAGTAAGTCCTGACACCTGATTTTGTTGTAATAAATGAACTTTTTTATATAGAAGATAGATCAACGCTTGACCTCAATCCCACGTCAAGTGACGATGAGGTCGACGATGTTACGTGTTGGTCTAGAAGGTGACTATTTACTCTTCGTTTGAAGATTCACAAGTTGTAGTTTCTGGGAACACGGAAACCGGTAGTGCATTACATATTGTATCTGTACGCACGATAAATGTGGAAGCGAAACGCTTGTAGCGAGCTGCAGGAGTGTCTACAGTGTACGGAGGGAGGGCTGACGTGCTTCTGTGTGACCGGTACTTGAATGGCGTATGTCATCTTTAAGTCATTGGTGAACGTTTTATTTCCTTGTTTATCCGCGACACAGTTATTAAGGAACGTGTCTTACTAGTCGTTTCTATAATTTGCTGTGTTGCGGGCAAAGTGCTGACGGAGGCATACTTAGCATTAACCTCGATTCTTTGTAAATATCACGTTACAATTTGCAATGTTTTAGAACAAGTCGGAAGTTAAATTATTAATTTTGAAACTGGCCTTGAAAGATACGCTCAGGTTCCCTCCAGGCGTCCCAGGTTCGATTTCCAGTTAGGGTACCTATCGGTACTCCAGTTGGTGGTAGCAAATTTTCTATGTCCGCCTTGCTAGATACATAAATCTGCTACCAAATAACAGTGCTAGTAGCACTGTTGTGTTTTAGAAAAAACTTGAGTATACTAGGGTGAAATGAAGGCCAAGTGCAAAATTGCGAATCCACTATAAATATTTTTTTAAATACACGTCTTAACATTAACAGTAGAAAACTAAACATATTGTTACGAGCTTCTAGGTTCGATGGATGAAAGAGAAACACGAGTCCAAAGTACCGGAGTTTATTGGTAGCACAAACAAACACAAACAAATCGCGCGTATATATACCCGGTATTGTTTCTAAATCCTTCGCAGCCTTCAATTTTCGGAATCTTCAAGAACATTCGAGAGCCTTCCACGCTTCTTTTGTTTGCTATTCGACACGAAGGAGATAGATGGATCCGCCTCTCTCTTTCACACTCGTTCGAGAAGTTTCCATGCTACTCGGCACGCAGGAGATAGGAGATCCACTTCTCTTTTCAATATTTCTACACTGTTCTAGAAGCTTCGTGACACTATTTAGATACAGTGCATTTGTTCTATACAAAGAAACAGATGGTCATACATTCATACATGAAAAGGTTGCTAAAATCATAACCCTCCGCGTCGCTGTAGTCGAGCAACAACGAAATCTAGATCAACAAAAATCTTCCGCAAAACAGTAACTCTCGAATGTTTCATCTCAAATAAATGGTTATTTAATTTGTTTACGTTTGTCAGTTCACAACCACGTCGGAACCATTAATTAATGTATTGTTTTGTTTACTTCTATTTTTAAATATGTAGGTCCAGTTTGATAAACATTACGACTTTAAAATGTTATTATTCTTGTCGTCTAACATGGTCCTTGAATCTTGGCGCGAACTTGAAAAATGGTGGTTCATTGCAATTTTGTTAATTCATTAATGTTATGTGTGTTTTTTGTGTTATAATGGTGTGACATAGTGCAAAAAGTGTCACGGACGGTGTTATAGTATCAATTACGCAAAATTGCGAGGGTTTCGACGCGATCGAATTTGATTAAATTTTTAAATGATGATGATGATAGGTGATCAACTGAGGCTGAGAGACTACAGGATAATAAAGAAGAACATGCAAACAGATATATATAAATAAACGATATGGTTAAAATATTAGTACTGTATTTATTTTGTTGATTTACATATTTGATACCATAATTTGGTAAAATCAGTCGGGCTACATTCCAGTAGGTATTTTTTAAATGGATGTTTAATATTGGTAGATTTAATCTACAGTTTAGATATATATAAGATGAACGAAAGTAAACTAAAAGTTGTTGCGTCAACAGAAATACATCATCTGTGAAAATGTCAACTGTCTAACTATCACGGTTCATGAGATACAGCCTGGTGACGGACGGACAGCGGAGTCTTAGTAATAGGGTCCCGTTGGTTACCCTTACGGAACCCTAAAAATATTTCCTATTACACGTTGCCTCTTTGGTCACCAGATTTTGGCAGAATTACCATGAAGTTGGTAGTTGCCATAAATGTCAAGAATTGAATTGAATTGAGATGCAGCCTGGTGACGGACGGACAGCGGAGTCTTAGTAATAGAGTCCCGTTGGTTAACCTTTGGGGAACGGAACCATAAACAGCAAGTCCTTTCGTTAAAACGTGAAGGACAAACAAACAGTCTTACTTAATTACTCAATCATTATATTACTATACTGTTTGGATATTGCCCGCTGTTGAAATCAGAACAGCCTTTCTGCTACAGTGGAAGGCCTAAGATTTTGGCCGCGTTTCCGTATACGATGAATTTTATGAATGTAGCGCAATAGAGCGGTACGGGAGGGTGTGTTCACGGAACGTCAAACGACACATTTATGCATACATACATGCGTTATTCGTTAGTCCTGGAGGTAATTTGATAGTAATCTACCATCTAACCTTTCTAACATCATTGAATTGACATAAGAGAGAATGAGATAAATATACTCGTACATTCTCTGTCGCTAATTATGTGTCAAAGTGAAGCGAATAGCGCCATTTAGGACAATACTTTTCGGAAAAATGATATTCCTTCTTAATTAGTTATTAGGCATTAGTTAATCTTCAGTACAACTGCCATATATTTCAGTTGTCAAGACCCGGGGCGCTGTGTTACAACACGTGCAAATGTGGCTAGTGTTTTCTCCCTTTAATGTATCCAGTATCGGTAGAATATTGTTCAACTAATAATCTATCTAGAGGTACTTGTCATCACCAGCCTATATATATATATATACTAGCTTCTGCCCGCGACTTTTTCCGCGTGTACTTCAGGATGTATTCTACTTATTCGATAGGCATAGGTGACGTATATGACAAATTATAATTATTGTACAGCATAAGGTACAAAATAGTGTTTATTCTGTTACGTAGGCTAATAGTTTAAAGAAACAAAAGAAATTTCAATATCTGACATTCAAATAGTTTTCACACTAATATTATAAACGCGAAAGTTTGTATATACGAATTTACATATTCTATGGTCGGTTGCTAGGCAACGCGTTTTTGTTATGCCAAAATTGCCCATGTAATCCCATCAATATTATAAGTGTGATTTTGTACAATTTACACAATATGTCTTTATAAATTATAACCTATATGTTATTCTGATGTATAAGCTATATTATTGTAAAGTTTCATTCAAATCCATTCAGTAGTTTTTCCGTGAAAGCGTCACAAACATCCAAACATCTAAACATCCAAACTTTCACACTTATAATATTAGTAGGATGTCCCCACTGCAGGTCTCAGTCCTACTCTCCTACAGAGAGTGTATAGGACATAGTGCACCACGCGGGACCAGTGCGCATTGGTAGACTTCACACACACCTTTGAATTTCTTCTCAGGAGTGTGCAGGTTTCCTCACGATGTTTTCCTTCACCGAAAAGCCAATGGTAATGATTTGTATCATTCGTACATAAATAACAAATTGTAACTCATTGGTACGATCCAGGATCGAACGCAGACCTCGATTGTTCAAGGACTGACGCTCTACACAACTGAGCTACCATGGCAAGGTACCGCAGAGATTATATATCTTTGGGCAAGACAGGTTATATCGTACTTCCCTTGCCCTTTTTATAACAAGTGAAAGTCAACTACCTTCAGATAATTACAAGCGACATTTTTTAAAGATGCGTCAGCTTTATCATGGGTTTATATTTGACCTCCATCTTACCTTATGGTAATTAAAATTAAAATGAACAAGTAAATGCGTTCAAAAAGAACTGGAAACCGACTTCAATTGCCCTAAAAGTCTACTTTTACTAAGGCAAGTGTAAAATTTATATAGTTTTCTCATGGATGCCGTTGTCAGAACTGGACCAAATTGAAATGGGACCACACGGGAAGCACCAGCTTTCAAATAAAAAAAGAATCATCCAAATCGGTTCACCCAGTCAAAAGTTATGTGGTAACAAACATTAAAAATATAAAGAAATACCCGTCGAATTGATATCCTCCTCCTTTTTTGAAGTCGGTTAAAACCGTTTATTTCTTTTAAAACTTATCTAAAGCAGCGTACTCGTACAAGGTTGTAATCTCCTTGTAAGTATAACAACACCTGCGCCAGGAGACAGCGCTCTTCTTATCCGAACCTACCTAAATTATATTTAAATGAAATAAACAACAAACCATAAATGAAGTATCCATATAAAATAATAATGACAATAATATAAAAATAATTCGAAGGAAGATGAAGAAGACGAAGAAAATGAAAGGTTTTAGCAAGAAACAAAATTAAGAGGGTATGAGTGAGGTACATCCGAATATACGAATCCTGGGACGAACTCAGAGCAGTACACTTGGACCCAGTGAGACAGGGACGCACTCTGTGAGGGGGGATCCGCGACTTTGAAAATTGGTTTGTAGACCAGTGCTACCAATAAACTCCGGAACTTTGGACTCGTGTTTTTCTTCAATCCATCGAACCTGGAAGCTCGCTATAATATATTTGTCACAGCAAATTTTTAAATTCACAATCTCGCTAACCTATTAACCACAATTTAACGATTATTTTTCGGTAGATTATAATCTATCGAAGTGGAGACGTGAAATTGTGGAATGGCATGCTTCAGAACGCAACTCACGCTCTGATTGGTTGTCCTAGTGTAAGACCGACCAATCAGGGACAGCCTTCGGACAGTTGACAATTTAACGTGCGTGAGCATCCGTTTTTCAGCAGTTTTACTTCGATAGATTATAATCTACCGGAAAAAAGTCACAATTTTTGGAAAGTTTACAATCTCGCGAGATAAATTATAATCTAACGGTATTTACAATTTTGCGGTGAAATATTCATTTCATTTTTCCCCGTTTATTCATATATTAATTTCATTTGCCCACAGCAAAATGAACCACTCACTAGAAGAATCACCGCTCGCTCAGACTCCTCTAACCAAGGATAAAATGGAGAAGTGGGTGGAAGCACAGAAGAGAGGGGAGAAAATAGAGATCGACGTCTACGGGAAGCCCTCGGAGAAGCAGCTGAAAGAGCTTGAAAACGTCAGACAGCTCAGCAAGGAACTACAAGACAACTTGCACGTGAGTTACAGCGATATTTTTACCCAACTACGCAGAGAAAAGCAGAGTTATGATTTTAGCAACCTTTGTATGTTTGTTTTCACCACAAAGCAACGCCCTAAGCCGAGGACGAGCCCGAGCCGCGCCCTTAGGCCTGTTGCTAGTAATAACTGTACCGGTTGAGCGCCTTCCGCGCTCGCCATTGTCCGGGTGAAGCTGTAGAGGTCGCAGGAACAGCATCAAGTACACACGAAAAAAATATGTTTGTTTATTGTGTGTAAGTTCAATTACAATCGTTTATTGCTGCCATAAATCTAACATTTCGCCATAAGGATATAGGCCTCCTCACGTACGCGACATTGACCGGTCCCGAGCCACCTGTATCCAGCGACTCCCCGAAGAACATTAGGTATTTCAATGCATGCTTGCTGTCTCAATCCAGCACTCACACCGTCTGGCACTCACACAACTACGCGGGCGCCTACGCAGCCCGCTCCCCGCCCGCGTTACCCTTACCTCAACCCGCTGACAGTAATCGGTACACGAGTTTTTAGTTTTGAATATGATTCTATAAAATATGAATTGTCGTACATCTACACATGACACATCTACAGAACTCTTCACATCGGTTAGCCATTTTTTGGCCTTCACGTTGACACTTCAGCTTACTACCCATGCAATTAAATAAACGAAACTGCCTTTCTAGGAGTTAGAAAACACCGTCCGCATAGCAGAAGTAGAGAACCAGGCGATGAACCCCACAGCTCCAATCCTGGACTACTCGGAAGACCACGAGTTCGTATCAGCGAACCAGCTGGCCGGCGTCTACGGGGACGAAGATAAGCTGGACGCCAAGGAGGAAGAGAAGAGAAAACTGACGAAGGGTAACGGGGAAAAGACTGAGATTCAGAGGTTCTATAAGGACCAGGTGTTGTTTGTGACTGGAGGGACAGGGTTTTTGGGCAAAGGTGAGTTTTTGCATGGTTTTTGGCAACACTTTCCTAATACAACGGGTATTTCCCAAACATTTAAAAACTGGTTCAGTTTCGAGGATTTTTTACGAAGAAAACTATTATGCCCATTTTCATCATCATCACCAGCCTATACACGTCCCCACTGCAGGGGCTCAGGCCTACTCTCCTACAGAGAGTGTATGGGACATCGTTCACGCGGGACCAGTGCGCATTGGTAGACTTCACACACGCCTTTGAACTTCTTCTCAGGAGTGTGCAGGTTTCCTCACGATGTTTTCCTTCACCGTTAAGCAATCGGATAATGTACTTGAATTGAAAAACAACTCATAGGTACACGGCTGGATTCGAACCCGGTACCCTCAAATTGAGAGTCCGCGCCTTATCCATTGTGTCACCGACGCTTTCATGTACTTATGTACGAATGATAAAAGTCATAATCATTGGCTTTTCTGTGAAGGAAAACATCGTGAGGAAACCTGCACACTCCTGAGAAGAAATTCAAAGGTGTGTGTGAAGTCTACCAATGCGCACTGGTCCCGCGTGGTGTACTATGTCCCATACACTCTCTGTAGGAGAGTAGGACTGAGACCCTGCAATGGAGACATAGTAGGCTGTTGATAATGATGATATTTATCTTTACATTTTGCAGTTTAGGAAATAACCAGCCAATTATGAAGTCAGGAGCAAAAAGGCGAGCATTTTCATAGTTTTCCAAGCCATTATCATACGACAAAAAACCCAAATCGCGTTAACAAAACATACCACTATATTCATGGCACATTCATCATCGTTCAGTCAATTTTGAGATAATTGACGATATTAAATATTCGAATCAAAAGTCTCATTAATTTTTTGCTGCGAAGTCAATGTCCTGAGAAAAACAATTGAATCATGGAAATACCCGCGACAAAATCTTGTTTATGCTTGCGTATTTTTTGCAGTTGTAAATTGAGCCTAATGGGGTAAACAAAAATATATGCATTGATTTCTATCCGCTATTGGATGAGTCATATGAGGTCATGGAATTCAGGTTTCGTTTCAAAAGTGGTGTCTTCTGTCATTAGGCGTAATCACTACGCACGCATGACACGCATTTTTAGGGTTCCGTACCGCAAAAGTAAAAAAGAAACCCTAAGAGGAAAGCTTTGTTGTCCGCCCGTCTGTCTGTGTGGGGAGGAAGTGGGAACGTCTTTACCACTCCACCCTATGTCTTTATTGTAAACGAGTCTGGGGTCCCAAGATAGCTTTAGAGTCCGTAGGATATTCATCCACCTTCAGTGGACGCGTTTCAAGTGTACCGCTGTAGATCCTGGCTAAAACAAAAAACAATAATAACAGTGGGAGCGGAGAGGAGGTGGGAATGTCTTTCTGTCTGTCAGTCAAGACCCTTCTTCTTAGGGACACGTTAAGGTATCAAATTGAAATTAAAATGGAATACTAAAGTCTGTCGTCTCTTCAATCAATGAAGAAATCAAACTCGTATGTCAACGCAATAAAAAGATATGGCTGTTTAAGACGTATTTTTAGACCATTTCCTAACGTTTGTGGCTGATGGAACACTCTTTTTATTCATTGAATGAATTTTACCAGTTATAATTATATTTGTTGATGTTGGTGAGATCGATGCATATTTAGATTAAGATTTTTGAAATATTGAATTGTATGATTTCCTTCGAGAATATATTAAATTGAGAAATGGTATAGAATTTAAATCAGGATTGTCATCATGGTTGCAGTAACAGTGCTCATAAAATGTTTCGGAATATTTAAACAGACTACAATGTAACTAGACTTAACATTTGCAGGTCGACATGTTCCACAGAATACGATTACTTTATATTCATATTAAGATTTTTTTTAAAATTTGTATTCTAGCAAATAAATCTTTCTTTCTTTCTAAGATAATGCTACGGAACCAAACCCTACAGGGTACTTCCCGTTCCCCTAGAATCCTGAAATTTGGCAAGAAACAAAGTCTTACAGCACAACTATAGGAATAAATCCGGAAACCAGGATTTTTAAATTATAATACAGAAAAAAATTGTTTTACAAACATAACTTTGCAGTTGAAAGCCATAAATCGGGTACATAATTTAACCGCAAAGTTAAGTCGGTTCTTCATTCGGTCTTACATTTTCTGTAGAGTATTGTTGTGGGCATATTACTGTACATATTTACATATGATTTTTCATGTTAATTATTCATATTTTTACGGAACCGTCGGTGCGCGAGTCCGAATCACACTTGACCAGTTTATTTGTTTGTTGTAAACCAATACATTACAATATAATTTTATTGTACACCAATAAAAACTTAAAATAGAACATTAAACTTAAAAACTAAACGAAAGGCGGTATTATCGCTGACAGCGATCTCTACCAGACAACCAATATTTTGTATGACGGTGTAACAGATGTTGATAGATTACAATTAAATACTTGAATGCACATATGTATACTTATATAAATAATATATAATAATAATAAATACAGACAAATCGTTGACAAGACAAAATCTGTTTTAAAAGCAAACAAAGCCTCATAAGTTCTGGTGAAACAATGTCGTGACGTAACAAATAGTTATTTATTCACCTAATTTTAATAATTTCCTTATTTTTATTCTGCGTGGACATGCTATATAACAGCATGTTAGTATGGAAGTATTTAAGCATTCATTTGAAGCACAACACTTTATACGTGACAGAATTAACAAAATATATAACGAAAAATAATTATAATGGGGGAATTTTAACAAAAAAGAGGCGCTGCCTATGTTGCCGCTATAAAAAATTCTTGGATGGATGGCACCGTCGTAGCAAAATATAACTGTCATATTGTATATTTTTTTCGTATGAATTGAAAGCAAGAAGTTTATATACGAAATTCCTTGACATAAAATTTCTAATGTCGTACACCTACCAAAGAGAATATAACTGCTGTGTAAATAAATCTGTCAAAGTTGTTAACTGTATTTTTGGGGGTCTATACAGGAAGGCCAGTATGTGTGTGGTTTTTTTAGGGCTCCATACCCAAAGGGTAACCAACGGGACCCTATTACTGAGACTTCGCTGTCCGTCCGTCCGGTTGTCACCAGACTGTATCTCATGAACCGTGATAGTTAGACAGTTGACATTTTCACAGATGATGTATTTCTGTTGACGCTATAACAACAAATAATAATAAAAACAGAATAAAATAAATATTAAAGGGGGCTCCCATACAACAAAAGCGATTTTTTGAGAAGTGCGTTGTAAAGTATTAGTAACGCCATATAGTGACGCATAGCAAAACTAAACCGAAAATGGTATTCAAGCGCATTCGTTAGAGAATTGTTCGGTGCATATTATTTATGATTTTTCGTATTTTAATTATACATATTATGTACAGAACCCTCGGTGCGCGAGTTCGATTCGCACTTGACTGTTTTTTATTTATAAATCTGGACTTCGAGCCCCACAATGTCAAAATGTCATCCCTACATTCGTAAATTCATACGGTTCGTTACAATTAAAAATACCGCTTCGAATTTCAAATTTAAATAGAGGTCGCCGCGAACTACCGAAATGCATATTAAAATGTTGACAAAGAACGTTGGGTGTATTATGGTAAATCGTTCGATATTTAAATCTCAAATAGAACGCGCATGACGGCGTACGTGTCTGACGTAGATGACTTGAAATAATTGTAGCTTATTGACTGTCAATGTCAGTAGAGTGTAGAGTTTTCTGATTAATTTAGAAGGTACTTTGTAATTAATATATATCATTATAATGGTTTTACCTCAAATACATTTAATATTAATAGACCGGACAAAGCAAACAAACATATTGATCCTAAACTTATTCATCATCATCAGCCGGGAAACGTCCACCGCTGGACATAGGCCTCCCTCATGGTACGCCACATCGACTGGTCCCGAGCCACCAGCATCCAGCGACTCCACGCGACTCTAACCAGGTCGTCGGTCCATCTAGTAAGGGGACGGCCTGGTAGACGTTTCCCGGTACGTGGTCGCCACTCGAGAACCCTTACTCCCCACCGGTTATCGGTTCTTCGAGCGATGTGGCCTGCCCATTGCCACTTCAGCTCACTGACTCGAGATTACCAATTGGTAATAAGTTACTCAATCTAGTGTCACATCACGTCACGCGGCCGTACAAGACATTTGACATACCATTGACTTTTGAGATCAAAATGTTTATATGAAACGTTTCCCAATGACAGCTCTATAACCTATTACTATATTTAAATCTCTCTGTTTTACCTACTCCAAAAATTTACATTTCACAAAACGAAACGAAATCATAAGTAAATAACTAGCTATACACGCGTGACATTAAACACTTTCATTAAAAAGTTTTTTTAATTTTGCAACATGTCTGCAATAAAATATAACAGAAAAACGAGTTTATTTTTCTCCACATCTTTACAATACTTAAAGGCTTATATTTCACTAGCTTCCGCCCGCGACTTTGTCCGCGTGTACTTCAGGATGTATTCTACTTATTCGATAGGCACAGGTGACGTATATGACAAATTATTATACAGCATAAGGTACAAAATAGTGTTTATTCTGTTACGTAGTCTAATAGTTTAAAGAAACAAAATAAATGTCAATATCTGACGTAGTACATTAAAATAGTTTTCACACTAATATTATAAACGCGAAAGTTTGTATATACGAATTTACATATTCTATGGTCGGTTGCTAGGCAACGCGTTTTTGTTATGCCAAAATTGCCCATGTAATCCCACTAATATTATGAGTGTGATTTTGTACAATTTACACAATATGTCTTTATAAATTATAGCCTATATGTTATTCTGATGTATAAGCTATATTATTGTAAAGTTTCATTCAAATCCATTCAGTAGTTTTTCCGTGAAAGCGTCACAAACATCCAAACATCCAAACTTTCACACTTATAATATTAGTAGGATTAAAAGTAATTTTTTATATGTGGGAGATTGGCTAAATCAAGGATCTGTATATCTTCCAATTTCAGTTAAAAGAAGACAAAGAGTAATAAATAAAGGAGGATAAAAACACTTGCACCCAGAGTCGTTAGCCCTCGAATATTTAAAAAAATCATTTTGACATTCAAAATCACTTCAAAAATGACATCTAGTACGTCGTACAGAACAACAAGAAAAAGCCCTCATTTGGCCTAAATTGATAGGACTCACAGAAGCCTAATCGTCGCAGTGGACTTAGCCGATTGAGGATAAACCATAATTTATCCTGTTCCTTTTTTGCATGACTCCTATTTTTTAAGTGTGTGTCTATGAATTGCATGTTTTTTTTCCGTTGTTTTTGCAAATGTTTTTTTTTGGGTGTGTGTGAATTTGTGTGAGTTATGCTTTTAAAGTGTTGACTTTTTAATTATTGTTTTAATGAGTGAAATAGCATGTTGGTAAGTATTTTATTTTTTGCATTACATTATTTTTAAGTATTCTTTAAAGTTATAAATGGTTCGTGTGTATTTTTGCTTTGAAACTTTTTTAGTTTTGCTTGCTTGATGGGTTTTTGTTTTTCAAAATGATGCTGATATTTATTATGGCATGATGGGTCCTTTTTAATGTATACCCTGTCAATAGATTTATCTCTGAGATATATAGCAAAATGACAAGTCCGACAGGGATCTTTTAACGTGGCCAAAATCGAAGCACCAGTGCCGCCATCTTGTCAAAAGTTAGACTGGAATGGAATGCTAAATTGTCTCGTTTTGCTCCTTTGTCAATGTCCTACATCCGGCCACAAGCCAGAAGGTCTTTGTCGCCGTGACGTTTCTAAGCGAATTCCCGCTATAGTGTTCTGGGTCTAAGGTCCTAAGGTCGTTCTAACTTCTTCCGATGTTTCGTAGTGCTATGTATGTATCCGTTTCTTTTTCAATTGTTTCTATATGTACTACCAAGTCTTAAGAGGATTTGCTGTTGTCAAAGCGCACATACAATCGTAGTACCGTCCTATTTTGAGTAATAAGCGATGAAAGTCAATGAAATTTTCAAGACACAATCTAGAACTAAATATCTGTGTCGGTGGCGAGTCAGATTTTTGTTAAAGTATAAACTTCCAGAGTTACAGGGCATCAAAGTATTGTATTTTCGGTAATAAAAAAGCCCCAACTTTGAACCTGTTGTACAAGAGTATGAATCAATTTAGAACAATTGGGAAAAACCACCGACATCTGAAATTTTTATTAATATACTGTATTGAAAAAATGGCTACATAATATACTGTATCCTTCAAATAATCATGGGACTACGAAACATCCAAATAACGGGTGGATAACTTCGCGTAGTGTATGCTTTCTCACCGTACGCGCTCGGGTAGGATAGGGCTCGGATTGGGACAGCTACAAAACAATGCAAACTTGAACGCGGCCACGTGCTCTAAACAGACAATTCTCTTAAGTGCCCTATGTGTTCTATTGTGTTACGATATGTGGGGGCTAATTGTATCTAATTAAGATATTGTATATTCATTATATTAACAATGCACATTTTTCTGTTTACAGATGGCAGAATAAGTCTGAAAGCGAGCCGCGTTGTCGAGAAAGTTGTCTTATAGACATACCTTCTATTGTTAAACTTATTTCAAAGTGTGATGTCCGTTTTGACAGATCAAAGGTTTTGTAATTTAAAATATTGGCAAAGGAAACAGTTAAAATAACTTATCAATTCAACGGTTATTGAAGTCAAACAGGCGTATCATTAAATAGATAGACATGTCGAATATTTTTTTTAGCAAACTGGTAATGATCTTTGTACTACAATCTGAAAGGCCTGAAGGAAAATAATGAAAAAATCTTACTTTTGTATGTCATCAGTTTAAATTTAAAATAATAATAGCCCACAAAGTGTTGTCTCGCACCCAAATTAAGCAAACAATAATATAAATAAGGCATTCTGGCGTAGTTTGCCTATAAAGCCGTCAACGGTAAAGGTCGAGTCATTTGAATATTTTTTTTTAAAAAATCTGCAGTAAAAGTGTCAAAATATAATTTAAAAATATTATAAATATTTTAACGTGCGGGTGTAATGTGTTCTGATTACGCTACTACGTATTTTCTTTTTTGTCGTTGTTATTATGAAGTTATCAGTCAGTATATTTTGTTTCCATGCCCAAATTATCTGACCCATGTGTTTGCAAGATGGCGACCTGTCAAAAAGAACACACGAGTTGAATGAAGTAAAAACGTAGTCAATATCTAATAAATGTTCATTGTTATGTTTCCATTATGTGTATTTAGATTCTATATGCGATGTATTTATTGATGAAAAACATAATAAATTGTGATGAAATATTTGTGTTATATTTATTTGCCTACAAAATCCGAAACCTCCTAAACGGCGTGTTAAACGATAGTCAAAAATATTCCCAAACCACAAAGGAAATAGCGATACACAGGTTTCATACAAAATAAATCAGATACCTACGTTTTCTAGGCGTAATAATTGACTGTCACGTTAATTGGATGACACATACAGATTATCTTGCCAGTAAAATAAACTAGTTTGTATTTTCCTCAAGGAAATTATCACAAAATGTTTCGCAAAAATCTGCACTCACAGCTTATCATGGCTATGTTGCCTCCAATTTGCGCTATGGTATCATTCACTGGGCCAATGCTGCTAAAGCAAACTTATTGCCAGCACAAAAAAATGTGCTATAGCAATTTTTGGATCTCATCAAACTGAAAAACTAAAAATACTGAATATGTATACTGAGTATGTATACTGAGTATGTATACTGAGTATGTATACAGGCTTGAGTGTTCATCAAGAGTAACTTGCATTATTTCACACTTAAAGTTAACAGCCACTTACGTAAAACAAGAAACAAAGTGGACATAGCCCCCGTGTTTAAATGCAAAACAGCTCACTGCAGTAACAGTTTCTATGTGATGGCTCCGAAGATTTATAACCATTTGCCTGACAGCCTGAAAGAGCTTCCACTTCCGTGTTTCAAGAGAACGTTGTTTAATGCTCTAATTTATAAATGTGTCTATAGTCTTGACGATTTTTCAAAAAAATCCTGTCAAATTTGAAAAATTGAAAATAACATTGAAATTGAACTGAAAATGTCTTTTGGTATTTTACGTTTGACATAATAATTATATTGTAAGCCCAAAAGGCAAGTTATTTGGTACTATATATAATACTTTAATATCTATTATAACCTATAACTAACACAATAAATGATTTTGATTTGATTTGAAAAAGCACATATCACCATCGTGTTTTACCTGGATGACAGCGCCATCTAGTTACAATTTCGTGGAATGTCTACATATTCTACTCATAAAATTAAAACCTTATTTCTTTTGTTTTCCGAATTTCAAGCCTATATGCTTCTTATCAAGGTTTTTATACAAACTATCACCTACTCCTTCACCCCTTAGGAGATGAACTTTGGCGTAAATAGGGCATCCTATAGAGGTGCCGTGTATCCACATATAGCCATCTCGTTTCCGCAGCCATTAACACAATAGTATTTTATTATCACCATATCAAACTACTGGATATAGTTTTATTGCATTCAAGCAAGTATTTGTTGCAATTTAAACGTATCAAATACTGACACAAGTATTCTTTGTTGAAAAACAATCATGACACCGACTGCCACTTTTTAAAAGCTTTTATTTAACTTGTTTAAAATAAAGCAGCAAAAAACGATTACCTCGATAAGGACGGCAAATATTCGTACCGTCTTTTTCTAAAAGCTACAAATGAAACCAGTGACATCTATTTTACTAGACTCGTACTACTGCCAACCTCTCCTATAGATAAAACGATTAATATCAGCGCCATCTGTGTCAACCATTCCGTACCGCTTGCAGTGCTGCTAGAGAAGCTGATTCGGTCGTGTGGCGACGTCGACACTGTCTACGTGTTGATCAGAAACAAGAAGGGCAAAGATGCGCAGGCGAGGCTACATTCTCTCATGGATGAATTCGTAAGTTTCTTTGCTTTAAAAATCTGTATTTTAGAGGTATTGTTTCAGTATATTTTATAATTTTCATTTTGGTTGTATGGTTTCGGCTTCATAATCTTCATGTGGACACAGCTGTAAGTGTCGAAAAGACGAATAAGGGAAAATTACACGAGCCAGGCAACAGCACCTACCCTCTGCCGAGCTTGGTGATCATAGGCAATCTCCTTCTGGACATACCGTTCGATAGGTCCATTTATTAAAGAATCTGAAGTCCAAGCAGTGGACTACAGTTGGTGATAAAAATTAATCTCATTTTTACCTGAGGTAAGGTGAGCTTGATTTGACCTTACGTTCTGATGATGAAAATGAAGATCTGTGTCAAACGATGTGTTCATTAACAGGGGCCGAAATAAGCTGTCCATTTTAATGATCGTATTCAGAAATTGGTCACACACGATGATGCTGTGAACTAAATATCTTCATTTATAGAATAAGTTCTCTTCTGTACGAATCAATACTCGAAAACATATTAGCAGATACTTGGTGCGAGATGTTTTTGGATTTGTACGACTGCTGTCAATACATCTAACTAACAACGGTCACGCGCCATGACACTCAGATAAGATTCTACAGAAGAGCGCCAGCGGCAGCACTGTCGTTTCCGAATTTAAAACTTTTAATTTGTTTCACTTGAATAGAATTTCCTTTGTCCATCGTTGATGAACCTCAGTCGTTTAGCCAGTGTCCTATTTAATGGATGAATGTTGCACATTTCAGCTGTTCCAAAAAGCACACGAAGAAAATCCCAAGGGCATCCACAAGATAGTGGCTATAGCTGGAGACATGGAACTTCCGGGGCTGGGCATGAGTGACGAGGACAGAAGAACGCTCGTGAGCAGAGTGAGTGAGAAGAAGACTGAATATGGGTTCATATCATAGATATATATACTGCGTATGGACTGAGCTTTCAAAGACGGCCTTACAGGCTTCACTTAAAACAAATGTTGTGATATCGGTTCCAAATAACTATTTTGTTTTTAAAAGACGCTTCATTATAGGTGACAGTGATAATAAACGCGGCCGCAACAGTGAAGTTCGACGAGAAACTCTCGGTTTCGACGGGCATCAACGTGCGCGGGACACGTGAGGTTGTGCGCCTCGCCAAGGAGTGTCGAGCTCTCAAGGCCATCACCCACGTCTCCACTGCCTTCTCAAACACACACGTAAACTACATCGAGGAGAAGTGAGTACAAATGCGGTACTACAGTCTGTTGTGGGTTTCTGCAAACTCGATCACAGATGTCGCTACTGGTAGTCTGCAACGCGCTATCGTGTTCTTAGACTGAATTCGCTCAGAATGGTTACATACAACATTTCTTTAAACATCATCTTTTCCCTTATTACCTAAAAATAGGACGTCAGAGTGTTAGGGCACGAAATTTCTGTACAACTTAAATGTAAGCTGTTACGCAGCTAATGGTCCCTAGATGGCGTTTTGAATAATAATAAAAAATAGTGTGTAAAAATGAAAATTATGTTTCACTATAAAGTTTTAGTAAATGATACTTACTTCCCGACATTAAAAGTTAGGTAAAATAAGTACGAAACTTTTGTCGTAAGTTTAGTCTGCTTTTGTTTAGATAGTTGGTAGTTTTTGGTTGGATAAATAAACGAATGTTTATGTTTACAAATGCGATACTGTAATTTGTTTAGAATTTCCGCTCGTCGATCACAGATGTCGCTACTGGTAGTCTGCAACGCGCTATCGTGTTCTGAATTACACTACATCACCTAAATAATCTCCGTCTGTTTGTTTAAATTATCTACAACTGAAAAGCAATAAGTCACATCTTCTTTTAAATTCACTTTAAGGTATTTTAAAAGCTTTTCACCTTAGATATTCTAATTTTAGCAACAGCAGCTGATTACTTGCTGCTAGTACATTTTACAGCTATCACCAATCCATTCGTCAATCGTGGTAATACTCGTAACGGCATATCCTCTAAAGTCTATTAATCTGCAGGTTCTACGATCCTCCAATCAGCGTGGAGGCTTTGGAAGCTGTTTCAGATATCGACGAGAAGCTGGTGGAAGGCATATTACCAACGTAAGTTCATATAGCGCAACGAATCGGGAAATTGCACCTACGTACTCTGGGAACATAATTGATATTGGCCTGGGTACGCAGTATACACGGAGTGATCGCGAATTTGATTCTCAGTCAGTACTATCCTGTCCTATCGGTACTTGGTTTGGTTCTTCTTCTATGTAGGTAGTAAGGTCGTTGACCGCCCTAACAAACCCTAGTGTCAGAGTTGTAGCGCCATAGTCCTCTGACACGGCTCATGTAGCTACTACCTGTCGTAGATAGGAACCGGGACCTCACTCACCCTAGTGTCAGAGTTGTAGCGCCTACATAATCTCTCATGGCTCCATAATTCGACTCATACTACTACTGCCACCTCACCCCAGCCCCGCCCTCGATCCCGCTAGGGATGATACATACATATACGTGGACAGAAACGAACACACGCAACGTGTACGAGCGAGCGCGAGGCGGCGCGCGCAACCCCTCACTCGTTGTTTAAACGCGCCCGGAGCGGGAGTTTCATTTATATACTAACTTATTATTAGTAATTCTTATGCCTTTTAGTAAGTGACAAGGTGACAATAAGGCCGTTGAAAAAGACGCGTTCTTATCGAGTACTGAATGATCAGTAAGTTATCACGTAAGCTCAAGGGAAACGTCTGCCCTATATCGATGTGACATTGGAAATGTGTCAGGAAGATGGCGCCACCATCGAGTGTTGCCGAATGTTTTTTGATACGCCACACTAAGACTGACTTCGCTTTTCTTTGCAGACTCCTCGGCAAGCGACCGAACACATACTGCCTAACAAAAGCCGTGGCGGAGGAAGCTGTGAGGAAATATGGGGAAGGACTACCCATCTGTATCTTTAGACCTTCCATAGGTGAGAATTTATAAAAATCTACAGTATCACCAACCAACGGTATAGTTCATTTCAAATAGCAGGGCAGGATTCCAATTGAGACTTAGCAGTAGGGCTGTAATTTTAATCCTTTGTTGTGTGATTATTTTATAAGAGGAAACACTGATTTTGAGGGGTCGTGAAAAATCTATTTTGCTTACTAACGGTAGCAGATAGAGACTTGATATTACATCAATGATATCTCGAGAACATCTGCAAGGAATAGCACATAGCATAGCAAAAAGTGTCGATACAACTTTTGGTCTTAATTTTTTCCGTCTAGCCCCTTTTCGCAACGCGCGTTATGGAACTTCGTTCCAAAAGTTAGTTTATAATCTAAGCAGTTTGTTTAATAAATCTGTTACTTGTTTCAGTGGTGTCTACATACGAGGAGCCCTATAGAGGGTGGACTGACAGCGTGTACGGACCGACAGGACTCATCATAGGGATTGGAACTGGGGTAAGGATAGTCCGTACTGTACAAAAACCTCAAGCTGTTGGTATTCGAAAATAATCAGCAAAAATACACGGTGGCAATCGGTGGCAGGTATTGGCAAAACTGTGTGCCTAGACTGTCTTTCAAACCGAGCGATTGCGAGTCGAACCTGTCGAACCGAGGTATCATCATCATGTACAGCCTGCGACAGTCCACTGCTGGGCATAGGCCTCTCCAGTGCGACACTCAATTCGGTCCTCTGCTCTCCGCATCTATTCACGTCCGGCTACCCTACGCAAGTTGTCTTTCCACCCATCCGGGAGACGTCCTACACTACGTTTGCGACGTGGTCTTCACTCGTGGACTCGTCTACTCCAGCGGTTCTTGGTCCTTATGACCAGTTCACCGCCTCTTCAGCTTGCTAATACAGTGAGCTATGTCGGTCACTTTGGTTCTCTGACGGATCACTTCGTTTCGAATGCGGTCCATCAGAGAGACTCCGAGCATAGCCCGCACCATAGCCCGCTGAGCGACTTTATTGTGGATCAGTCGTGCCGTGAGTGTCCACGTTTCGGCTCCGTAAGTCATCACGGGTAGGACGCACTGATTGAAGACTTTTGTCTTGGGGCATTGTGGTATCGACGATGTAAAAAAATGACGTAATTTCCCAAACGCTGCCCACCCTAACTGTATCCTCTTATCAGATTATCTCTTGAAATTGTTTCTACTTAACTGCAACATTTGCCCGAGGCACACCCGAGGTAAATACGAATAGGATGTTACTGGCTGACCTCTTCCCTGTCATCACCAGGTGCTGAGGACGATGTACATGAACCTGGAGAAGGTGGCAGACATGGTGCCCGTAGATCTCTGCGCGAACGCCATCCTGGCCACCGCATGGTACACTGCCAAGAACTTCAAGGAGAAGTAAGTATATAGCAAGTAAACTAGACCAGAAAAAACCGTTCAAGTGCGAGTCTGACTCGCGCACCGGTTCGGTAATTCTTCTTCTTGGCCACTCTTGAACAATTTGGTGTAGGCCTCCTTCAGTTTGCGCCATATCCCGGTCCTGCTACTTCCATCCAATTGTTCCCTGCAACCTTTCTTGGTCCAAAAGCGCCGCGCTTGGTCCGGGTTCGGATCCAGCCGTGTACCTATGAGTTGTTTTTTAATTCAAGTACATTATCCGATTGCTTAACGGTGAAGGAAAACATCGTGAGGAAACCTGCATGTCTTGAACAGGCATGTGAAGTCCGCCGATCCGCACTGGTCCCGCGTGGTGTACTATGTCCCATACACTCTCTGTAGGAGAGTAGGACTGAGCACCTGAAGTGGAGACGTATATAGGATGTTGATGAGACGTGAGACCTTTCTTGAGGTCGTCTTTCCAGTAATTTAATGCATGATATTGTTACTCCGGGCGCTTTAATTACTTATTATGTGAGATGAAGGCCAGCAAGCAAGTGAATAAAAAATATCAAGAAGACTCTGAATCCGTCTTTTTTTAAAGGGTAATTTGTTTTGTTTTCTCCAGTCAAACGTCGAACATTCCGATCTACAACTACGTGTCGGGTGCACAGAATCCCATCAAATGGGGAGACTTCATTGAGATGAACCGACGCACCGGCATCAACAACCCAACGATGAAGGCAGTCTGGTATGTTGCACTATGGCCTCCGACGCAAAGAGTGGGGTGTTATAAGTCTGACGCCAAAGTCTATCTATCTGTCCGTGGCATCGTAGCTCTCCAACGGATGGATCGAGTTGGATGCGATTTTTTTTACGTGAAAGCATGTTTCCTTGCGGTGGTTCTTAGATATATTTGGTAAAAATCGATTTAGCAGTTTTTGCGAAGTGTTTTTCTTTTTAAAAGCTTTTTTAATTTTAATTGTTACATGCTGTACTGTACTGCATGTTCATATTCTGTAAATCCGTCTGGAAGACGCGGTGCACTTCCAACACTAGTGTCGTAAGACTACTTTCTGGAAGGCCCCTGTAAAACTCTGTAAAAGTTATTAAAGAAATAAACATTTTTACTTACTTTTTGTTACTTTGAGTACCGCCTCCGTGCCCTAAAAAAATTCAGATTTTCAGATACTTATGCTTTAAGAACTTGCTTCTTGCCAAAATTCCAGATTTCCTACCATCGCAAAGGAAATGACCTAAAAATCTTTTTGTTACGTCGACCTAGAAGTTTGATTTTTTTACAGCTCCAAGGATATGCAGACTTGAGTATTCGATATTAATTTCAACTTGATACCTCTACGCATTCCTGAGATAAACGGTCTTGACAGACAACAAGGAGATCCTTTAAGAAGTTACAGGTTTGAACACTCGGAAACTGTGTTTAGAGCCTCAACAATATGACTGATCCCAAATCGCTTCGCCAGCGCAGACCACCTATATTGTAACAGAGTGACCGTTCCTTCTTGTGTCAGGTACTACGGCCTGAACGCCACCAACAGCTACTACATGTTCCTGTTCTACAACTTCTTCTTGCACTACCTGCCAGCGCTGCTCATAGACACCTACTGCGCTGTCGTCGGCAAGAGACGAGCGTGAGTTCAAAGCAAATACAGTTATACAAATCATGATCATGATATACTCGTACCTGTAAGCCGTGGTAGCTCAGTTGGGTAGAGCGTCAGTCCTTGAACAATAAAGTCTGGGTTAGAGCCTAGCTCGTTCTAATAAGTTCTAATTTGTTATTTATGTACGAATGATAAAAATCATTACCATTGGCTTTTCGGTGAAGGAAAACATCGTGAGGAAACCTGCACACTCCTGAGAAGAAATTCACAGGTGTGTGTGAAGTCTACCAATGCGCACTGGTCCCGCGTGGTGTACTATGTCCCATACACTCTCTGTAGGAGAGTAGAACTGAGACCTGCAGTGGGGACATATTAGGCTGTTGATGATAACTCGTACCGTTATTTTAAAAGTAATTCGTTCAAAAAGAACTGGAAACCGAATTGCTCTTAAAAGTAAAAGTAGATTTTATTAAAGCACCAGCTTTCAAATAAAAAAAGAATCATCCAAATCGGTTTCACCCAGTCAAAAGTTCTGAGGTGACAAACATTTTAAAAATAATTGAAGTCGTTTAAAAACAAAGTCCGCCGCCATGTCTGTCTGTCTGTTCGCAATAAACTCAAAAACTACTGAAGGGTTTTCATATATCAACAGAATGATTCTTGAGAAAGATTTAGGTGTATAGTAAGTTAATGTTTAATGATTGAAAATGTTGTTTTTCTGCTTGGGTTGCAATGAAACAGTCTCCTTCTCCCATTGCAGGATGCTGAACTTCTACCACCGTATAATGAAGCTGACCAACATCCTGTTCTACTTCTCGACGCAGGACTGGAAGTTCTCAGACCAGGGTGTCCGGGAGATATGGGCAGCGCTGCCTCCCGCCGACAAGGCAGTCTTCCCCTTTAGCATTGGGGAGATGTCCTGGGACTACATGTGCGAAACTTTTTTGTTGGGTGAGTCCTCCCTTTGCATAAGTATTTCCCCTATGTTGGTAAGACCACGTGGCCGCGATCAAATTTGGATTGTTTTGTAGCTGTCCCTATCTGAGCCCTATCCTACCCGAGCGCGTACGGTGAGACAGCATACACTACGCGAAGTTATCCACCCGTTATTTGGATGTTTCGTAGTCCAGTGATCATTTGAAGGATACAGTATATTATGTAACGATTTTTAATACAGTATACTAATGAAATTCCAGGTGTCGGTGGTTTTTCCAAATTGTTCTAAATTGATTCATACTCTTGTAAATCAGGTTCAAAGTTGGGGCTTTTTATTACCTTAAAATACAATACTTTGACGCCCTGTAACTCTGGAAGTATATATTTAAACGTAAATCTGACTCACCACCGACACAGATATTTGTTTCTAGATTGTGTCTTGAAAATTTCATAGATTTTCATAGCTTAATACTCAAAATATGACTGGACTACGTTTGTATGGGCGCTTTGACACCATCATACCCTCTTAGACACGTTTAAGGACACACTATTTGCCTAGGCGTGGTCTCCACTCGAGATCTCGTCTCCTGAAATGACCAGCCCACTGACACTGTGCTTTGTCGGTCGCTTTGGTGCTCTGACGGAACACTGTAAATATGTTTACCGACTAAGGCGAAGCCAACAGGAGGGTTATGATTTTAGCAACCTGTGTATGTATTTATGTTCTCTCTTATCAACTAAACTACACTTCGTATTTTGACAAATGTGGTATCGTTACAAGCGTCGTGTTTTTACGCGGGTTATGGATGGACGCATCTTTTAGGAAACATAAATTAATTAACCAAAAAATAATTATCAAAGATTAACAAATCGTGTTTGTTATCATATGAAAGGTATTGATGAGTATATTCCAAAAAATATATAGTTTACATAAGTACATCTAGCCGAAGCCATGGTAGCTCAGTTGTGTAGAGTCCTTGAACAATCGAGGTCTGCGTTCGATCCTGGATCGTACCAATGAGTTACAATTTGTTATTTGGAATTTATGTACGAATGATAAAAATCATTACCATTGGCTTTTCGGTGAAGGAAAACATCTTAAGGAAATCTACACACTCCTGAGAAGAAATTCAAAGGTGTGTGTGAAGTCTACCAATGCGCACTGTTCCCGCGTGGTGTACTATGTCCCATGCACTCTCTGTAGGAGAGTAGGACTGATCCCAAGCAGTGGGGACATGTATAGAAAAAATCATTTTCATTTTTGAACTCGGCTATAACGTTTTTTTTAAATTTTGTTATTGTATATGTGATAATGAATTATTTGTCGACAGGTCTTCGACTATATCTGATCAAGGATGACCTCTCCACGTTGCCAGAAGCGAGGAAACGGTGGAACAGGTGAGCTAAAAGCCTAATATTACGGAAACGGACCCCTGTATCGAGCAAAAGTGGCTTTCCCAGACCCTCAACATTTTTGAAAGATCTATTCAACGATACCCCACACAATGGGGTAGACGTGAAAAAAATATTTCATCACCAAGTTACGTGTATGGGAACCAGACGCTAAAATTTTTTCTTCAAGATTTTATTCTACCACTTTGTCGGCGTGATTAATATGTATCATCATCATCATCAGCCGGGAAACGTCCACTGCTGGACATAGGTCTCCCTCTTGGTACGCCACATCGACCGGTCCCGAGGCACCTGCATCCAGCGACTCCCCGCGACTCTAACCAGGTCGTCGGTCCATTTAGTAGGGGGACGGCCTGGTAGACGTTTCCCGGTACGTGGTCGCCACTCGAGAACCTTTACTCCCCACCGGTTATCGGTTCTTCGAGCGATGTGGCCTGCCCATTGCCACTTCAGCTCACTGACTCGTCGAGCTATGTCGGTGACCTTCGTTCGTCTACGGATTTCCTCATTCCGGACCTTATCACGTAGAGATTAATATGTATACTCGTACCAAATTACAGCTTTCTAGTAGTAACGGTCGCTGAGCTAAGCCGCGGACGGACAGAGGTCCTAAAAACCAAGGTTTTGGTGGAATATTATTTTGAATAGCATACATTTTAGAAGTTTTATTTTTGTTGGTTATCCTAAATTAATAACTATTTGTTTCAGGATGTTCTACCTGCATTCTCTACTTAAGCTGGTAACCCTGTTCGTCGTGGTTTACCTGGGATATTTATTGTTCAGAAGTCTCACGTGGCTTGTGCTGGGATGAACAAGGAAATTATACATAGTTTTCAATTCAGTATTTAAATTCAATTATAGCCCGTTCGCTCACATAGTGGCCGAACATATAGATGGTTAATATAATTAAAAAACTAGTATTAAAGACTTCACATAGTGGAAGTTCGGCAGAAAAAATAATTCGACCCAAAAATGGGTACACACGTCGGAGCATAAAATTAAACACAAATCATTTTTTTATACACGCAACAATCACCTCTAAGTCATAACCTTACTGCGATGCCTCGATAGCAAATTCACCAGCGGGTGTACAACTCAGCAGCACTCTTTGAGCTCGAAATTTTAATCCTTTGAATAGAGCCGGTGTGTGCCCGGCGGACTTTACAATTAGATCGCTTCGCGTTTTTCTACGCTTAGAATCTTTTTAGATATGCTTTTCATATTCAAAAGATATTAGATTGTTTTTCATTGTTATACATATATACCAGTATTTACATATTTCACTATGTCGGTGTGAACCGGTATTATATTCTTGTGGGTTTTTTTTTAAATTTCCGATCCGATCCACTGCACCAGCCAGCAGTTCTGCCACAAGGACTCGAAGGGGCGTCCATCCAGTATTGGTGAGCGTTGGGATGGCTATCTGTGCGTGCCTCGTTTCTACACGGGAGTAACGTATCTGCGATTATGCATTGGGTTTGCTGGATCAAGCTCCCGTCAGCTTACTATCACATACACGGTAATAGCGTGGCGATACGAGACACGCGGTGCTGCCAACCCAACCCTGTCCACACTACATGGGCTCCGGACTTCTGTCCGAGCAACCGGCGTGCAGGTAAATAGGGAGTAGGGTAATGTAATAAGTTTATCAGCTGCAGTTCTGGAAAGGGCTGGGACAGGATTTGAGTCGACCCGGATACTAGCACCGTATAGTCGGGGAGTATAGATTCTATAATTGGTGTGTAATATATAATTAGGAGTTTGATTGGGAACTGCTGATATGGATACGTTTCAGTTGACAGACGCGACTTGGATGCTGGTCTTGGCTGGGTCTGGTCTTTGCGCTTAGTTTTCTTCTTCCAGCACCTTTTCAGAATTGGTTTCGTCTGCCTTGTATCCTCTTTTCTTTTGTATCAACAGTCAAATGTAAGTCATGTCTTCTTGATCGAGTGCGTCCCTGGCTTCACTGAGTACGGGGTCTGCGTCTTCTGCACTGAGTTCGTACGCGAGTTTTCCTCACAGAGTCCTTTCCTCAGAGAGTTAACGAGATCAGGGGCACAGCCGCCACTCCCCGGTCAAAGTGTCGGCTGACATGCAAGAGGTCCCGGGTTCAAATCATCAACCAGACTTTTACATTTCGGAATTAGCAAAGAATTTTCTTGCATAATTGGTTCTCTGAATAAAATGAGAAGGAAGGAGTAAAAATGATATGAAACGATCTCACCCGATATGCTCTTCAGTTCAGGGCCTACATCAGCTAGCGACTTGTTTTCAGGATGTTTCATTGTCACGACGCGACAGGTAGCGCGTGCGCAGTGCGATGCGACATTATTTACGGTGACACGAGCTTTGCGTACAATGTACACTGATTACGTATTTATAACGAAAGCGTTCCCCAGTCTCGCACAAATAACACCATGGTTCGCACATAACTCTTGAAAATGTAAGTTTATTGCTCGGCACCAGTAGAACACGCTAATTAACACCACAGTATTGAACGTATAACTTCTACACTAACACAAGTTGAAACTTTAGAAAAAATAAGTACAATGCAGACCCGGGGAGCGTCCCGGGGACGCGTCCGACCCTTACGGCGGACGGCAAAAGACCCTTCTTGTGTTTTTTTAAATTTCAAGCAAAAACGCGAAAAATTCATAATTTGACTAGAATTGGATTTTGTGACTTCGAACTAATTTATTCTCGCTCAAGTCTCATTATACTAATTACTAGAAATATATTCTCTGAATGAAAAACAACAACAACAAATATTTAAGGTAACTCGCCTATTGTGGCGCTCCTCTAATGTCCTGGACGTCCAGCAATAGTTGAATATCTTCTAGATGAGAGGCCAATTCACACAAACACGATTTTGTCCACAACACTCCGCAATACATATAATATTTGGCGAATCCTATACAACGCGCAACGCGCGGTGACGCGGTCAGGTTTGACATATATTAGTCTGTGGGTTTGACGGGAATTAAATATTTATGTCTAAGGTACGTCAGCTAAATAAACAGACGGTATTTCGACAAAGTTACTTGCGGCAAATTTAAAAATGTATTTATTTCGAGTTCACACGTTAAATTGCGTTTTTTTGTAAGATTTTTCCTACCAATAAAAGGCAAAGGTAAAACACCATACAGCCATATCTTTGATAAATATATTCGTTTTATTCTGTCTTAGAATTTCAAGGTTATAAAAATTAGGCCGAAGACATTTCTTCAGTTTTCTCAATAAAATGTATAATGCGTACATTATATCGCTTGCTTTGACGATTCTTGACGAGACTTTCAAAGGTCAGCGCGAACTTGAAAAATGGTGATTCTGTGTTATAATGGTGCAAAAAGTGTCACGGACAGTGTTATAGTATCAATTACGCAAAATTGCGAGGGTTTCGACGCGATCGAAAGGGTTTACCATGTCGAGTACATTCGGCATGTGGATTCTTTCGAATCTAAAGATGACCTTTTAAATTCTCGTCAAGAATCGTTAAAACAAGCGATAAAATGTACACATTATACATTTTATTGAGAAAACTGAAGAAATGGCTTCGGCCTTGTTTATAACCTTAAAATTCTAAGAGAGAATATCATTATAAAAAACATAGCTGTATGGTGTTTTGCCTTTTCCTGGTCGGAAAAATTTTACAAAAAATAATTGTCAAACCCAAATTCGTAATTCTACCCAAAGAGTAGAGTAATAAATTCTACCTATCGTCAGTAGTAATAATTCGTGAGACAGAAAATCGCATCCATTTTCGTAAATAAATGAGATTTACCCGGAGATTAAGTAGACTGTATACTTTCACAGATATGTTGTACATGTAACAGTAAAAATGTATTTGTAAGTATATTTTGTGATATAATTTTACTGTAAATAAAAAACGTATTTTAATGTTGGAATTAGATTACATTAGTAATAAATTTATATTTCGGTATTTACATACATTGCGTTTTAATTTCCTTATTATATATATGACCACCTTATGTCATCCCGCGGGCGTCGCAAAAGGCGACTAAATACATGTGGACAGCAGCATCTAAGTAACCACATCCTACTGCGATCACCAACCAAGCGCGGTTATTACAACAAATCACCGCTCAAGGAAAGCCATGATTAAATACTAAAAAAAATACACTCGTTTTAGAAGCGATTTATTATTTCAATATAATATTGTTTAACAAACAGAAAATACAAAAAAACACTATATACAAACAACGTTTTGTATTGTACATCACTATATCTAAAATACATATATAATTTAATATTAATTCTAGATTATATTTACCCGAACAATTTACGGTTTGATATAGAATGAGTTAGTATAATTTAAAATGTTTTTCGTTTTTTTTACAGCACGGTTAAAATCAAGAGAAGCCTAGCAAGGGACAAAACAAAATCCTCTAAGTGCCTAACTAGGAATCAAACCTGCGACCTCCCATCAGTCCATCGAAGTAGCCATAAGGCCACAAATTGTTTAAGGATCTCTTTTCATCAGAAAAAATATAAACAAATAAATTGTACTAATTCATTTATGAGCAGTCAGCGGGGTGTATCTCGATACAAGGAATGACGTCATTTTAGGGTAAATAAAACATGGGACAATTCATTAGGGGTCCAGGGTTTTCCTCCAAAGGAAAAAGGTAATATAGGATCACTCTGTTGTCCGTCTGTCTGTCTGTCAAGACCCTTTTTCTTAGGAACGCGTAGATATAAAGTTGAAATTAATATCGAATACTCGAGTCTGTTGTCCCTTGGATCTGTGACAAAAACAAACTTATAGATCAACGCAATACAAAGATATAGCTGTATTTTAGACCATTTCCATACAAAATGCTACGGAATCAAAACCTATAGGGTACTTCCCGTTGACCTAGGATCCTGAAATTTGGCAAGCAAGGTCTTACAGGAATAAATCAGAAAATTAGGATTTTTGAATAATAACACAGTAAAAATAGCGTTTTATATTTACAAACTTAACTTTGTAGTTGAAAGCTATACATCGGGTATGTAATTCAGCTGCAAAGTTAAGTTGGTTTTTTCAATCAGAATTACATTTTCGGTAGAGCATTGTTGGATGCATATCACCGTACCTATTATTTATGATTTTCAGTACGTTAATTATTCATATTCTGTACGGAACCCTCGGTGCGCGAGTCCGACACGCACTTGACCTTTTTTTAAAAAAAAATTCATTATAATCGTCAAGAAATTATTGTGTCACAATCACCAATGTCAAACAGTGTCAAATAATGTCAGTTCAAATTTTATCAATTTAAAAATATATATTATTCAATTTATTGCTACAAAAATAAAACAGCAACACTACAATGCGGATGATATTTTTTCATATAAAACTTATTTCAATTTCACACGCAATATTTAATTTTGTTAAAAAGTTTGCGGTGAAAAAAAAAATACTAAAATAAATGCGTTCAAAAAGAACTGGAAACCGAATTCAATTGCCGTAAAAGTCTAATAGTCAGCTTTCAAAAAAATAGTAAAAAAAATATGTTTTTTACTATTTATGTGTTACAAGCAGTTGACGTCATCAACCATTCGGCCAATCATAGTCGTTTACGATCTCGTCACTAATGTAGACAACAACAAAAAACATTTTCTTCGTCAATATTCTCTTAAAATATTCAGTATTTTTCTTACCTGACTAAACAGTTGGTTTCCAAAATTCATGCCGTCAAATACCTATTCTAAAAACAACTAACATTTCCTAAAGTTTCGCCAAGTTTGCCAACTTTTTTGAATCACTTTCCCAAGTTTGCCTAAATTTTCCGATGGTTCCATCCCATCAATGCTTGTGCCCCATTGTCAACAACACGGGCAGCAGGGCGCCCACTGTCAGCACCAACACCTCGCACATCTGCAGCCCCGGCTGGGGTAGTTTCTGTGGGCCGCCGTCCTGCGTCGGCAGTAGGGCGTGCGTGTGCGCATGGGAGTGCGTCAGCTCGGGGAGCACGTGCACCGTCGCCACGTACAGAAACGTGCCCGCCGAGAACAGCATGGCTATACCTGAGACATACAGCTATTATTAACATCAATCACTCTTAGGGTTGAACTACATCATCATCATCAGCCGGGAAACGTCCGGGTAGGCCTCCTTCATGGTACGCCACATGGACCGGTCCCGAGCCACCTGCATCCAGCGACTCCCTGCGACTCTAACCAGGTCGTCGGTACATCTAGTAGGGGGACTCCCTGGTACGTGGTCGCCACTCGAGAACCTTTACTCCCCACCGGTTATCGGTTCTTCGAGCGATGTGGCCTGCACATTGCCACTTCAGCTCACTCACTCGTCGAGCTATGTCATCATCAGCCAGGAAACGTCCACTGCTGGACTTCATGGTACGCCACATCGACCGGTCCCGAGCCACCTGCATCCAGCGACTCCCTGCGACTCTAACCAGGTCGTCGGTCCACCTAGTAGGGGGACTCCCTGGTACGTGGTCGCCACTCGAGAACCTTTACTCCCCACCGGTTATCGGTTCTTCGAGCGATGTGGTCTGCCCATTGCCACTTCAGCTCACTGACTCGTCGAGCTATGTCATCATCAGCCAGGAAACGTCCACTGCTGGACTTCATGGTACGCCACATCGACCGGTCCCGAGCCATCTGCATCCAGCGACTCCCTGCGACTCTAACCAGGTCGTCGGTCCACCTAGTAGGGGGACTCCCTGGTACGTGGTCGCCACTCGAGAACCTTTACTCCCCACCGGTTATCGGTTCTTCGAGCGATGTGGTCTGCCCATTGCCACTTCAGCTCACTGACTCGTCGAGCTATGTCATCATCAGCCAGGAAACGTCCACTGCTGGACTTCATGGTACGCCACATCGACCGGTCCCGAGACACCTGCATCCAGCGATTCCCAACCTTAACCAGGTCGTCGGTCCATCTAGTAGGTGGACGACACACACACATAAAATACTGTTATAATTTTTATATATATTTCTGTGTAAAAACTGTAAAATGTGTAAAAAACTTAAAATAATGTGTAATGTAAGGAGGAGCGGGGCTGCCTACCACAGGCAGTGCAATTTGAAATTTTTAAGATTATGGAATAAAATATTTTTCATTTTTCATTTTCTGTTTGTATATTTTATACTATATTAATTCTGTTCCATGGGGAGGATTCTGTTCATCACTATACGTTTCCCGGATGATGATGATGATGATGACTCACCGGTCGCGTTGAAGTCACTCAGGGTCTGCTTGCTCTCGTTCCCGATGCCGAAGTACGTGAGCATGGCGGCGAGGGGGGCCGCGCACGAGAATATCAACAGGTGCTTCCTTATACGGTTCCTGGAATTAAAGATTTTCAAAGTTTATTTATTAAATCTGCTGACAATGGACGTCACTACAAAATGTTACATCGATCTAATTCTTTTTCGTGATTTAACTGCAAGGATCCTGAAACCCGTTATGTTATAAAACTAGCAGATGACGTCACACTACAAATCTATCCAACGGCACCCCCTCCCCCCACCCCTCCCACACACCCACACCTACCCATGGTTTGTTTGTTTGTTTGAATACTCTTTATTCATTCATATTAACTTAAATAATTAAAATTTTAAAACAATAATAAAAGTCGAATAGGCTAGTTGACAAAATTTGAAAACTTGGTTAATTATATACTTTAATCTATATTATATCCCCAAAAAGCTATATTTTAAAGAAAAAGCAAAATTTACATTACGTATTTTGTATTTAAAAAAAGCAATTTATATTTCCCTCGAAAACGCTGAATAGTGTCATGGCGTCTTGAATGACGTCACAGCTCGCGAAATAACCTGCTCTGTGGTATGAAAACGTCAACAACAACAATGATGTTTTGCGAGGCGTGACGTCACACTTTCTTGCGCCGCGTTCTTCGTGTTCGTTGTCACGTGACCTAATGCCTATTTTTTTCGAATCCATTTTCTAAAAATATTAATAATCTTTAACTTTTTTGAGAAATATACTAGTTTTTTCTTATCTTCGTCTCCTCATTTATAATTAGAAACTATAAACCAAGCAATTTGTTATTAGTGGAAACAGGCCTATTGTCGGACTTATCCCTATATAGGGATCTCTTCCAGTCAACCAGGGCGAGGAGAAAGATAAAGGGGTGGTGTGCGGAGACATATACAACATCATAATAAAAGATATACAAACAAAGAGATTTGAGAACGAAATAAATAAAAACAACATATACTTATATAAATATAATACATACACATAATATATATACATATAGAAATAAATATATATAAGGATACTAAACTAACTCATTGTAAAATGCTGAGAATATTAGGCTTTCTGAGGCCTGTTTTAAATGTAGCCGCAGACGGTGACATCCTGACATCAACCGGAAGCAGATTCCAAAGCCTCGCTGCCTTCACCGTAAGAGTTACTACCCATGGTACAATACACTGCAGCGCCACTAGCTGGTGGTACCTGTCCAGTCCTGCGTGCATCAGGAACGTGACCAGTCCGAACGCGGCGGGCGCCTTGTGCAACATTATAGCCAGGAACACTATCAGCTCCACGTCAGCGTGGGACGTGGTTGCCGCCGCTCCCAAAGCAATGCCGTCGGCTGCGGACAAAATTTTCCACGGTTATTATGAGGTATATATATATATAACTAATTTAATAAATAAAAAATAGCAAATAAAAATAAAATGTTTGATTTTTTATGTTTGTTACCTCAGAGTTTTTGACTGGGTGAACCGATTTGTTAAGGTTTCTCGAGTGGCGACCACGTACTACCAGGCCGTCCCCCTACTAGATGGACCGACGACCTGGTTAGAGTCGTAGGGAGTCGCTGGATGCAGGTGGCTCGGGACCGGTCGATGTGTGTACCATGAGGGAGGCCTATGTCCAGCAGTGGACGTTTCCCGGCTGATGATGATGAACCGATTTGGATGATTCTTTTTTTATTTGAAAGGTGGTGCTTCCCGTGTAGTCCCATTTCAATTTGGTCCAGTTCTGACAACGGCATCCATGAGAAAACTATATAAATCTTAAATTTGCCGTAGTAAATGTAGACTTTTAGGGTAATTGAAGTCGGTTTCCAGTTCTTTTTGAATGCATTTACTTGTTTTACCATTTAATGTTGATATTGTATAACTTTGATACTGTTATTTACGTTCATATCCTGATGGACATACTAACTTTTGCGTGCTACTGTGTGGCGAATCATGTGAAACCAAATTACTATTATAAATTCTACCATCATTGTAAGATACTACGGTACCTACGGTGGCTACTAAGGTACTAACCAAATTTAAATAAAATATATAAAATGAAATTTTTGAATTATTCCATGATTTTTATGCAGTGTGCAAGTGCAGGGCGGATTTAAAACATCTTCACTTCCACGGTGTTGCTAACTTAGAATAAGTGATTTTGCTTATTGCATGTAAATTCATCCATTTTATAATGGCGTCTAGACGTTCCGTCTGCTTCTCTAAGGGGTGAGGCACTGTATGATAAAATACAAGTTTTTAAACTTAGTTTAGCTCCAGACGCTTTAGTATTTAACTAGATCAAATATTCTAGTTTTGTATCTCGTATTTATGTAATCGTTTATTATATTTATTATATCGTACACGCCTAACTGCCCTCCTTTCTTCACTATTTCTCTCTTGACCTAGGACTGCTGTAAGAAATTTCTTTTAGAAATAAGCTGTTCCTTTTGTATATATTTTTTCTGTTTTTGTGTTATGTAAATATTTTCCGTGTACAATAAACTGTTTTAAAAAAAAATTATTCTTATCTGTTTTGTAATATATTTTTAGATAAGAAAGTAATAGGCGGTGATTGTTATAGGAATATTGCGATGCTTTACGAAACTTTTACACACAAGCAATTATTAAAACCGATACCGTGTCGAGCTCGACACAACGAATACGAATAGATTGGACACGCGTTATAATGTGTTTACGATTTGCTAAACACTGATAAGGTTTTTCTTTACAATTAGTGTTAAATATTTAAGATAATTATCTACCGCCAGCATCCTGTGCAGCCTGCCCAACGAAGGGGGACTGGACGACATATATATTTTATAGACTAGGTTTAGTATTTAAATTTAAGTTTTGTAATTAATTTTTTTAATAATAATTAGTTTTAAAAAAACCTTTAAGATAATTGTATAATGCAATCATTATTTGCATAAAATATGGTGTGGTACATGATGTTAAAATTACGTGAATAATGTCAGATCAATAATAAAAAATATTATTACGCTTTGACTAACTGGAGGTCCCAGGTTCAAATCAAATTATGTATAAAAGCAACTCTAAAAACGCTTTTGCGAGATACAGGTCATAAAAAAAACGGCCAAGTGCGAGTCGGACTCGCGGACGAAGGGTTCCGTACCATTCTCAATAAAAATGACAAAAAGAATTGTTGTATGGGAGCCCCCTTAAATATTTATTTTATTCTGTTTTTTAGTGTTTGTTGTTATAGCGTCAAGATAAATACATCATCTGTGAAAATGTCAACTGTCTAACTATCACGGTTCATGAGATACAGCCTGGTGACAGACGGACAGCGGAGTCTTAGTAATAGGGTCCCATTGGTTACCCTTTGGGTATGGAGCCCTAAAAACGTCCGACTGTAAAAATTACACACTACAATAATTTCCAACAATACACAATAGACAACATTGCTGAATTGATCAAATTTGAAAACCGTTTAGAGATGTTTCAGAATTTCCTCGATAGTCATGTCGTACAAAACTGTTACAATTATAATATTTCGCCTTATTTATTAATTTATTTATTTGCTTTTTTCTATCCACGAGCCAAAAAACATCTGCAACTAATTCTTCTGCAAGGTCCTTAGACAAACTGTAATAATGTCCAAATGTCAAAACCTAAATGACTATTAGAGAGTATGGTACATTATAAGGAATATTCATCTCACCAGCAGCATGCACGACCAGCCCCACGGTGGCTGTCACGTTCCTCTCAACAGGATTACTCTGGTCATTGTATCGGGATGACAGCTGATCCACCAGAAGCATAAACACAAACCCTGAAACATTCCGAACAGTGCCACACTCATGTATTGCTTATGAATATTGACACGATAATAGTTTTATACTAAATTCCTTTTACCGTATTCTGTTAAAATACGATAGCTGGATTTGTGGAGAAATTATCTATAAATAGGACCTCCTCCTGAAGATGACGTGATGACCTATCATCATCAGGAGAAGGTCCTATTTATAGATAATTTCTCCACAAATCCAGCTATCTTTTTTTAACAGATTATGGTAAAAGAATACAGCGGGAAATGTGTACCGGTCTGTCCCCCTACTAGATGGAATGACGACCTAGTTAAGGTTGCGGAAAGTCGATGGATGCAGGTGGCATACCATAAAGATGTAATAATTTTTTTAAATACTTGCACCGAAAGACCTTTCTTCTTAGCACATTTCAGGATTCTAGGTCAACGAAGTCCCTTATAGGTTTGGATGCATGGAACATCGACTTTTTCACTGATCATAGCAGACTTGATTATTTGATATTAATTTCAATTTGATACCTGCATATGTTTCTGAGAAAAAGAGTATTGAGAGACAGACAGAAGGACACCCAAGTGTTACTTTAAGACTTAAAGTTTAAGTGTTCGTTTCTGGAACCCTAAAAAGACCGTATTTCCACTTACCATCAGGTGAGATGAAGGCATTGCAATCCCATTACACATGAAAATATTGGTTATTTACCTAGAACCAGTGTGACTCCGATGACGGAATGCAAATCGTCATCGTGTGCCGCTGGCTCTGCAGTGTAGTCTTTAGTGATGACAGTAGGAAGCACTCTCTCGCTGAACAGGGCCCTAACACCTTCGGGGATGATCACAGCCAACGCAGTGCCCACTAGCAACCCAGCACCAAACACTGTCACTTTCTGAAGTTTGTCCTGACAAGAGAATAATCACATGAATATTAGAAATGCAAAAGTAGCTAAGCTCCATCAGTTTGTTGGGTTTTCACAGTTATTAGTACGCATGTATGAGATTAAAGTCATCATCAACAGCCTATATATGTCCCCACTGCAGGGGCTCAGGCCCTACTCTCCTTCAGAGAGTGTACGGGCCATAGTCCACCAAGCGGGACCAGTGCAGATTGGCAAACTTCACACACACCTTTGAATATCTTCTCACTATGTTGTCCTTCATCGAAAAGCCAATGGTTAATAATTTATTCGTACAAAACAAACTGGAACTCATTATACGACCCAGGATGGAGCCCAGACCTCAAATCTTCAAGGATTGGCACTCTAAGCAACTGAGCTACCATGGCATCATTAAAGTCATCATCATCAGCCGGGAAACGTTCACTGCTCGACATAGGCCTCCTTCATGGTTCGCCACATCGACCGGTCCTGAGACACCTGCATCCAGCGACTCCCTGTGACTCTAACCAGGTCGTCGGTCCAATTAAAGTAATGTGATTAAACAAAAGGATGACGTTGCAGCCTGTTTATTTTCTAAATTAAAAAGAGTATATACAAAACGAGAATAAACATAGCTCAGATTAGAAGGACGAGGAATATTATCAGGGAGAATATGATAGTAAAAGAATGTTTTTGGCATTCTTAACACTCCAATTAATTTACATTTTTTATTTTATTTACTAAGGAGCATTTACAGTATTTCCTTCTTTGTAAACCCCACCGTAAAACTAAAGCTACTTAGTTTCATCACAGAATTATCTTGAATCTAACATTAATAGTTGTTGCCTCTATATATCTATTTAAATCTTTGTTAATTTTGTAACCATATCAATCAGAGTTGCACCTAATTTAAATGAATAGGCAATTATGCCAGTTACTGCAAAACTTAGGTAAACGGATGGCATGATAAATGCGTGTTTCGCAAAAATATTGCAACTTAGATCTGGGTTACGAAAGGCCACTAGTGCTCTAAAAAACATTATAAAGTCCACTTTTATACATACCTCAGACATAGACACGTTTAACGGGATACTGCCAGCTACATAGGAACCAATTAACATTACTAAAACTAACAAAATAAGGACAATAGTACCATCCATTTTTAGCTAACTTATGTTACGATTCTACTTAAAAACTTGAAAGACAACCGCAGTCTTGAGATAAAAAAGTAGTTCTAAATTGATAACATATGTTTTCTATCCATATTTTCAATGTTTTAATACACGATAAAATAGTGAAAATTGATAATTTGAATGCGTGCACTCACAGACTTGAAGATTTTTGTATACTATTTGACATTTGAGTTCATTTGACGTCGATTGACGACTGACGTACACATTTCATTTTTTTTTAATTTAAGGGCTTTGACAGCATGGTCAATGGTCATCAACACAAAAATAATATTTTATATTTTCCGATTTATTTTCCTTGAAAATCTATTCCCTATGGTAGGCAGTACTTCGTTGTGACCATTCGTCAGATAAACACTCTTAAGCTCTCACTGGCTCTGAGCATAGGTCTTGCCATGAGAAAATTAAGTCTCTTTATTATGGGGGTTAAATGCTTTGTTAAATGTTCCATCGATTTTATAAAGCTTATATGGATAAACATAGACATGGTCTCTACATAGTTAACGCGTTCAATTTGGTTATTGGTGATTTTCTCAAAAAGCGCTGAATCAGGCCATCAATTTCAGGCCAGCACGTCACCGCCGCAGCGTGTGTTCTGCTGAAGTTGTCCCGCGACTGGACTTGGACTGCTATGCTGGGAATTTTATACACAAAAGTTCCGTTACTCATACTACTTTTACATAACTAATTATAAAAATGTATAATGTAAAAAATACACGGCCGCCATCAAATACAGGAGTACATATTCAATAGTACAATTACCGAAAAAGAGATGTTCAAAATTCGGACTACACTTGTACACTATTTACAAAAATCAAATAATAATAAAAATATGTATAGAAAAATACTAAAATTAAATTTTTACATTTATTGTAATTGTACAAAATCATTCTTTTTGTACTAAGTGACAGTGTCAAATGTAATTTTATTGACGCCATCTTTGTTTTCAACGTCAAGTCTTACTATAAACTTAACCGAAATATACCAAAATGTTCATCACTTTTATTTGAGAATGACCTTTTAAAATTATAAACGTATACAAAGCCAGGCCTTGGCGCCATACATTCGCGGAACGTGTCATTTTCACAATAAAAAATAAAGATATTGTTTTAAAAAAGCTTTATTTCAACATGTAATATGATCTTTTAATAGAGAAAATCTAAATATAGGAATTCTAACCGATACACACAATGTCTTCAACTAAACTTTGAACTTAAATATCTCATTTCGGAAATGTTTAAGCAGATTCTACCAAAACACATTGTACATTTATTTTTATGCCTGCCATAGCATTGTTACATGTTAGGACTGAGTCTGAGCATAATTATTATGACCACTGCTTATGTATACAACTACTTGATACATTTCAATCTGATTGGTCAAAACTCAACAAATTATAAGACAACCCTAGATGAATTTAGATCACAACTGTGCTTAGCACTAAAACAGCACCGACCACCGATAATACGATAAATTATAACAAGGCATTTGTATGGAGCACAACAATACTCTCATTTCACTCAATCGAGTGTAGAAGTAGATGTTTATTTAAATAACGCTTTTCAATAAATTTCTTTTGACATATTTCACAAGAGAACTTTCTCTCACCCGAGTGTACTGAAATTAAATGATTATTTAAATGACCCTTTTGATTAAATGTTTTATGACATAATTCACATGAGAATTTTTTCTCATCTGAGTGTATAAATAAATGTTTACGTAAATAACTCTTGTCTGTAAATTTCTTTTGACAAATTTCACATGAGTACCTTTTCTCATCTGAGTGTACTGATAAATGTCTATTTAAACCACACTTTTGCTTAAATGCCTTATGACATATTTCACAAGAGTACTTTTTTTCATCTGCGTGTATCAGTAAATGTCTATTTAAACAACTCTTGTCTGTAAATTTTTTAAGACATACTTCACATGAGAACTTTTCCTCACCTGTGTGAACTAGTAAATGTCTATTTAAATTCCACTTTACATTAAATTTTTTATGACATACATCACATGAGAACCTTCCTTCGCCAGTGTGTACTAATAAATGTCTATTTAAAAGACGCTTTTCTTTAAATTTCATGTGACACATTTCACAAGAGAACCTTTTCTCATCGGAGTGACACACTAAATGAATATTCATACTTCGCTTTGTATTAAATCTCTTATGACAAATTTCACATGAGAACCTTCTTTCATTGAAATGTACTAATAAATGACAGTTCAAATTAGTTTTCTGGCTAAACATTTTGTGACATATATCACATAAGAACCGTTTCTCACCTGAGTGTACTACGGAATGTCTCTTTAATTTGCCCTTGTCACCAAATTTCTTATGACAACATTTACATGATAATCTTTTTTCCCCTGAGTGTACCAGTAAATGTGATTTTAAATAATCTCTGCGTTTAAATATTTTACCACATACATCGCAACTGAATGTTTTTTCACCAGACACTTCTGGTAAATGTTTATTTGAATGATCTTCTGTTCTATTATCCTGTTCATGCAGCTGGATGTGATAAGCCAAGCGGCTCTTTGTGTTGAACGATAGTTTACAATGATCACACACAAAGCTGTGATGACTTGTGGGTGCTGACGTCCGTGTGTGGTCCTCATGTGTAGACTCTGTCACATCATCTGTGGATGTAAAACATTACATTCAGTAACAAGATACTGTGATGGTTGTCACTTCATCTAGTAAGGTCACGGTCCACTTTCTCGGTACATGGTCACTACCCGAATACTCCCATCAGTCAGGTATTTGGCCTGCATATTGCCACTTTAGCTCACTGACTTTTCGACCTATAAAGGTGATCTTAAGCTCATTTACGAATTTCCTGATTTTTAATCAATAAAGTTTGATATTCATCAACAGCCTACTCTTGTACAGAGAGTGTATGAGCCATAAATAGTCCACCGCGCGGGCGCAGTTCGGATTGGCGAACTTCACATGTCGATTCAAGACATGCAGGTTTCCTCACGATATTTTCCTTCACTGTTTAGCAATCGGATAATGTACTTTAAATGAAAAACAACTCACAGATACACAGCTGGATTTGAACCTGGAACCCTTAGATTGTGAGTCCGCTCCTTATCCACTGTGCCACTAATGCTTATTTAAAGTTTGATATTATATCATAATCCCATCACAGCAAATACAATCTGCGATGACAGAAATTTTGTGTGTCGAATTGTTCCCAAATGAGATATATACTCCCACCATGATGCCGGCATGAAACAAAACTGGACTGAGATAATCGGAAGACTGTGGAATATTTGGCCCATTCCTCATAACAATCCACAAGGAGTATCATGTTCAGTAAAAGACTAATCAAAAGGTGACAGGTGACGTCATACAGAGCACATACCTTCAGCATCATGTCCAGTCTTCGGGACAGCCTGCAGCACCTCTGGTCCGATCACCAACTCCTCTTTGATCTCATGCTTCAAGTATAGTTCTAAATAATATTCATTCGGATTCTTTTCACTGGCAACATCTGTTTCTTCGTTCGGCTCTGCTTTCACTTTGACCACAGTTTCACTTGAGGCTCTTGGTAAATGTACGTTTAAGTCATCTTCAGTATGTGAGTGGTCTTTAGCCGCAGACCCGCTCGTTGCATCTGGGAATTGAAGATAACACTATTGAATGATTTTTATTTGTTTCAGGAAAACTTACAGGCTAATAACAAAGATTATCTGACTGTATGGTTAACGTAAATGGTCAGCAGGTAGCAAAATAGTTGCTTACTTAGTTTATACTTAAGACAAACACGCAGATTTATATAACCGGTGCTAGCGATGGGCTGGCGCCACGAGTAGTTCTCTTCCAACTGACCAACAGTTAACATTAAATCATTAAACAAATAACATTACATGTAAGAGGAAAGGATTCCTATAGCCACTCTTACACACAAAATAAAACATACAACGATAACAACAACAATAAACATAAAACGATTACTAACAATTTCTTAATAAGATCCAGTAATAAGACAGACAACAATTCATATAATCACTGTATTGTACGTAATCTGTTGCCACCATGTGCTGGATTGGAGACTGCTGGGTGATGGCGAATAAAATCCAAATGTTTGTTTTCTCAAGTTCACGGATCTGATTATTTCTTTTGCAAGCAAAGGAAGCTGTCATTGGGAGGCGAAGTATGGCAACCCCATTTTCGTAGCAAAAAGGAATAAGAACTAGCACTTTTTCTTTAGCATATTTTTTATTTAGGAAGGACTGCACTTTAGGTGACTTCCAATAGTTTTTGCTTGTAAAACTCATCATGCAGTCATCTCCGAGTCTGTTGTAGTCAAAAGTGCACACGAGCCTTATACAATAATACAACAATAAAATACAATTTTGCAACTAAGAGTCATGTAAGAACTGAACAGTACATACCGTCAACAACATGTTCAGTCTGAGGGACAGACTGCATCACCACTTCTATCAGCATTTCTTCCTTAGCCTTGTGCGGTACATAATTTTCCGTCAACTCCTCAATCGGCTCCGTTTTAACATAATGGTGTCTGTCTTCATAGTTACAATTTAGGCTGGACATGATTCTCTGCTGACAAGATAGAGTTCCGAGGAGTTCCGCCTTAGCAACCTCTTTTGTGCATCCCAGCGAAAGACTTTTTACTGTAAATAATGTATGTAAACCTCCTTGACCCCAACCGATTTCTTCCGCTGATTACAGCACGAGAGAATCATTCAGGATTTGACACAGATCACTATATATTGGAAGACGAACTTCAACCAAAAGGTGATGGAATGAATAGGAATAGTTTTATGAATTTTAGAAAATAAATCCTTTTCTAATGATACAACCAACACAACTTACTTGTAAACTTGTAACTGATGACATTGACACTTGATAAAGTGTTGCCATTATTTTCCGTTTAAATCCTCTGCTTTGGTCCTCAGGAGCCCGATTCTACTATTTTAAAAAAGCTTTAGTTCTATATTCGTTTCGTAGCAATTAGGTTTACGTTACGTTTGTATTGTTCTAGAAAACCGTATTCTACTAACCTATAATACCGAACGAAAACAAAACGAAAGCCGAAAGGTAGCTGTTAGCAGACCTAGCACATAACTTATTCTCGATTACGAATAATCGTAGTATAATCGAGTCGACTCGTTAAAATTTTTGGGTATTCTGTGGTTGATACATTTTTCGGGTTGCCAACATATTGATTCTACCCCTAAATTCAAGGAAGAATTTAGATTTTGGGGGCTGAAATATTTTTAAACTAATTCTATATTATTTAGCATTTACCATATAGCTTTTGTCCATAACTTAATCTGCGTGGATTTTTTCTATGCAATAAATCAAGTCATTCTAACTCTCCGGTACGTCGTCAAGGATGGACAAATAAACAAAAACTTTTGCATTTACAATATTAATATTAATTAAGTATGGGTTCATGTTATATTAGTCGTCACATTCATTTCAAATTTCTGAGGTCCTATTATTAATATATTTGAGTATTAATTACTGTGACTAGTTTTTAAGGGTAAACCTCTTTTGAGAGTTGGCAATTATATTAAGTTCATACATACGGAAAATTCTAAAATTGTTTAAAAACAGAAATATCTACATACTAAAGTAGAACTGAAGTCTCAAGAACTTGCCCTCACTTCAGCTCACTATACTGCGTTGGGGTGCACAAAAAGGAGCACTAAAGATAACAAAAATGAATCCTAACCTAACCAACAATTGTTTACAAACAACGTCGTACTTCAACATAATTAAAATAGCGCAGAGATTATCTTTCATGCAGAGATTTCCTTTGGGATTGTAGATGCTTTCCGGGGCAGTGGTGGCACCGTCCCTCAGCGTCTTTCAGTGCAGTGAACTGTGTTCAAGGTACACAACAAGATGTGGGTTTTACAATTATGGTCCAATGCAGACTGACTGGATGCCTGCCAAGACCGGACTGGGACCAAAAATCGGCCCAGGCATTATAGAGATAATCGGCCCTTTCCGTTTCCAAGCTATATAATAAAACTACAATAGACTTTTTTTTAATGGAATGGAAATTGATGTCTGAATCACCATGAAGCATCCTTTATTGATAGAGATAAAAGGGCAAACTGCTTTGGCGGTTTTTTGCGACGACAGTCTACTAGTTCAGAACACCCCACAAGTAAATACAGCTAACCCAGTGGTGATAGAGGTACTGTAAACACGATCAAACAAAGGTGATTCATCGGCGCAGACTGCTCCATGACTCGGGAACCGACCAGCCTATTGGCCCACCAGGGGATCGGCCCATCAGGCATTTGCCTGATCTGCCCTGGGGCCAGTCCGGACCTGATGCCCACACTGTGTTAAACCTACATGAAGTCAGCGATCAAGAGTAAAGAATGATGAATTATTACCCTCGTAGAGCGAGAAATCCATCAATTCTATAAAAATAATAGACTAACCTAACTGCCCGATCCACACTTAAAAAATAAATACTTTATCAGTGTATCAAATAAGTGCTACTAAATACTTCATGGAACCATTAGGAATATTCACTTTTTTATTATATAAAATCAATATCCACGTTGGTTCTAAATCTCTGCTCAAGTGCTCACATTCTGTATAGTATGAAGTAACTTCATATTCCATCTTATAGCTCTAATTACAAACAAAAATACATTTATGAGACAATCCTGTCATCATTAGATTAGAGGTATTAATGTATGTACTAGTTTTTATCGAAGTGACTGCCATCGATCCTATTTTTGGTAAGGCTTTTGTTGAGTTCAACTTAACTGTTAGACGTTCATCAATCTTATAAAAAGAAATGTAGCATTAACTTCCTTCTAGCAAACTAATATGCAATAATAAAAAAACACTGTAAATGAGTTCAACATTTAAATATTATAGTTTTAATAGGTTAAGGTTGTGCATTTTAATTACATTTACTAGTAATAAGTAATGAATTGAAGTATATTTGTATATCTTTTTTGTATGATATGTGACTGTGACTGTTTCTTCTTTAATAAATACAATTACCTATGTAAAAATAAAATGTTTAAATAATAAAATATAGTTTTTACTTGTGTATTTCTTTATAAATCCACATGATAAATGATTTTTTAAATGTATTATGGGTTTACTTGGCCTTCTACTTACCTGATAATTAAGTGATGTTAAGGCCGGTGGATGGTAAGAGTGCACACCCAGAAGCCCCTCAAAGCTAATAAGGCACTGGCTCTGCTACCTTTCATACTTGAACACAACAGTGCTATTAACACTGCTGTTTGGCGGCAGACTTGGGTAACATTGTCGGGAGCTAACCAGGCAAACATACAATGCCCTACCTCCAGCTAAACCGAGTGTAGGTAGGTAGGCCCAATGGGAATCGAACCCTGGACCTCTGAATTGTGAGTCCAAGAAGTAGCCATTAGGCCACGGAGGCAGAAAATCCTCCCCCTATACTGCTATAATAAATGCAAAACTGGTGTCAATGAAAGAGAACTAGCATCTAAGCTACAGGCTCGGCCTAGTTTAGATGCTAGTGTAGATTGTATTGATTGTGCAAGGCCATTGTAAACATTTTAGTGGCAATAAACACTTTAATAATTTATTATTATTTATTTGTCTTTAATTAATGTAAGGGTATGAGACCCAGAATGACTACATTTGATGGGATATTTGAAGGATAGGAAAAAACATGCTTAACGGTGAAGGAAAACATTGTGAGGAAACCTGCATGTCTTGAACAATGATTTGAAGTCTGAAGAAGAATGAGATTGTGATCACAGTATGATGAGAGTGGTACACATGATCACAGTTGGCGTGGACTTTCCACGAGGCGTTGTTGTTGTTACATAGGCAGACACTGCTGCCCACACCTTGAATATTTTTTCCCTTATTCACATTTTATTACACCCATGAAGTGGTCTTAGTCTCACGCCGAGAGTACACGGTGGTTTATATTTACAGAATATATAAATCCTGGGCACAATCCATCCTCTTAGAATTTCATTTCAACCAAAAATAAACAAACGTAGGACATCGATCGTGAAAAAGTACCTCTGAGCTAACTTATTCCGCATTGTTAATTGTGACGTCTGGGACCCCGTGTTCTCGTAGGGGTTTCGTTAGAATAGAAGTCAAATTGTTAGTGGAATACGATTTTAAGCTCTCAGCGAAATGGCGATCGAACCGCTACGTCAGCCGAACAGTTACGTCGTTTAGGCTTTAGTAGAATACCAATGACGTCATTTCGTGTAGTTTACGTTACGTTTTCGTTTACGTTTCTTTACAATAACTTAGTAGAATCGGGCCCCTGATGCAAACCCTAGACTTACTGTTACACTGTTTCTTCATTGATTCTTTTTTAGGGTTCCGTACCCGAAGGGTAATTAACAGGACCCTATTACTAAGACTTCGCTGTCCGTCTGTCACCAGTGGCTGTATGTAATGAAGCGTGATAGACAGTATACCAAAAACGGGATTTTTTGGAAATGTGCGTTTTAAGTTATTAGTAACGCCATCTAGTAGCGAGAATTAGTTTTGCTACTCTACACTAGATGGCGTTACTAAAACGTCGAAATCAAAAATGTTATTTAGGCGCATTCGATAAAGAGCAAGAGCACGCGAGGGCTAGACCTTCGTTATTTTGTAAAAGCTGAGAGTTTCTCTGCGCATTTGCCCAAAACAGGTAAGAACCTTGGTACCTTGGACGGCGGTTACTTTGGCAGGTAGCTGGCAAGAAAGGTGTACAAAATCGTACCTCAAAATCGTTAAAGTGTAAAGCCCAGTTTTTACATATTTTCTTTCGAATAATATTAGAAATCACGTCGTCCATTGCCAGACACTTAGTATAGTTTCAACCTCTTACCAGACACCCGTAAACCTTCGAAAACTACGACTGAACTTTAGTCATTTTGTAAAAGCTGATTTTGATATAAGTTACTTGGCTATTATAAGATGTTTTGATGTAGCCAGTACAGCCAGTAGCCAGACAGTTTTGATGGTTTTCATATACCGCCAGACACGTTGAAATTATTACTATTCTTTGTTTGTATGGTTTGTATAATATGTTGAAATAAATTTATATGTAAATTGTAACCAAGTTTGTGATAAAATAAACAAATATCTTATTTTTATAATCAAATTTTTATTAAAAACATTTTATTTTACAAAAATCAAAAATAGCTACATACATTTAAATACATATTTTTGAACATTCTATAATAGCATCAGTAGAACGCCCGTGGTAGCTACCCACACACACATAATTGTAATTACAAGTTTACATATTTTGTAAATTGTAGGACAGTTCCGACAGGTGGACTCTCCGTATGTCACAACTTTACAATTTAGTGCCTCTCCGTAATAAGAAAAGAAATGTATTTGTTATACACAAAAATTATTGCAACAACTAGTAGTGGAAGTAATATCTGTATACGTGAACGGCAACGGCGATTTTTTGAAAAAGGATTAACTTTCCTTTGATGTGACAGATTTTACATTCAACGAAAAATTTCGCCTCAGCAAAACTACTTTATTCTCGTATATTAGAGACGAAACCGTGATTTTGTTCCATGACTTTTGTTATGAATCAAACAAATAGCAAGGCACTCTGTAAACCAAATTAGAAGTATTTTAAAATCTACCCTCGACTCGACTCGACTCGACGACGATTCTTCAACAAAAATTTACATTTTGTGTAATTTGTAACTTACAATTACAAATTTGTAGCTACAATTTCATCGAAATCTACAGGCGTTTTCTACACTTGAAAACTTTTATTAAACAGCATTTGTAAGATTTTGATTGATTTAATTGAAGATTAAACCGCATGAAAACTCAAAAGCACGCATTTTCCAGACATGAATAATCTATATCGATTTTTCGCCCCCGAAACCCCCCGACATACTAAATTTCAACGAAATCGTCAGAGCTATTTCCGAGATCGTCAATATATACAAATAAATATACAAGATAGATTTGCATTTACGTTCATACCATCTACTCATTCTATACGGTTTTTAGTAACTGTGAATTTTATTTTGTTTTTCGCTAATACTCTCATTTCTTACACTTTATTAAATGTTTATTTAAATAACGCTTTTCAATAAATTTCTTTTGACATATTTCACAAGAAAACCTGCTTCCACCAGAGTGTACTAGCAAATGATTTTTGTAATGACCATTTTGATTAAATGTTTTATGACATAATTCACATGAGAATTTTTTGTCATCTGAGTGTATCAGTAAATGTCTACTTAAAGAACTCTTGTCTGTAAATTTCTTTTGACAAATTTCACATGAGAACCTTTTCTCATGTGAGTGTACTGATAAATGTCTATTTAAACCACACTTTTGCTTAAATGCCTTACCACATATTTCACAAGAGAACCTCTTATCATCTGTGTGTATACGTAAATGTTTATTTAAGTAACCCTTGTCAGCAAATGTCTTATGACATACTTCACATGAGAACTTTTCCTCACCTGAGTGTAGTAGAAAATGTCTATTTAAATTCCACTTTTCAACAAATTTCTTATGACATACATCACATGAGAACCTTCCTTCGCCAGTGTGTACTAGTAAATGCCTTTTTAAACGATTCTTTACACTAAATTTCATGTGACATATTTCGCAAGAGAATTTTTTCTCACCGGAGTGACACACTAAATGAATATTCAAACTTTGCTGTGTATTAAATCTCTTCAGACAAATTTGACATGAGTACCTTTTTTCATTGAAATGTGCCAATAAATGACAGTTCAAATTACATTTAAGACTAAATTGTTTGTGACAAATATCGCATGAGAACCTTTTTTCACCTGAGTGTACCCGTAAGTGAAAGTTAAGACCACTCTTGCGAATAAATGTCTTACAACATAATTGACAAGAAAACGGTTTCTCATCTGAGTGTACGAATAAATGGCTTTTTAAATAACACTTGTTAGTAAATTTCTTATCGCATATTTCACAAGAGAACATCTTTTCACTTGAGTGTGTCAGTAAATGACTGCTTAAATGACACTTTTGAGCAAATTTCTTATGACAAATTTCACATGAGAACCTTTTCTCACCTGAGTGTACTACGAAATGTCTCTTTAATCTACCCCTGTCACTAAATTTCTTATGACAAATTTCACATGAGAACCTTTTCTCATCTGAGTGTACTAGTAAATGTGATACTAAATGACGTTTTTGTGTAAATATTTTACCACATACATCGCAACTGAATGTTTTTTCACTGGCCACTTCTAGTAAATGTTTATTTGAACGATCTTCTGTTGTATTATCCTGTCCATGTAGCTGGATGTGATAAGCCAAGCGGCTCTTTGTGCTGAACGATAGTTTACAATGATCACACACAAAGCTGTGATCACTTGTGGGTGCTGATGTCCGTGTGTGGTCCTCTGTCACAACACCTGTGGATGTAAAACATTACATACAAGATACTGATACGGTTGTTAGTTCATTTAAAAGGGTGACAGTCCTGTACACTTTCTCGAATCAGAAGCGGAAAAATTTGGCATATGAACAAGTAAATGCGTTCAAAAAGAACAGGACACCGACTTCAATTACCCTAAAAGTCTACTTTTACTCAGGCAAATTTAGCTGTATATAGTTTTCTCATGGATGCCGTTGTCAAAACTGGACCAAATTGTAACGGGACCACACGAGAAGCACCACATTTCAAATAAAAAAAGAATCATCCAAATCGGTTCACCCAGTCAAAAGTTTTGAGGAAACAAACATTAAAAAAAAACATACCCGTCGAATTGATAACTTCCTACTTTTTTGAAGTCGGTTAATTACATACATAGGCATGTGTTGTAATGTGTCTTCAAACAGGACTAATCTCAGCATCTGCTATAGCAGTAGACATAGCGCTGGTTTTAATATAAGCTCTGTAATATATAAAGTATGTCAAATATATGTGTAAAAAAGTGAATGTGTAAGTGTATATGGTCGTGTTAACATATAGATACGTGTATACATACATACAGTGAAAGCAGTGAGCCAGTGTGCAGTGTTGACAACTCTTACTCCCTTACTTTGAGCTTGTTTATTTGGCCAATAAATGCAATATTGATTTGTCCTCCTTAAATAAATTTAAATCAAAACTAGCCTGCCCCGGCTTCGCACGGGTGGACATTTATTTTGACATAAACGTAGAGTAAATGTAATCTTTCTAGATTATTACAGAAATTTTCAAAACTTTCCAGAAGTTCTCATGTGAACTTCTTCACTCATGTGAAGTTCACATGAGTTAGACAAGGACAAATATATATTTTCCACATTTTTGCCACCCACAACCACCCACCTTTCATCAGGAGAGCAAGGGGTATTCACTACCTCAACGGGAAGTTGATCAGAGTTGGTGGTGATAGAGAAAACCCTGTCTTTGCGTACTAACATTAGCTTTTTATAAATATTAGAAATAGTCCAGACATAAGTTTGCACAACTCTGTAAATATTAGCTGTAAGAACCTTAACATGAATTGTGATTTCTCTAGTTTTAAGTAAAATGAAAATTTCTGTGTAGAGAAATAAATTCTTTAAACGTAATATTGAGCAAAAACTTACTGCAGACAAATTTTCAAATACTACTGAAGAGCCATGGTAGCTCAGTTGGTTAGAGCTTGAACAATTGAGCTTTGAGTTCGATCCTGGCTCGTACCAATGAGTTACAATTTGTTACTGGGAATTTATGTACGAATGATACAAATCATTACCATTGGTTTTTTTGTGAAGGAAAACATCGTGAGGAAACCTGCACACTCCTGAGCAGAAATTCACAGGTGTGTGTGAAGTCTACCAATGCGCACTGGTCCCGCGTGGGGTACCATGTCCCATACACTCTCTGTAGGAGAGTAGGACTGAGACCTGCAGTGGGGACGTATATAGGATATTGATGATTCGTTGTACCTTTAAATCGTTCCACGGAGACACAGTCTGGACACTTCAAACAAATGTCGTGATATCGGTTCCTATTTCCATACATCGAACGGATGACGTTTGTATACACGCGCATGTGTGTGGGTCACTTTCTTGCGGGGAGAAGTGAGGTATCGCGGATCGGTGGGGGGAGGTGAAAGTACGTTCAGTATGCAGTACTATATTATAACAAAAAGCCGAACAAAAGGTGACAGGTGACGTCACTTTGAGCACATACCTTTAGTATCATGTCCAGTCTTCGCGGCAGCCTGCAGCACCTCTGGTCTGGTCACCAACTCCTCTTTAATCTCATGCTTCAGGTATAGTTCTAAATAATGTTCATTCGGATTCTTTTCACTGGTAAAATCTGTTTCTTCGTTCGGCTCTGCTTTCACTTTGACCACAGTTTCACTTGAGACTCTTGGTAAATGTACGTTTAAGTCATCTTCAGTATTTGAGTGGTCTTTAGCCGTAGACCCTCGCTCGCTTGGTGCACCTGGGGATTGAAGATACCATATTAAGCAGTAAGACGTAAAAAGAGGTCAACCGAAGAATCCAACTTGTCTGGGCAGCGTTCAGGAAGTTATATCTTCTCATCCAAAAAACCTCAGTGTCTAAAGACAAGTCTTTAATCAGTACGTGTTGCCAGTGATGACATACGGAATCGAAACGTGGTCCTTTACTGTGGGACGAATAAACAAGCTCAAAGTCACTCAGCGAGCAATGGAACAAGCTATGCTCGGAATTTTTTATGTTATAAAATCCGGAATGAGGTAATCCATACCGACTTTCAAAAAGAACTGGGAATCTACTTCAATTGCCCTAAAAATCTACTTTTATTAAGGCAAATTTACGATTTATATCGTTTTCTCATGGATATCGTTGTAAGAACTGGACCAAATTGAAATGGGATCACATGGGAAGCACCAGCCTTTAGATAAAAAAAGAATCATCCAAATTGGTTCACCGAGTCAAAAGTTCTGAGATAACAAACATTAAAAAAATACCTGTCGAATTTATAAACTCCTCCTTTTTTGAAATCGGTCAATAAAATAATGTAAAATCTGTAATACTATAAAAACATATCTCAGACAGCCATTTATATAATGATGGATGGGAGCCTCCTTAAATATTCATTTTATTCTGTTTTTCAGAATAATATGTCATGATGATGAATATTGTTACGTCGATCATCCATCTTACAACCTAAATGATAACATGAAGAGATATGACAGATAAATGACGTCATACAGATCACATACCATGTTCAGTCTTTGGGACATCCTGCAGCACCTGTGGTCTGACCGCAAACTTCTCTTTAATCTCATGCTTCAGGTACGGCACTAAAGAATTTTCCGTCAACTCACTCGGCTCTGGTTTAACATGACATCTGTCTTCATAGTTACTATTTAGGCTGGACATGGTTCATCTCTGAAAAAATAGATATAGTGCAACTACAAACACGATTATTCAGATAATTTTGCACGTTTTTATACAACTCAGTACAAACTATCAATATTCTTAACGTATTTATAAGTACATACAAAACTAGACAGCATGTGAAATAACATTAGGTATTAGACATAATAAATAGTTATTTATTTCCTCTCTTCATGTGCATCTTATATGTAACTTAATATTTGCCTGAGACTTCGTCCACATGTCCACAAATTACCCCATGGGAACAAAACAGTTCATTCTGGATTAAAGTAGCTTATGTCCTTCTCCAACCCTGTAATTATCCCTATACAAACATCTGACTCGTTACGTCGTCAAGGAAAGACAAACACACAAAAATTATCATAAATTACAACCTGCAGCAGTTCACTACTGAACATAGGGCACTCCGAAGGCATCAGGGTTGGCGTGCACCAAAGAATATAAGTTACTAGCGTGCACAAAATACACTCTAACCAGGAGAACATGACATTGAGGTCATGGTTCTGTCGGGGATATAAAGACAAGATATCTATGGGGATATAATTATTCGGAATGAAATTACAAGTTACTTAAGGAGTGACAACATACCCTGTTTGCTGCAAGTTTCACTCACGTAGATATTTCTTTAGCATATTACACATTTTAGGAACTGAGACTATAATGCATCGTCAATATTCAATTCAATTCCTTGTCCAACAATTTATTTACCTTTGCATCAACGTCAAAACTTTGTTGAATGTTGCGTCTGTGGTTAGTTTGACGCAAACTAACCACAGACTAATATATTGCTAATAACTAACCTAACGTCAAACTGATGAAGCTGATCTTATTTTTACACCTACCTATATAACATTATATACATGTTTATATACTTACCTCTTTTGTAATTTTTATAGCCTTGGCTACATCGACGTTTGCCAAAAAGAATTCACAGGATTAATGTATGAAATGAAAGAGATGCAGCCATACAATCGAGTGCGTAAATTACACATGTCTTTCATATATTGTTTATCTACAGCATGAATTTCAGTAATCAAGAAACAAAGAGTCAAAGTTATTTTATTACAAAAAAAATACTATTGAGTAACGGATGTAGGACAACACTGAATATATTTATATTGAAGTGAAAACTTCTTTAGCATCGTTGGGATTTGAAAGTCGATGAAACGAAAAAGCGACAGTAAAAAGAACACATAAATTCATAAGATTTAACGTGAGAGAAAATGAGATAGGAAGTGTTTCTGATGCTCGTGGTTCTGCTTCATACCCCCTCCACTCGTATTTGCCAAGGCATAGTGGGAGTTTGCTTGGGCCTCAGCGTTGTACGTGTGTTAATACATGTTTGTGCGCGCATGCGTAGTACAAAAAGCTTGAGAAAAGGCATCACTACAACCGTGGTGTTTTGTATACGTGTACGTATTATTTATGATAAAATTCTTCAAATATGCCGAAAACGAATGTAGAATGTTGTCGTGATTATCGAGAAAAAAAAAGGAAATAAGATTAAGAAGACAGCAGAAAGTTCAACGGGACGTGTTCGTGAATTTCAAAATTTTTGAAGGTTTCACTTCCATCACGTGTGAATTGCACACACGGTGTTTTTTGTTGTTGTTGGTAGGTTGGATATTTTTCGACATGAAGTCATGTTGTGGCCACGACAAGTGTGAAAATAAGATAAGCAACATAGTTTATATGTGTGGTAGTCTTTGGTGGTAGTGTAAAAAGTTTGCAAGGTTTGTGTCTAGGCGAAAACGTCTCAAGTGTTTTTATACATGTGTCAATGTCACGTGAAAATTTGGTGAAAATAGTAATGTGATGGCTCTAAGAGTGCGATAGCAATTTTCGTAAAAATCCAGTCCAATGACTTTGCACTGATAGTACGGACTAAGGTTCGTTGTAGAATTTTGTTGTGTAATTTAGCGCGATTGGGCCCCTGGTAATACCAGGTCTGCCACCCTCATTCAACAGTCTGGCCGTGTTAAAGGTTTCATTTTTACTTTATTATTATAATTTACAGATGCAGAGGGATACAGCCAACCACAGATGTACAAAATAGGCTTCACACAAAGAATAACTTTGGTGTATGGAGCTATTCCATCAAAATTTCATTGGCCAGCATTATAAAAGACGGTTTGATACTTGTCATAGTCGAGCAGCAGTGAAGAGGCAAAGGATGGACATTATCAAAGAAACTGTTGTTTCAGGTAAAGATGAAGGCCTAGTGAAAAACTCATACCTAAAATCTAACCTAGTGTGAATCAGACTCACGTACCAGGAATTCTGTACAGAATATCAATAATTAAGCTACTGAAAATCATGTACGAAATATAATTATATAAGAATAAGTTGTGCCTGGCGAAAAACACAAGTATTTGTTGTTATTTAAATAAATACAAATAACAAAAGGCACTGGAACAGGAACTTATTTTAAACTTATATTGTTTAGGGTAATTCCTATACTTGTGCTGTAATACCTCGCTACTTACCAAATTTCATGATTCTAGCTAGGTCACCAGGAAGTACCCTATAGGTTTTGATTTCTTCTTTGTTGAGAAATGTGATTTAATCAGACATATCTTTGTAATGTCCTAGAAGAAGAAGAAATCACAGCTCCAAGAGACTGAAGCAGTGGCGTAGCTATCATAGGGCCAGGTGGTGCAGTGCACCAGGGCCCCGGAGCTCAGGGGGCCCTCTAGCCTCAGCTTTGAAAAAATAATAATTAGTATATAAAACAATTACAATTAGGGCAATATGATAGAGTAACTTTAAAAGGCCAAGACTTCATTGTGTGGCAGACGGGTCAGCAGACTTTGTAAAACTGTGTTTCCATACAAATCCTTGTACATATCTTTACCCTAACCCACTGTTTCCTATTCTTATTTCCTATCAATAATTTTGAAGGCCAATATAAGTTCAAACTACGCGGAAAGAGGGGAGGAGGGCCCGATTCTCTCCCTATGCACCAGGGCCCTTGCCCCCTAGCTACGCCACTGGACTGAAGACTTGCGTATTTTACATTAATTTCAGTTTGCTACCTCTATGAGTTTCTGAGGAAAAATTCAAATTCAAAAGACTTTATTCGGCACAGAATATAAGTATACATAAACAGGAAAGGAATACAAAATTTGTATTGAAAAGGATCTTGCCATACATACAGACGTAAAACAAAGTGATTCTATAAGGGTTCCTTTGCTTTTGAGGAACCCTAAAATAAGAGAATTACATATGTGTGTAGTCAAAGTCATTCTTTTTTGTACTAAGTAAATAAAGTCATGTGTTCATTTTACAATAAATAAATTAAAAAATTTCGGAAAATTTCCCATCACTAATGCTGCATGAAATTCTTACCATGACCAGCCATCAAAGTTTTCCAATTATGATAATAGTTTGTAAATAATTTACTTTCAGATTTACATTATGTTAACAAGGAGCGAGACTGCCAGAGAGCAGGCTCGCCAATTGAAGTAAGTGTCATTATTTGCTGTAATTTTGTCATTTGTTACCCCTTAGGTATTTTAAGAAAAGTTCTCAGTAACAGCATCTGGTATTGCCTGTCTATATCCAGCTATTCTCCACCCATTAAACTTTCACAGTTGAAAGAAATACTGGGTTGGATTCCCAGTGGGAATACTAAGTTACAGTATGAACGGTAGCAGAGCTAGTGCATCTTTGTATTGAGGCGTTTTATACCCAACCGTCTTATCGTGATTTACTATAGGGCTAACTGCAGACCCACTGTAATTTTAAAAAAAATTTAAATGGGTAACATCTCTGCACATTGATATGTTGGCCCTTACAACACAGTGAATCCTACTAATATTATAAGTGTGAAAGTTTGTATGTTTGTGACGCTTTCACGGAAAAACTACTGAATGGATTTGAATGAAACTTTACAATAATATAGCTTATACATCAGAATAACATATAGGCTATAATTTATAAAGCCATATTGTGTAAATTGTACAAAATCACACTTATAATATTAGTGGGATTACATGGGCAATTTTGGCATAACAAAAACGCGTTGCCTAGCAACCGACCATAGAATATGTAATTCGTATTATACAATACAATTATTATTATACAAAATACAATAATATTAGTGTGAAGACTATTTGAATGTCGAATTTGAACTACGTCAGATATTGAAATTTCTTTTGTTTCTTTAAATTATTAGACTACGTAACAGAATAAACACTATTTTGTACCTTATGCTGGAAATGGAGATAGATGACTTCTATGCCTATCGAACAAGTAGAATAAATCCTGAAGTACACGCGGACAAAGTCGCGGGCGGAAGCTAGTAAGTTAATAAAATTCCTAGGTATATTAACACTTCTATATTTCGATACAATTTAATTATATCAAAGCCTAAACAGACAAAACACTAGTGCACGCTCCTTGAACGAAGGGATGACGCAATCTGCGGGGGTAGCGCGGGGGGTGTCGACGTCGGCCGCGCGCCTCCACCACAGAGACTAGCAAGCGAGAGAGAACTACAGAGAATCTTTCTCGAGCGTAAATTGCGTGATTGACCATTAGAATAGTTAAAGAATTACCTGGCATAACATATTTACGGCATATAAAATTATTTAGTTCATTATAAAGTAGTAGTTGTGTTAATATAACAAGCATAGTTCTGTAAATGAAAATGAAATGAAAATATTTTATTTCATAAACTAAAGTAAGAAATTACATTTAACACTGGAACTTCCTGTTATGCATAGAAATACCTGTGGTAGGAAGCCCCGGTCCTCCGCTTTACACCGTATTTTAAATTTATGAAAAGTATATACATATTATAACATAACTTAAATAACGTATGTATATAAAACAACAACATAATATATACTATTTAAATCTAATTAATAATTATTTCAGAGAGTGTGTGTGTGTGTGGTATGACAGATGAGGCATTATTATACTACGTTAATAGTAACTTAGTACGTAAATAGTCACATTAATTCAAACAATGTCAGAAACTACCATTTTCTGACTGCCATCATATGTACTATGTTCATTGCAAATAACCTTTAATTTTTATCTGTTTTTATTACCACAGGAAGCCAAAAGAGAACAGACTGACATTGCAAGTGAATCCCAACCATATAAGTCACTCTTCAATGAAAACACACTAGCATTCGTCAAAGTTGAACAGGATGTCATGGCAGATTTCAAAATGGAAATGAATACCCTCGAAGATATGTCTGTAACTAGTAGGATTAAAACTGAGCCAGTGACGTCGGAGCTAAAAATAAAAGTAGAAGAAGAAACGAATCAAGAGCTGTATCTGAAACACGAGGTTGCAGATGATTTGGTGATTGGTCCAGAGGTACTGCAGCCTGCGACTCAAATTAAATTAAAAGCAGAAGGTACGTGGTGAGTTTTAAGGCTCCGTCCATCCCGTATGTATCCCTCTGTATATATAAAAAATAATAAATATAAATAGATAATAAATAGAATAGTCGCTAATTATATTTTTGTTATTTTTATGATTGTTGAGGATCTCAGTCGTCTCAGGTAAAACCTGTGTCGCAATAACCAGTGATTCGACCGAGACTTTATACAAACAAAAAATTTCATTTTATACATATCTATGTGCTAAAATTATATGTTACTATGATTCGTACGGTGGAAGGGTGCGGTGTTGGTAGGTGTTATTGTGTGAGAGTGTTGGTGTGTGTGTGTGAGAGTGAAGAAAGAGTAAGTGGGGGTTATTTATGATATGTGTGTTTTTGTAAAACAACACCCAGTTCTTTCTATAGACTGGTTTGTCAAGATCTTGTAATTGCTATTTGACAATTTGGTTGTCTGTAGTCGTTTTTCGGACGATGATTTTACGTGTTGTCGCGGTGTAGAACCTCCACGGAGGCAATCTCCGTGTAGTGCGAACTGGGCGGCAACAAATGTCATAATTTAAGAAAAGAAAATGTGTTGAGAACAGTTGCCTGGAAGAGATCGCTCTTAGCGATAAGACCGCAAGACCGCCTTCATGTACCTTTTGTATTCCTTTATCTGAACTGGTTTTTCTTCTTCTTTGTTTTGTGTGTGCAATGAAGACGATTTGAATTGAACAATTGTCAATTTTATATTATTATTTATTTGTATCAGACAATCCATATTTTTGATAGTAAATAAATTCAATTTTAACCTAGTGTTATAATGCAGATTCAAAAAAAGGCAATGGAACAGTGTGTGAAACAGGTGCCTGAGTAGGTTGCCCCGTGTTTCAGGACACCAGGTTCTCACCTCACAGTAACATTGATTATATTACCATATGTATGGTGTGGTAAGCATTGTATAGTAAATCAAATATATAGAAATAGATTTAAGCAATTATAGCATCATATTATCATCATATTATATTTTAGCAATAAGTCTAGAGAGAGAATGTGTGTATGTGTGAGAATGTGTGTATGTGTGAGAGTGTGTGGGTGGTGTGAGGGTTTTTGACTGACGTTTTTCAGTGACATGAAAAATAGACGAAAATTAAGACGTAAAATTAAACAGCTTTACTGTCTAAAAGTGTTATAATTGCAAGCCGATACAAAAGTGGTATTTTGAGACAGATCTAACAGCGTCATAAGATGCGTGACAAGCCGAACGCTTAGGCGGATCGTGCCTCTCTATCGCTTGTTCCGTGCTCTCGCTTGCACGCTCGGCTCAGGCGGGACGTGACACTTTTGTGCGTGCAGCCAGCGTTCATCGATTTCTATTGTCACGTCGAAAAAAAACAGTCTTATTTGACCGACTATTGAAAAAAATAGCACTATGAAAAAAATGACGATACGTATAATACTTTTTTTAGCACAACCCGACTAAGAGTTATTCTAGTCACGCGGTGCTAAAACGCTCCATATAAGGCGAGTTTTGTGACGTCACCTGCTAGTACTGGAGCTTTAAATGTATGAAGCTTGTATCGATAGTTTACATTATCTCGTGAAATAATTTATTAAACCGACTTCCAAAGAGGAGGAATTTATCAATACGACTATATATTTTTATTTTTTTGTATGTATGGTACGCGATAACTACGCAAATTGTAAACCGATTTTGATGATTCTTTTCTTGTTTGGTAGAACATACTTCAGAGGTGGTCCTATATAAATTTTATCGAAATTGATTGAGCACTTTTTGGGAAAATCAACAAAAACCTGAACCTAGAAGAAAATGAAAAACTAAATCTAATAAGCATTATACTATTCGAGGAATTATATCATTCGCAATTTTTGAGACATTAAATTCTTGCAAAAATTATGTACCTACCTACTATTATTTATTTAAAGACTCATTTCATTTCAGATGGGTCGACCGTAACAGTTGACGATTACACAATAAAGGAGCTCCAGTTCAGATGTGATGAGTGCCACAAGGCATTTATGTGGGAATGGGACCTGGACCGTCATAAACAAACTCACACGAAGAATACGCGCGAATCAAGTCACAATAAATCTAAATCACATTCTACCAAAAGCCATTACGAATGTGACGTCTGTAATAAAATACTTTTCACTGAAGATACATTGACGACACATTTACGCGTGCACACGGGCGTGGGGCAGTTTTCTTGTGGCATTTGCAATAAAAAATTCACGTACAAAACTAGCTTGAATTATCATTTGAATGTGCACTCTGGCGTCAAGAGATTCGCTTGTGAATTGTGCGATAAGAAATTCTTCGACACGCGCAAATTGAATAAACATTTACTAGTCCACACCGATGTGAAGAAGTATTCTTGTGAAATTTGCTCCAAGAGATTCCGAATCAAATCAAACCTGCAGAGGCACAGTGTTGTCCACTCGCCAGTAGAAAAGTTCTCATGTGACATCTGTCATAGACAATTCACAGATAAATCTTATTTGAATAAACACGTTTTAGTTCATTCCAATGGGGATAGGGTTTCTTGTAGAATCTGCAATCAAACATTCAAAGACAAATGCAACTTAAAGAAACATATAATTATTCACACGGGTGTGAAAAGATTTCATTGTGACATCTGTGAAAAACAGTTCGTTCACAAAACGTCTTTGGATAAGCATTTGTTGATTCATAGCGGTGAGAAAAAGTTCGCGTGTGAGATTTGTGATAAACACTTTACACAGAAATGTACGTTGAAAAAACATTTGAATGTCCACATCGGTGACAGAAAGTTTGCGTGTAAATTATGCAAAAAGAAGTTTGTGCATAAATCATCTTTGGAGAGTCATTTAAATGTACACACAAACGAAAAACGGTTCGCTTGTGATGTATGTGGTAAAGAATTTGTGTACAAAAGATCTTTATATAAACATTTACCAATTCACAGCGTTGATAAATTTACGTGTAAAGTTTGTAAAAAAACTTTTTCACACAAGTTTTCTTTTAATAGACACTTAAATACACACACGGCGAAAGGGAGGTTTTCTTGTGAAACGTGTAATAAAACATTCTTGCGTGAAGTGTACTTGAATAATCATTTAATAAAGAAACATACCAAGAAGTAATATTGAAAAGAAATCGTGTTTTATTTTTGTACTATCGTCCCGCCCCGGCTTCGCACGGGTGAACATTTATTTTGTCATAAACGTAGAGTAAATGTAATCTTTCTAGATCATTACAGAATTTTCTAGAAGTTCTCATGTCAACTTCTTCACTCATGTGAAATTCACATGAGTTAGACAAGGACAGATATATACTTTTCACATTTTTGCCACCCACTTCCACCCATCGCGACCAAAATCCCTTACTTTGATCAGGAGAGCAACTACCCCAACGGGAAGTTGATCGGAGTTGGTGGTGATAGAGAAAACCCCGTCTTAACGTACTAACATTAGCTTTATGTATATAGTATATATGCTTATATATATTGTATATATATATATATAAAGATTTATTTCAAATCATCATCATCAGCCGGAAACCTAATGGCTAAATGTTGGACTTACAATCTGGAGGTCCCGGGTTCGATTCCCAGTAGGGGTACCTATAGCTACGAGGTCTAGTAGGTTGTAAAGCTGGCTTTCTACGTCCGCCACGTACGTACGTCTGCCACCAAACAGCAGTGTTAATAGCACTTAATTTTAGATTAAAAGGTTTTTGTTGAATTAGAGAGTGTCATCACTTTGTAGTAGGTACTTTGGTGGGCAATTTCTCCGAATCGGTTGAGTTTGGGCAGCTAAAAAAATATACGTGTCTATTAGTAGATGTGAAACCTTAAAAATTTTGAACACGATTTATTTTATTAATACAGTTTATTGTACACGGAAAATATTTACATAACACAAAAACAGAAAAATATATACAAAAGGAACAGCTTATTTCTTATATATACACGACAATATTCTGCATTCTTTTTTAAGATATATGTTAAGATTTTTATTATAAATATTATATGTATTGATAATACGTACACGTGTACAAAGCACCACGGTTGTTGTGATGCCTATTCTCAAGCTTTGTACTACGCATGCGCGCACAAACACGTATTAGCTGTATAATGCTTCCATCTTATTCTCACCCACGTTAAATCTTATGTGTCTGTCTCTTTTTACTGTCGCTTTTTCGTTTCATCTACATTCAAATCACGATACTAAAGAAGTTTTCACTTCAATAAATCAAATCGTAACCGGATCGTAACAGTTGTGTACCTTTCCTTGACGTACAAACAATACTCACGGGATTCCACTAGAAACTTCATCGTCCAGTTAAACTGGTTAACTTATTTTTAAAAATTAATCTCTTGAGCTCAAGCTGGTATTTGCACGGTGTAACAGTTATAGCGCTAGCGGTGGAAGTAGTGGGTGAGCTCATGAGACCCTTGATGTAGTGGATCTTTAGCTGTAGGGACGAGCATTTGTCTTGCAGCTCAATGTGGCGCTCGAGCAAGGCCAGCTCCTCACTCACAAGCAGATCGATCGCCTTCTTCTTCTTCTGTCGGTAGCGCAGCGCTGCGTTGGTATTTTGCTGCTTGCGCGTAGTCGTCGGGGGTAGCAGCTCCTCCTTAGGCTGGAGTCTCTCCGATTGCTGTATGATGTTAGCAAATAATGGTAGTTCCACCTTTTCCACCAGACCGTTGGTAAGAATGTTTTCTGTCAACAAAAAATCTACGTTAGTCACGTCAAGAATTCCGTTAATATACAAACTTTTTTAGGGTTCCGCAGTCAAACAAGGAACCCTTATAGTTTTGCTCTGTCCGTCTGTCTGTCCGCAGCTTTGCTCAGAGACTCTTACTTCTAGAGAGCTGTAATTTGGTATGGGGAAAAATATTGATCACGCCGCTAAAGTGGTAGAATTAAATCTTGGAAGAAAAAAATTTTTTTAATGGTGGTCCATACACGTAACTTGGGGACGAATATTTTTTTACGTCTTGCCCATTGTGTGCGGTATCGTTGAATAGGTCGATCTCGATATTTTGAGTTATCTCGTAAAATAATGTTTTATATGCAATAGCCCCTGTAAGAAAACGTTCAAAATGCAATGACAAAACTAAATCTAATAAGCATTTTGCTTTTCTAGAATCTATATTTTTCGCAATTTTCGAAACTTAAATTCTTGCAAAATCCAAATAAAAATGTAAACTGTTCAGTATTTTAATTTTTGGGCATTTCTTGTAATGTAATTTATGTTTTTTTTTTAAATATAAAACACAATTCAACCCCAATTTAATTTAGTGTCAAAATGATACGATCACATGGAATTAATTACAGGTGGACCATGGCCTATAGACATTTTTGATTTGCATATTACTCATCATTTAAGTGACCAACCGGCAAAAAAAAGTGCAAGTGGTTCATCCAGGTGAACAGTATATTACCGTTACGGGGTTGCCACTCGAGAACTCTAACCCAATCGGTCCTCCGTGCTTCGAGCTGTGGCCTGCCCATTGTCACTTCTGTGTTATATCAATAACTATAATGACATAGTTTTAAAAAATCTTGCTTGGCTACGCCCCGCACGTAAAAAAAACCCTTTAAAAAGTAGAATTTTAAAAATTAAAATAATAATAAAATGTTTATTTATTTTACCTTAGAGAGTGACACCTTATCTATAATATAAATAATAATATAAGACCTACAAGGTAGGTGTACCTGTGAGAGACTGGTGCCTGAGATAGCATAACTGTATTAAATAAAATGAAATAATGATTTTAAGTTTATATATTTTCCAAAATTCTTAAAAATAAAAGCAGGCGTCTAATTTTCAGCATGTGATTTGATTCTATGTATTTGTTTTACATCTAGTATTTATAAATTCGTTTACACAGAAGCCAAAACCAAACATTATTTATTTAAAATACTGATAAAATGTTAACTACAAAAAATAGTGCTATTATAATGCTATTTTCACAGCTAGCCATTTTGACAGACTTTTCGAGTTAGATCCCTGTTTCGTAACGAGAATAAAATAATTATTAATGAAACTTAAAATCTATATTACAGAAATAATACTTAGCTCCTAACCTGAGCACAACACTTTCTCAACTTGCTGTTTTTATTACAATCTAGCTTAGATAGGTAATAAGAAATATTAATTTAACTTAAAATTAGTACATTGAAGATTCTTAATTATTAATACTCTGCTACTTTATATACATATATGACTATTATATTATTCACCGTATCGAGGAGTGAACAAGTTCTCTTTTGGCTCTGACGGAAGATCAGCGCTGCAGCTCTGTCTGCAGCAAATGCTGAGTGAGGACCAGTTCGTCAGAAACACAGATCACAGGATGTCGGCTGATCTTGTTTATTTGTGTGTATTTCTGTTTTTGTTCATTTGTATATTTCTCGAATCTATCTATCTATATAAAATGAATAGATGATTCCGAATACCAAACTCTGAGATATTGCGAAGGTCGAATACAGGAAGCACGAAATCCCTACTGATGAAATGTCAAGTAAGGTGGTGTGACATATGGTACGCATGCAAGATGCTCTACTACCTAAATCAATGTTCTTCTCGGAACTTCTGAATGGCACGTGAAATGCTGGTGGTTACAAGTACAAGCGCTAAAAGGACGTATTGAAACGACACTTCACACACATCGTGGAGGACCTCATCATCATCAAATGTGTACGTAATGTGTGTGTATAGTACTCTTTAGACTACTTTAGAGTATCTTTAGACCAAATGACACGTTGTGTGAATGTATTTCACACAAATTTCACATGAAAACCATTACACATCTGAGTGTACTAGTCAATGTCTGCTTAAATCACTCTTAACAGTAAATTTCATTTGACAAATTTCACATGAAAACCATTACACATCTGAGTGTACTAGTCAATGTCTGCTTAAATCACTCTTAACAGTAAATTTCATTTGACAAATTTCACATGGAAACCATTACACATTTGAGTGTACTAGTCAATGTCTGCTTAAATCACTCTTAACAGTAAATTTCATTTGACAAATTTCACATGGAAACCATTACACATCTGAGTGTACTAGTCAATGTCTGCTTAAATCATTTGACAAATTTCACATGAAAACCATTACACATCTGAGTGTACTAGTCAATGTCTGCTTAAATCACTCTTAACAGTAAATTTCATTTGACAAATTTAACATGAAAACCATTACTCATCAGAGTGTACTAGTCAATGTCTGCTTAAATTACTCTTAACAGTAAATTTCATTTGACAAATTTCATATGAAAACCATTACTCATCTGAGTGTACTAGTCAATGTCTGCTTAAATTACTCGTAACAGTAAATTTCATTTGACAAATTTCATATGAAAACCATTACTCATCTGAGTGTACTAGTCAATGTCTGCTTAAATTACTCGTAACAGTAAATTTCATTTGACAAATTTCATATGAAAACCATTACTCATCTGAGTGTACTAGTCAATGTCTGCTTAAATTACTCTTAACAGTAAATTTCATTTGACAAATTTCATATGAAAACCATTACTCATCTGAGTGTACTAGTCAATGTCTGCTTAAATTACTCGTAACAGTAAATTTCATTTGACAAATTTCACATGAAAACCATTACACATCCGAGTGTACTAGTCAATATCTGCTTAAATTACTCTTATAAAGTCTGTTAATTTAGTTACTGCGTGTTCTTTAACTGCACAAATTAGTCTGTGTTTTGAGAGGAGATGCTCAAGTCAAACCACGATACTCAGTTCACGAAACAATGCGCTATTTATTGAGATATTACAAATTTGTCTTAGATTAGACGAGACTAATGTATGACGTAATAATGTAGCGCTGCGCGCGCGTGTTTGGCTAGGGGCGCGGGGAACGACTGGCGAGCCCCGAGTCGCAAAACTCAAGTCAGCATACTGTGACGTATGCGCCCCTACACTCTCATCATTATTATCAGAACATTTTCCTCGTCTGAGTGTTCTAGTAAATGTCTCCTTAAATAACTTTTTAAAGCAAATTTCTAGTTACATATTTTACATGAGAAACTTTACTCATCTGAGTGTACTAGTAAATGTTTATTCAAATGATTCTTTAGAGCAAATTCCTTTTGACAAAATTCACACGTGAACTTTTTCTTATCTGAGTGTACTAATAAATGCCTACTTAAATGACTCTTGTAATTAAATTTCTTGTGACAATGTTCACATGACAACCTTTTCTCATCTGAGTGTACTAGTAAATGTGTACTTAAATCAATCTTCTGTGCAAATTCCTTGCGACAAAACTCACATGAGAACCTTTTCTTATGTACTCGTAAATGTATACTTACATGAATCTTCTGAGCAAATTTCATATGACAAATTTCACATGAGAAACTTTTTTCACCAGAGTGTACCAGTAAATGCCTACTTAAAGTACTCTTCTGAGCGAATCCCTTGCGACAAAATTCACATGAGAACCTTTTCTCGCCTGAATGTACTAGTAAATGTCTACTTAAATTACTTTTTTGAGTAAATTTCATATGACAAATGTTACATGAGAATCTTTCCTCGCCTGAGTGTACTAGTAAATGTCTGCTTAAATTACCTTTTTGTTTAAATTTCATATGACAA